>JAGFMF010012010.1:433620-494892 GCA_019455555.1 Galemys pyrenaicus
CAGCAGTGTACTTCCGTTGATCTGCCTGTTCTGCTCCCCGCTCTGTCTGTGGTGAATCCTCTCACCCCCCACACCTCTGGCCGGTACCCCAGTGCTTGTGTGCATAAATAAATAAATCTTTAAAAAAAAAAAACAAAAACAAAAAACAAATCTTTGATAAAAAGATAAACTGAAAACCCACACAGACGTTTTAACGTGTTCTAAAACGTGTACCTTGCAATTTCCTTGTTAACTCTGGTCCTCATTTCATCTTCTTCGACTGCACTTGCCCAGTCTGAGCATCTAGAACCCGGCTTAGGACCTTCAGGAGTGGTAAAGCTGCCATGAAATGAAAACGCACATCTGAACCAGGAGACAAATCTTCAGTTTCAAGTTTGCGTTGGGCTGTTCGAAGGTCATCTGGAGAGCACCAAAGCGATGGGCCCAGGAAGCGCTGCTCAGAGTCCGAGCAGTTCACTTTGTCTCCGGCTTCCTTCTTTAGACTTTGTGAACTAGCCACGAGGACGTGGACCGCACAATAGGAAAACAGGCAAAGTCAATGAGGCATCGCCCGCACTGAGAAAAGCACCGGCTACCACTGACTGGCTTTTCCTGAAAAATAAGCTTTTTCCTCGGAATTATTCCAGGTGACATTTGAAACACCCACTGAAAAACTGCTCTGGTGGCCCTTCAGAAGCACACAATGACCCCTAACATAGCACACCTCGGTAAGGTGGGGCACAGAAGGCATGCTGGTGCCCTGCTGCGAGGAGCTGGCTGCTGGCACAGCACCCCCTGCCACCCCACGTTGGATTACAGCCAATCTAGGAACTCGGCTGTTAGAGCTCAAGGAAACTGTCGCCAAGACCAGGCGGTTTGAAACATAAGGCAGGAGGCCCGGAATTTGAAATTCCAAATGGCCGGTGTGCCTGTTCGGATGATGCGGACACTCCCCTCTTAACGTCCCACCCCCAGTTCCCCACTGGCCGCCGCTGGCCATCAGAACCAGGCATGGACTTCGCCGCAATGACAGGCAGCTCCCGTGCTCTTCCCGGCCACACACCCCACGGAGCGGCTCAACAGGGCAGCCGCAGCAGCACTCCCCCTGCGGACGCGGCCTTCCCTAGAGCCACCCCAGGGCCACCCAGGGAGCTTCCTGAAGGCGGCTGGCGGGCCTGACGTCAAACCGGGGAACCCAGACTTAGGCGGGCGCCACAGAGCGGCAGCGGCGCGCAGCACCAGCGCGCGCTCAGGCAGGGTCTCCGGGTAACGGCGCTCACAGGCCCCTTGCACTGGAGCTGGCGCTTCAGCAGCGGCGCAGGCAACCGGCGAGGGAGTTGCAGCCGCCCCCGGCGCGCCGACCGGAAGCCGGGCCCGCCCGCGCCGCCGTCGCCCCGGCCTGGGGAGCAGAGCTCCGCGCGCACCGTCCCGCCGGGCCGGGGCCGGAGGGACCGGGCCTCTTCAGGCGAGCGGGGCTCGACCCGCGCGCTGGGGCTCGCGGCCCCCCAGGCGCCGGCAGCCGGGTCTGGCCGACGGTCGCGCTCGGCCCCGGCGCTCGGCCCGCCCCCCCGCCGGCGCCCACCTGTCGGGCCTGCGGTCGGCGCCCGGCGGCCGGGCGGGGCCCTCGGCGTCCTGCGGCGTCCTGCGGCGGCCGTCGGCTCTGCGCTTCCGCCCGAGGCTCCATCTCGCGGGCGGCGACGGGCTGCAGGGGGGGCGCGGTCAGACTGGCCCGACGCCGGCCGGCCCGCCCCGGCCCGCCGGGCCCCGCGCTCACCTGGCGTCGCCGTCATAGCGGCTCCCGTACCTGGGCGGGCTTCGCGGGCGGCAGGCCATGGCGGCGGCGGGCCGGGGCGGCGGGCCGGGGCGGGCTGTCCGGGTGGCGGGCTGAGGCGGGCGGACGCGGCGGCGGGCAGCGGCGGCGACGTCCCCGCGCCGGCGCTGACGGGCTTTGCGCGCGCGCCCCGCCCCCAACCGATTTTATTCGGCCGCCGGGCCCCGCCCCCGAGCTCCCGCGCGACGGGTTGGGCGAGACCATCGGGCCAGCGTGTGCGGGGGAGGCAGCTCGGCTGCCCGCGCCCCGCCGGCGAACCAGGCCCGGGCTGGGGCCCCGGGATGCCGCGGAGACTCTAGGCCTCAGTGACGGACGCTGCCGTCAGGGAGGCGGGTGGCCGCCATCGGGTGGGGCGAGGAGAGACGCCTGAAAAGGGCGCCACCCCCCCCGGGCACCGAGGTGACCCGGCCCCCGCGGGTCCCGCGGCGCCAATTGGCCGCGCCTCCGCGGGTGGGGGAGGGGCGTTGGCGGGAGATTCGGAGGCGCGCGGCGCAGACGCGCCGCGGGGAGGGCGGCATCCGGTGGGCCCCTCCCAGAAGGGGGCGCGGCGGCGACGCCCGGGCGGCGGCCGCCGATTGGCTGGGCCTGGTTGGTGCGTCCCGCGGGCCCGGGCCCGGCGGGGACGCCCCGCGCTGGCGGGAACCGCGGACCCGGAAGCCCCGCGCCCGGTGGCCGTCCTCCCGCGTCGCCGCCGCGCCCATGCGGCGCCGACCCCGCGTGTCCTGTGCGGCCTCAGCCACTCGGCGCGGGCCTCGGAGCAGAAGGAGCGCGAAGCCCCAGTGGAGTCGCCGCGAGGCCTCCGAGCGGGTTAAGACCACGGTGTAGACCGCGGGCGGGCCCCGGCCCGCGGCCCCAGGGAGGAGCCAGGCGGGCCGGCGCCCCGCAGGCCGAGAGCGAAGCACCTGCACTCGGGCCCTGGAGCTGCGCGGAGGGGACGGGTGCCCGCCTGGCCTCCCCCAAAGAGCTCTGCCACTTCAGAGCTGTGTTATCAAAGCTTCGATTTACCAAGGAAAGCAAGACGCTCCGCTGGAGAAAGGGACGGCTTCAGCATAAGGTTTTATTAAACACAGTGTCGCTCTACTACAACAGATGTCTTTATAAAACTAAGCCGCAACTTTATTCATTGTAAAAATAACCTCGGTTGGCCCCGGCAGCGCCTTCTGTGGACCTTCGTGTACTTCGTGCCTGGGGCCACAAAGCTGGGCCGTGCTCCCATGTCCCTGGGTTTGGTGCAGCCTGGGCACATTGGCCAACTGGGTCCCTCCCCCTGCTAGGAAGGCCGAGGTCTCAGGGGTCTCGGGGCGCAGAGAAGTGTATGGATCAGGAAGAAGGCTATCAGTGCCTTGACCACTGGGTGTCACCTCAACCGCTGGCCTGCAGGGCTACGCCTGGGGAACCTAAATGCCCAGAGGGCCCGTGGTTTGCCTGAGGAATGTTACTGAGGCACCCGGTCTTCGGCTCAGTACGTCTCAGAAAAGAAATGTGAGTCCTGACCCTTCCCTGAACTCGTGGGAGCAGAAGGCACGAGGAGGGGTGGGTACAACAGCCTTCCAGGTGGATGGGTAACCAAGCCCCAGAAGCACAGCTGAAAGGACAGCCAATTCACAGGATGCCAGGGCCTCGCAGGAAAGGAACACAGACACCGCCCCAGGAGTGGCCGAGAGCAGCCTCCGTGAGGAGGGGTCAGGGCAACGCCAGCAGCCCCGGGGTGAACCTGGGGCAGGTGTGCGTCACAGAATTAAGGCAAGTGGCCCAGGTCAGGACCAGGAGTGTCCCAGGGGGCAGCTTGGGGGCCCAAGACACTCTAGAGGTGGGTGCAGACAACTCTGGGCCCAGCGCCTGCCCATCCCCAAGGAGCAAGAGGGAGTGTGCAGGCCCCTCACTGCCTCCACTCCAAAGAGGGCCCTGCGTCCAGCTGGGCCTCCACTAGGGCCCTGGGAGACAAGCCCTGGCCCCGTTCAGCGCACGGCGCACACGTCCAGGATGCAGAAGCGGGCCCGGCAGGTGGGGCAGGGCACACGGCTGGCTAGCCAGGTGTCCGGGTGCTGCGGGTCCTGGCGGCTGGCGAACCACTTGCCCATGCAGGTGAGGCACCACATGGGGCGGCAGTAGCACTGCTGGCACTCGCCCTCGGCCGCCTCCTGGCACGTCTTCACCAGCTTCACAGCCGCGCGCGTCTGCATGCAGCCGATGCAGGCCTCCAGCTCCTGTGGGCACAGGCCATCAGGGGACCCGGCACTGCCCACCTCCCCTACCCCACCCTGGCACCCGGCTGGCTGTGGGAACCCCACCTGACTGCTGGGGACGGAGTAGGCAGGGTTGACCTCCACAAGAGAGGCAAAGGTCTCCAGGAACAGGTCGCCCAGGCTCTGGCGGATGACCACGTTGGCCGCGCTGCGGATAGGCGCCCGGAGCTTCTCACACAGCTCACCGTACTCCGTGGAGTTCAGCCTGCACGAGGCAGGCTGCTGGGCGCCGGGCTAAGACCTTCTGTGGGGTCCTCAGCCCCAGGCAGCCTGGCCAGGATCCTGGGCAGCAGCGGGGGGAAGCCGAGGCTGCGCCCCAGGGTGTCCACCAGCACCACAAAGAATACCCCCACCCTGTCACCCAGGAAAAGTGAGCCTGAAGCCAAGGCCCATTGGGAGGGGCGACAAGCACGGAATCCAGCCACAGCAGGGCCAGGGCCAAGGCGCAGTGGCCAGGGGCAGAGCAGCTAGGCACGGCTGAACTGGGCAGCCACCAAGCTCCCCAAGAGGTTGTGGGGAGGTTTGGACAGCGTGGAAAAGGGAGGTGGGGGGGAGGGCCCCCACTAGAGCAGCTGCCACCACACGGGTACCAGCTCATGCCCACCAGATTTGATTCCCAGAGGGTGGCTGCAGGCCGGGGTGGGGCAGGGGTGCCTACCGGATGTCGAAGGCTTGTATAGCCGGGCGGGCACCAGCCACACGGATGGTGAGGAGTTGCACCGGCAGGTTGGAGTCGGGTGAGAGCTCGTGCTGCTGCGATGCAGTCACAGTCAGGTGCACGTCCTGCTGCTGGGCCACGTGCACACGGTAGGTGGTCACCTTCATCACCCACGTGTCAGTCACAATCACCCGGGCCCCCGGGGCCCCCGTGGCAAACTTGTCGATGCGCCTGAACTCAGTGTTGATGGAGGTGGCGACAGCCCGCCAGTCCGACTGTGGGAGGGCATACAGGGCCAGGGTGCGGGCCAGCGGGTGGCGGGCCCAGTAGTCCCGCGACCAGTGGTAGACCAGTATGCCGGCAATGGAGGGCAGAGCCAGTGCCAGAAGGAGGAACAGCTGCCATGCCTCCGGGGCCTGGCCAGGCGAGTAGAGGCGCTTCTCCGAGGCCGCGAAGCACATGCCCACATAGTAGCCTGCAGGGGACAGGCAAACCTCAGCTGCGGCTGAGGCCCCGCTAGTCCCAATGAGGGCCTGCCCCAGACCTGGCACCTCTACCTCGGTCTGCCCCAGGGCGAGCACAGACGTGGGACCCAGGACAGGGGACCTCCCCTGTCACTGGCCCACAACTTCAGTGCCCTAAGTGAGCACAGAACATCACTAATGTGTTACTGTCGCTTGAGTACGGGAAAAGCACTGGAACCCAGAAAAGCCAAGGCAAATGTGAGGCCAGGGTCAGCAGACACCTACTGCCCACCGGTCCCCATCCCAGGGCCAGGTCTTTGCCTCCTGGCCTCTGCCCTGCCACTCCCAGGAGGCAGAGAGCGGTCCTCTCAGGAAGGAGCCCCCAGGAAGCTGATTAGCTGTGGGAGGAGGAGGGGCTGCAAGCCAAGGTGAAGGACAGCGTTTGAACTTGCAAAATACTGGGAAATGCTGACTGCAAGATTGTTATGTTTGAAGGTCACTTATTACATCTGAAAGTGCCCCCAACCCCTGACCCACGGGCCTCCTGGAGCCGCTGAGGGCCCTAAGGTCCAGCCTGTCAAGAATGGGAGTGGCCCAGCTCCTCAAAGCCAGTGGGAAGGCACCACAGGCCACAGGAGGTCTAGCTCTGAGCCGGCGCTCCTCACTCAACTGGGAAGCTGGGCGCTGAGTCCACACACCGAGGAACAGGGACATCAGCCCAGGTGACGTGTCCACCAGCTGGCCCTGTCTCGCCCTGCCCTGCTCCCTTCTGCAGTCTTCTGGGGGGGGGGGCAGTAGCCCCACCGCTGTCAAGGCACACTCCCGCCCCCTCCTTGCAGTCAGGCCCTTTGTCCCCCAGGCGCAGGCGAGGTGAGCCACCAGCCACACACAATCTCAGACCTGCTGGTGTCCATGAGCCCCCCAGGATTCCCCCACCTGGCACCCCACTCACCAGCCAGTCGCCACGCAACCAGACAACGGACCAGCTTCCCAGGTCAGGTGGCACCTGGGCCACGGGCAGCACCTGAGACACACGCCCCCTGGCAGGCTTTCTGCGTGGCCACCCCGCCCTGGAGCCCCTTGCCCAGGCCCCGGTATCCCTCCTGGAGGATCACGCCCTGGCTGGCCCTGCCGCGCTCCTGAGCTCGAGCTCCTGACCCCGCCAGGCCGCCTGCTGACCCGCCCGGGCCGGCGCGGCGGGCTCACCGAGCGGCAGCAGCGAGTGGCACAGCAGCGTGGCGGCCGAGCGGCGCAGGTGATAGGCCACGAAGGCGGCGTCCTCGCTGCCCAGCCAGCCGGACAGCAGGTTCTGCACCGTGAGCCCGGCCGAGTGGAACTCGGTGGGCGTGAACACGAAGCACACGGCGAACACCAGGTAGGCCAGCGTGAAGGTGACCTCGGGGCTGTCCATCGCGCCGCCACCGCCGCTGCCGGGCAGCCGTCGCGGGACACCCGCCGCCCCGGCGCAGGTAACAGGCCTGGGCGCCCCGGTCCTCCGGCCGCCGCGCAGGGCGCCCTGGGAAGCTGGGTCCCGCAGGGCGCCCTGGGAAAGCGAGTGCGCGCCCCGCCGGCGCGGGGCACACTGGGAGGTGGAGTCCGCGCCCTCCCCCGCCGGCGCGGGGCACACTGGGAGCCTGAGTCCAACGCAGCCCGCGCGGGGCGCTCTGGGAGTCCGGGTCACCGCCCGACTGGGGAGCGGGTACCGGGGGTGAAGGGAAGGCCGCCGCGGGGCGTTCTGGGAGGCGGCGCCCCGCGGCGGCCCGTAGTGGGTAGGAAGCGACCGTCCCCTCAAGGGGGCGACTGCCCAGCCCCCTTCTAAACTAAGGAAGTGAGGGCGGCGTCCAGGCCGCGGCCGTGCCGCACGGCCCGGGGTCGCGCCCGCCCTGCCCGAGACCCCGGCCCCGCCCTGAGAGCTGCGGCCCCGGAGCGCCCCACCCGTCCGGCCCGCGCCCGGAAGCGGAACCGCCAGCGCGGGGCGTGGCCAGACGACGCATCCTCCCATTGGCCGCTGGTCCGGCGTCCCGCGCCCGGCGCCGTAGATTGGCCGAACGCGCCAACCGCCGGTATTTGAATCGGCGGCGCCGGCGGGTTGCTCAGGACTCGGCGCCTCCGACCGACTACGCGCGGCCGGCAGGTAAGGCGGCGCGGCCGGAGGGTCTGGCCCCGGCCCCGGCCCCGTCAGGGCCCACCGCCGCCGCCCGCCGCCCTCCCGCCTGCCCGGCCCGCGCCGCCCCGCCCCGCCCTGTGGCCGCGCCCCTCCCCCGTGCTCCCGGCTGGGAACCCGGAGCACCCCCGGCCGCCCGCCCCGGGGCCCGCCCCCGCCTGACCGCCCTGGGCCCAGAGGCTCCTCGGGCCTGCTGGCCTCCCTCACACCGCGGCCCCGGCCCCCGCCCCCCCACCCCCCCACCCCCGGGCCCCAGGCCTGTGGTGTCCTCGGTCTCAAGGCCTTGGGGCAGGTGCAGAGAGCTGAGCCACAGCCGGCCAAGAGCAGCCCGCACGTCTGTGGCCGCCAGCCCGGAGGCGCTCCTGACCCCCACCCAGTAGCTGCCCACAGCCCTCCGGCCGCCCGGCCCCCTGTGCCGGCTCAGCCACCTGCCGCAGCTGAGTCCTAGGGCGAACCGTGCTCGCTTCTTGTCCTCTCTCCAGGGCCTGCCTATCCCTGGCCGTGACCCCCCAGAACCGGTCCTTGCTGGTGCACTCTTCTCCCACAGGCCCGCAGCTTGGGTGCGGGGTGCCCACCACCCCACCCCCAGTGGAGGGCCGCGTCCCCCAGAGCAGGCTGCACCCCTCTCTCGTCTGACGCTCTGCTTCTGCAGGATGAGTCTGCAAAGCCTCAACGACGAGAACGTCGGCGGTGACAGAAGCAAGGAGAGCTGCGACTTCCTGTTTTCATCACCAGAGCTTACCGGAAGATCTTCTGTCCTGCGCCCATCCCAGAAAGAAAATGTGCTGCCGAAGACCACCGGCAGGGCCACAAAGGTGAGCTCAGGTCCACTTCCGGGACGTGTGCTGGGGTGACTGAGCGGCAGGTGCGCGCTGCAGCCGCTGGCCGGGGTCCTGAGCTGCCGGTCATATGCCAATCTCTCCCGCCCTGCAGGTGACTTTCCAGACCCCTCTGCGGGACCCACAGACACACCAGATCGTGAGTCCCAACCTGAGCAGCAGGCTGGAGGCCAGCTTCACTCTGGATGACACCACTGGAGTGGAAAACACAGATCCAGGCTGGACCCAGAAGGAGAAGTAAGCCTCAGCTTCCTGCTTGTCACGTCTCTGATGGGCCCAGCAGGAAAATGCTACTTTGTCATTTGTCACATCTGGTTAGGCTTCTTCTGGTCTCAACTCTGAGCAGCTGGCCGGGCTGCTGGCCTCAGGAGGCTCGTCGGTGGAGGTGTGGGTGCCTGGGCTTCTGCTGCTCCACTGCACCTTGAGCATATGGGCCTGGGTCTCTATGTCCCTGACGCGTGAGAGTCCCTGACATCTTCAGAGGGGCGGGGGACTGCAGCTTTGTGTGCACTAGTTCGAATCCTGCTGGGGTCTCCGCTTAGCCCATCTGGTAGTGTCCACACGGGCCTTTCAGAACCTGGGTAGAGCTGACTGGACAGGAGCAGTCCTCTCTGTAAGTAGTCGGCACACAGGTGCCCTAAGGGGTAGCTTAAACAGCAGCTGCTTTGCAGCTTGCCTGTGTGGGGTGGGCCTGGACCGGGTGGTCACCCAAGCAGGTGCAGCTGCCTCTGTCTCAGACTGGCAAGGGGGGCCATTGCAGCGGCTTTCGCCTCCTCATGAGGCTAACTTAGCCTGTTGGGGACTCTGTACCCTCCTCACCCAGAGAAGGAAAAGCTCTATTGGCTTTTACTGTGTTTGGTGATGTAGATTGCTTACACCTTGCTTTTCCTCAAGAGTAGCTTCTAAGTGCATGAAGAGAGGGATAGAAATAACTTGTCGCCGTATGTTTTATATTTAGAGGAAACAACGAGGAAAAGGAGGGCCACCCTGGGCCCTTGAGCCACAGCCCATGTCCCTACAGCAGCTCCTCCAGTAGAATCTACTTCTAGGCTTCCTCATGCCTCTGCCATACAACCTCTGCCCAGGAAGGAAAGGGCCCAGCCTGCCCCTTGACCTCAGAGATCTCTGCCCACTCCCAGGGGCACCAGGGTGGGGGGGGTGCCAGCAGCCACCGGGGTCCCACTGGGCTTGCTGTTGTCTCCAGTGGGAGCCCGACTGCACCTGCTCCTGACCAGGTGTCTGGCAGTGCCCAGGACAGGCACAAAGACTCGGCCCACTCCTGTGTGCACACCTGCCCACTGCGGCCCCCAGCCCCAGTGCTGTGGACGTCACCCCAGGGGAGGCTCGGCTGAACTTCTTTATTTCCTTGCTGTTAAGTTCACAGGCAGGAGAAGCCAAAGAGCAGACGGGCTTCTGTAGGCTCACTGTATCTATCTCTAAACAGCCAACAGTTTGCCAAGGAAGCGGATGCCAAAGCAACCAATGGAATTCTCCAGAAGCCACTAGTGACTGATGCTGACCTGCTCTTTGGGGATGTGAGTCCAACCTCTAAAGACTGGCAGCCCTGTGGCTCCCTCTCTGCCACCGCTGACCCCTCAGGCTCTCCCCAGGCTCCGGGGGATCTTGAAAGCCAAGAGACCTCCCCAGGACTGATGTCTGTCTGCCCTGGAAAGGCTCTGGCAGGAAGGGCCTGTTTTTCCACAGAGGAAAGTGCCATCTCTGACGTCCTCGATACTCCCGGGGTGACATCTCAAGAAAGAATGGGGGATTCTCCCAGAGCTGAAGGGGAAAGTGCACAGGGGTCCCCCGTGTCCTCTGCTGGGGCTGCGGCACCTGCAGGTGCTGGCCCTGAAGCTGTCTGTGGAGAAGCACTCCTGGCACGGCCACCTGGCCAGGACCCAAGCAGTCTCAACGACACTGCAACTCACCCTCTGCGGCCTGCACAGGCTGCGTCCCCCGGTCCGCAGAAGGAGGCAGACAGCAGCCAGACAGCTGCGTGCCCAGGAGGTGCGCCCGTGCGGCTGGAGCTTGGCTTCTCAGACAAGGCTGCCACCCGGAGGCCGCCCCCGCCTCGGGCCCTGGGGAAGAGGCCAGAGGCCAGGCAGGGAGAGGCCTGCGGTCCTGCACCCCCGGCCCAGGACCCCTGCCACCTGAACCAGGACAAGCTGGATGGTCCAAACTTGTGCCAGCTTGGAAGTGGTACAGAGGCCCAGTCCCCGGAACACCCGCCAAGCAGCCTGGCTGGCCCTGCAGCCCCAGAGGACATGCCTCCCAGCCGGTGAGTGCAGGGCGGCTGGCTGCAGCTACGGCCACCCTGGCTGGTCCCCCATCCACGGTGGCCACTGTCACTGCTCGGTGAAGCGCCTGCCCACAGCGGTCCGGGAGCACCAGAGGGGTGGCTCGTGGGGGCTCACTGCTGACCCTTCTTAGGCAGGTGCTTGCAGCCCCCGAGGAGGGCACGGCCGCCGTGCAGACCCCAGCGGGGACCACGGACATGAAGGGCGAGGTATGGCGCCTGCGGGAGAGGGCAGCAGGAGGCTGCCAAGGGCCTGGCACGGCTCCTGCCCCTTGCCAAGGCCGGTGAGGTGCGGCCGCCACACCCCAGCTGCATGAGGTGCTCTTCCATCCTCCAGGAGGGGAGCCCGCACAGCCAGGTCCAGAGCCTCCCACCGCAGCCCCTCTGCAGCCTGAGCGAGGAACACTTCCGAGACCCGGCGGAGGGTGCGTAGCCTCCCTTCGCCCACTCCACCTGGCGCACGCCAGGGCGTCCCTGAGCACACGCCCCACAGTGACTCCTGCCGTAGCGCCCACGCCTGGAGCGCAAGCGAGACGGCTGTGTGGAAGCAGGTGCTGGGTGCCAGTGGCGTGCAGAGGCCAGGCGTGGGCTCGCGTGGCCACCTGGCCATGAGCTCGGCTCTGGGCACCTTCAGACCAGCGGGACGGGCCTTCTGGGGCGGCCAGTGGGCCCTCACTGCTCAGGCTCCGGGCGGCCGAGGCAGGGCCCACCAGAGGTGTTGCTCGCAGGGAGAGCCCAGGCGCTGGGGGGCACGTCCCCGGCTGTGTAGACCGACGTCTGTCTCGGCCACAGCCTGAGGACACTCCCACCCAGGCGGGGGGAGTCACCGCTGCGCCTGCGTCCATGTCCCGCAGCGACCCACAGCTGCTGCTGGCCATTCCACCCCGGGCCTGCGGTTGCCTCGTCCCCTGCGTGAGGTGGGCTTCGGAGAAGGTGGGGTTCAGGTCTTCGCCCCTTTCTCTGCTTGGAATGGGTCTGTCCATCACTGAGCTACGAGCGTTCTCGCCCGGGGTGAGAATCCTCTCTCGATTCAGGGCTGAGGGCGTCTCCTTTCTCACCCCTCAGAAGTGACCGTGGGCACAGGGTGGGCTTGTAGCCCCGTCCTGCGGGTGAAGAAGGCCACGGGCTGCCCCAGGCCCGGCCTTTCCTGCGCGGGCCGCCATCTTCCATGCACGGGCGTGAGCGGCTCCGGGGCTTCTTTGCACCGGGGTCCCCTGTGGGGCCATCAGCCAGTCCTCAGCATTCGGGGCCTGGGTTTCCAGGTCGGGCTGCCGCTTGCACCCAAGGGCCGTCAGCGCCTCAGAGCAGGAGGTGCCGGCCAGGTCGGGGCGAGCTGCTTGCCGCGGAGCCCACAGCGGTGTTTCCCTCAGTCCTAGGCACGGGGGCCGAGGTAGACTACCTGGAGCAGTTCGGGGCGTCGTCCTCGGTAAGCGTGGCACCTCCGTGGCTGCGCCTGGGGGGTCTCGGCAGGGTCCCAGAACAGCCGCACACCCTCCCGGTGTCCAGGCCTGTCCTGCACCCGTCAGGCCGCACGCCAGGGTCCTCTCTGGGCCCCAGAGGGCCCCTGAGCTTGCCCTGCCGGGGCGTGATGTGAGCAGAGGGGCCCCACTGGGCCACCCTGCTGACGGGCACCCTGTAGTTCAAGGGGTCAGCGCTAAGGAAGCAGTCCCTGTACCTCAAGTTCGACCCGCTCCTGAAGGACAGCCCTCAGAGGCCAGCATCCGAGGCCCCTGGCCCCAGCAGGTAGGGTGGGCGGCCGCAGCCAGGGTGCCCTCGGGCTCAGGGGTGTGGGGGTGTTCCGAACTGGGTTCTGAGACCCAACCCCAGGAGGCCAGAGCCCACAGGGCCACCCCTGCCTCCCTCCGGAGACTCCTCCCAAAGGAGACAGCTGTGCACTCTCCTCAGCACTCCCGACTCAGGCGCGCCTGCCCCAGGGAGCCCACCCACAGCCCCACTGGTGGACCTGGACTTCCTTGGAGCCCCCACCGCCCCTGTAAGTGCCTCCTGCCCGGTCTGGGGCGGGACTAAGGCCCTGTGCCTGCTGTCTTCACCACCTGGGCCACTCCTGGCCGGTGGCCAGCAGGTGTAAGAAAGACTTGGAGGCCCAGCTGGTCTCCCGTGCCCACAGGTGCCGGTTCTGCCACCCCCGTGTGTCCTGGGACCCATCGTGGACCTGCTGCAGTACAGCCAGAAGGACCTGGACACTGCGGTGAGGGCCCGCCCGGGCGGGGGCTGGGTGCTGGGCAGGGGGGTGGCGCCCGCTCAGCCGCGTGTCTGTGCAGGTGGAGGCCGCGCAGAGGGAGAGTCTCCTGCTGAAGAGCAGGTGCGAGGAGCTGCAGGCCAAGAACCTGGAGATGGGGTGAGGCCCCTCCCTACCCCCTCCTCGGCCTGGCGGGTGCGCTGGAGGCCAGAAAGGCATCTGCTCTCTCTGCAGGAAGATCATGGAGGGCTTTGAGGGCATCGTGTACCAAGCCATGGGTGAGTGCAGGCGCCCTGCCCCCTCCAACAGCACATCTGGTCCTGTGTCCCCCCACTGCCCTGCACGAGGGCCCAGCTGGAGTCAGGCAGGCGGCCTCTGGCTGAGGTGCTGCTGGCTCCAAGCTGGGAGCAGACAGGGGTCCCCCAAGGCACTGCCTGTGCAGCCTGGTTCCCCTGGGGGCTGGGTGCTACGGGGCTCCCTGGGCGCTGACCCTGTGTCCACCTGGGAGGTCACGACGGGTGCCTGCCAGCCTCTGAGTGGGGGCCGGCTCCCAGCACTAGCTGGGCAGTTTGTGGTGCTATACCCCCAGCCAACCCAGAGCCCTTTTCTCTACTCAAGAGGAAGCTCAGAAGCAGAAGGAGCTCTCCAAAGCCGAGATCCAGAAGGCCCTCAGAGAAAAGGAACAACTGGCTGCAGACCTGCGCTCCGTGGAGAAGTCCTTCTCCGAGCTGTTCAAGCGGTTTGAGAAACAGAAGGAGGTCATCGAAGGCTACCGCACGGTAGGGGCTCAAGGGGCCTGGGGCTGATTGTGGGGAGGCAGCCGCCCCGGGGCTGCAGTTACTGGGCCCCCTGGGGAAGAGCAACAGGACCTCATAGGTGCAGCCTGGGGTAGGGAGGAGGCCTGAGCCCTCAGACCTTGCAAGGGGCGGCTGCCACCCCAGCACTGAGCAGGAGGCCTCAGCGGCTCCAGTGGGGGTACCATATGGGGCAGGAAGCCAAGTGAAGGTGAGAGCACCTAGAAACAGGCCCTGGGGCCATGGTGCTGATGGCCACGGCAGGACGCCCGGCAGCTGGTTCGCTTCCTGGCCAGTCCTGTCTGGGCCCGTCTGGCCGGCTCCTCACAGCAGCGCCTCGCCCACTCGGCACCGTGTCAGGACACAGACCCTGGTCTCCACACCTCCTGCAATCGGGGCCAGGTGGGACAGACCCTGGACAGGACACCAGGACCCGGCTCAGCCAGCAGGGGGCGCAGGCGGGACAGAGCCGCCAAGCACGTGCCCAGCTGCCCGAGAGGGGTGGGGGACAGAGAAGAGGGAGGCCCAGGAGACCCGGTTTGTCCTGTGGGGCCGCAGACCCTCTCCGAGGTAGGCGGCACAGCCACAGGCCTGGGGTCCTTGGCAGACAGCTGGACACGGGGGCAACTGGGGCAAGGCTGTGGGTTCCCAAAGCGGGCTGGTGATGGTGACGTGGCAGGTGACCCGGGGGGCCAAGTCCCAGGGTGCAGCGCAAGCAGGTGCTGCTGTGGACCCATGGGGGGACCGGGCTGCCCCAGTCCTCGGGAAGCGGCTGCTTCGTGGCCACCTGGCAGAGCTGAAGGCACCTCCCGGCTGGGCGGGTCAACATTCCTCACCCCCCCCAAGAACGAGGCGTCCCTGAAGAAGTGTGTGGAGGACTACATTGCGCGCATCGAGAAGGAGGGCCAGCGGTACCAGGCACTGAAGGCCCACGCCGAGGAGAAGCTCCGGCTGTGAGTGCAGCTGCAGGGGGGCCGGGCCTGGGGGCTGGCCTCTGGGCCCAGCCCACCTTCTGCTTCCCTAGGGCCAACGAGGAGATCGCCCAGGTCCGCAGCAAGGCCCAGGCAGAGGCCTCAGCCTTCCAGGCCGGCCTGCGGAGGGAGCAGATGCGCGTCCACTCACTGGAGAAGACCGTCGAGCAGAAGGTGGGCGTCCTCCTGGCTGGGCCTACCCTGGGGAGACCCCATGGCCTCTGCCCTCCTGGCCCTACCCCAACCAGCCCCTGGGACTCGCCACTCTCTCCTCAGACGAAAGAGAACGAGGAGCTGACCAGGATCTGCGACGACCTCATTTCCAAGATGGAGAGGATCTGAGGGCCGCCCCTCGCCGGTCTGACCCTGTGAGGGAGGTCCAGCCGGGCTCCTCCGGACCGCATCTGCTTGCACGCTCACCTGACCGGGTTCCCATAGGAAGACAGCTAAATAAAGTTCCCATCTCAGCACTGAAGGCCTCGCCCCTCTTCCTGTGGACGATGTACCTGGCAAGCACCACCCAGGCGGCCGCTGAGAGGCCTGGGAGCAAGACTGGCCCCGGGAAGAAAGTGCCCCCGAGGGGGTCCCCAGCAGCTCCCTGTACCCTTCTGAGCTGGGCACCACCCTCGGCACAGGTGGGCGGGTTGCTGGGTGGTCAGTGCTGTCCCAGACTTGCTGCCCCCCAGACACTAGCAGGGCAGCGGGCTCAGGAGGCCCACACCTGAGGGACGGGCCCCTGCCAGGACCCCTCATGGGCCTGGATTCCAGGGGCCTCTGAGCCCCACTCCTCCCTCACTGCCCCTGGGCTGTGGCCAGGAGGCCGCCACCAGGGGTCGCTGCCCATAGCGGCCAGCCTGACTTGGGCCAGAGGCCCCTCAGTTCCGCAGACAGTGGTCATCTGGAGAGCAGGACCCAGGGGTGGAGGACAGAGCCTCCGCCTGCCCCAGCTTGTTGGTCCCTCTCCTGCCCTCTTGGCCATACAGCCTGGGGGCCAGCAACGCCCTGGAAGCTGCCCGCTGCCCCTCCCTATGCTGCATCAAAGCCCTAGAGCCACTCCCGGGACAACCCCCAACACCCAACGGGCTAGGTGTGGCTCAGCTGCAGCCTGAGGGGTGGAGCGCAGGAGTGCTGCCTTGGAGTCCCCTTCCCGCTGCCTAGTGGCCTGCCCCGCCCCCAGGGGCCCTCCAAACTGGAGCCTCAGCCGCAGACCCTGGCCCCTGGCAGGCGTGGGCACACTCCCACCCAGAGGGGACCCAGAAGCGGAGGGTCCCAGCCCTGGGGTCACTGGCCAGGGAGGAGGCCAGCTGAGGCCTGAAGCCTCACCTCCCGCCCTTCTAGCCAAAGGCCAGCACAAAGCCCTGGGGTCTAGGGGGGCGTCCTCACCCCACTTGCCTGCCCGTCATCAGCCCCTCTCAGAGCCGCCAGGGTCCCGACCCCCACAGGGGCCTCTGGACAGGCCATGCCAGGCGGCTGCTGTGTTGGGGCAGCCAGCCTGGCCCAGGGCCGCGCTGAGGACACAGGCCGCTGGGCAGCATCCCGGGCCGGGAGCGTCTGGGACAAAGGGGCCCTGTGTGCTGAATGGGTGTTTGTCCTGGAGCTTGTGCTGACCGGGCCGCAAGGCCAGGCGGGGGCCCTGCGCTGGCCCTGCGCAGTAAACACGGCCGGGCTGGCACCCGGCGTCCACACTTCCGCCCCTGCGTCCTGCGCGTGGACTCAGCCCAGGCCTTGCAGGGGTGGCTGCCACAGTGGTCTCCTCGGGGTGGCCCTGCCTTCCGGGGGCACAGGGCAAGTCTCACAGGACCCCCACCCCCTTCTCACAGAAGCCCCACTGCTGGGGACTGAACGTGACCCCAAGCCCGTGTGAAGCCTTCCCCGCGTGGGGTGGAGGGGCCCTGGCGTGCCAGGGGCAGTGAGGTCGGTGTCCTGGTGGGAGGAGGGTGCGGCCTGGCCCGCCCGCTGCGGCCGAAGCCTCTGTTGGGCGCTTTGGGCAGGTGCCGTGCCCTCTGCCTGGGGCCCTGCCTGCTGCCCACCCAGGCCCTGGGGACCTGGGTGGGTCCCACCTGGGGCAGAGCTGGTCTGACCCTTTTTTTTAAGGTTTCTCGTACACAAGCTGGGGTGCAGGCCAGAGGTGCGGGGGGGTGAGAGGATTCCCCAGAGACAGTGGGGAGCAGATCAGGGAGCACTGAAACACTGCTGAGGGGAGCAGCGGGGACACAGGAGAGTCTGCTGCGCCCTGGGGGAGCGCGCCCTGGGGGTGCCCTCCCTGGCGGGCATCGCGGTCAGGCCACAGTGGCTGGCAGTAGCTTGACAGCACAAGACTTGACCCCTGCGTCCCAGGGAGGCCCCTGCCTGGCCCTTTCCGCGGCCTCCAAGACCCCCAGCCGGCTGAGTCCCGGGGGGCGGCGGGCGCGTGGGGCTGGCCAGAGACCCCAGCGCCAGTCCCTGCCCCGCGNCCCCCCCCCCCCCCCCCCCCCCCCCCCCCCGCACATCCTGCCGCCCCGCAGTCAGGCGCTCCTGCTCTGGCTGCCTCCGCACAGGCGCCCCCGCACCCCCGGGCGCTCAGGGGCGCGCAGGAGGCCGCATCGCAGGGCAAGGCCGAGCCAGGATGAAGCTTCGCGCCGGGCCGGCCCGCGGGGCCAGAGCAGGCTCCTTTGGGGGCGCGCTCCCACCCCGCACGGCCAGGCTCCAGCTCCAGCTCCGAACCCACGCCCCAGGCCCACACCGGGGCCCGCAGCCCGCGCGAGGGGCCGGGGGGCCGGCAGGGGGCGCCGTCGAGCTGGACCGCCCTCTGCCGGCCTCCCCGCCCCGGCCGACCCTGAGGCCTCGCTTCCTCCGCGGGCCGTGCGTCCGCCTCCTCCAGCGAGCGCCCGGGCCCGTGCAGGTGCGACCGGGCACCCGCACCGCGGCCCACTAGGGTCAGCCACGGGATGGGCCGCCCCGAGAGAAACTTCCTGCCGGCCCGGCGCCCGCGCGACCGCCTCAGGGCGGCGGAGGAACAGCGCGTGCAGGCTGGCCAGCGCCCGTCCGCCGCAGGGCCAAGGGCGTCAGGATGACCCCGCGCGAGTGCACTGAGCAGTCGGTGTGCGGGCTGGCGGGCGCACGTGGGTGGTGTGACCGTGTGCGGGGACTGTGAATGTGTGGAGCGGAGATGTGAGGAAAGGGTGTGCGGGGCGGGAGCGTGCGGGGCAGGAGCGTGGGGGGTTGTGCGGGGTGTGCGGAGCGTGCGGGGCGGTAGCGTGCGGGGCAGTAGCGTGTGTGGAGCATGTGGAGTAGGAGCATGTGTGTGGAGCGTGCAGGAGCGTGAGGGTAGTTGGTGCTGCACAGCCCAGCGCTGCCCCTCAGGCCCACCTGCCGAGCAGGAGGCCTGGCAGAAGCGCGGCTTCCACTGCTGGAGTTGGGGGGGACAAGGAGGTCGCAGGTCCCCTAGGGCTAGGGGAGCCCAGGCACCCAATCCCCTGCTGGCATCTCATCCCCACACGTCCAGCGCCCGCTCCCAGGCTTCCTGGGCGGGTGCTCTGGGGCCCCTCAGCACTCAAGGCCTCCCCCACCCAGTCAGGGTGCTGGCCCCAAGGCACCCAAGCCACATCCTGTGGGTGGGGCAGTCCCCAGTGGCCGGCAGGAGGAGGGGCAGGTGGCCAGCAGTGTCCACCCTGGGAGGCAGGGGGACCCAGGGCCCCCCTTAGGCCCCGGGCCTGGCCTCACACCAGGGTTCAGCCACAAGCCCACCTCCCGGGCCCTGGAGGACTGTCCAGCAGCAGCTGTGGCTGGCAGGCCCGGGCGGAGGCGCCCCTCGCCCAGGAGCCTCCTGAGAGGCCGCAAGGACTCAGCACACATGGCAGCCACCGGCATCGTGCCCCGCGCAGCCCTCGGGTGCCCACCCCGAGCCGGCCAGGGTGGGGTCCAATGGCAGCAACCCACAGTCCAGCCTCAGCCTGGGCGCCCAGCGGGCTGTCCTCGCCTCTTGTCCACAGCCTGGCTTGGGGCTGGGGGGCCGGGTTGGCCCCGGCATCGGGCCGCCTGGCTCCGAGGGGCTCATGGCACCGGCTTCTCAGTGGCCCGGGCTGGCCGCCCTCCCCAGAGCAGCCGGCGTGGGCCTCACAGGGCCTGCTGGGCTGGCTCCAATGCCCTGCTCCCAGGAGGGGCCTGCATGCCCGGGGCCTGACCGGGCCGGGCGGGGCCCTGTGCAGGAGGCGGCCAGCCCGAGGCCCGAGCCAGCAGCTGCCAGTGGCGCCCAACGTGCCGGGGCCACCTCCCGGAGCGCCCCTGCCAGAGCGTGACCTCACCTGCACCCCGCGGGTGGCGGCACTCCACCCCACCCCGCAGCGACCTGCCCGCCCGTTCGACGCCCGCTGCACCGCCCTGCCCCGCCCCGCCCGCACGCCCACTCCCGAGCACTGCGGGCGCAGCTGCGTGTCCCCACGGGGTGGAGGCCGAGAGAGGGGCGCGACCGGGCTGGGGCGCCGACGTGCAGGCAGCAGGCGGGTGCCCGAGCAGGGCCCCGAGGAGCCGGCCGCCTCTGGCCGGACCCGAGGGAGCAGGCACCGAGCTGGGCGCTGGGGGACGGGCTGGCCAGGTCCAGCAGATGCCCTCCCAGGCCCTCCCGCCCAAGCATGTCCTGGGCCCTCCCCTCGGGCCAGGATGACCCCTGGGGCTCACAGATAGGGCCCTGCGCCGGCCGTGGCCAAGCAGCGCGGCTGCCCGGGTGACCATGAGGGTGCAGCCGAGCTAGGCGGGCGCAGGATGGAGCCAGGAGCGGCCCTGGCCAAGCCAGGGGCCTCAGCCAGCCACGGCCGGGACGCCGGGGTGCCCAGAGCACGCGTGAGCAGCGGCCACAACGGGGTGGGCTGGGGCTGACGCTGGCCAAGCCCACTGCCCACGCAGTCCGGCCCCCGAGCAGCACGAGGCCCGTGGGGAGGGCCTGACCCACCTTCTCCCGCTCTGGGGACCAGCCACGGCCATGCCCACAGCCCTGCCTGCTCCCGGCCTAGGGGTGGCCTCACCTGTCACGACTTCCGTCTTACAGTGGGGAAACTGAGGCTCGGGCTCACACCCAAGACCCGCCCCGCGGGGGCAGACCTGACTCACCCTGCCCCGGGGGCAGGCCCCCAAGCGCCCCCCAAGGAGGGGGCCTGGAGCGCCGGGGCATTGCCCGGGAAGGGGCCACACGCAGGCACAGGGCGGTGCAGGGGAGGATGCCGGCGGTCACAGACGGCCTCAGAGCCGGCCGGCCAGTAAGATCTGCCTGCCTGCCCTCCTGGCAGCTGATGTCGGCTGATCCTCCCGCACCCAGCCAGGCCCGGAGGCGGTGCCGCGCACTTTGACAGCTGGGCGGCGCTGGCCCCAGGACAGCCTTGGGGCCCGCTGCCGCCGGCCTGGAAGAAGCACCAGCGTGGGGCGGGGTTGAGGTCAGCGCCCAGCTGCAGAAGTGGGCACCGGGGCATCGGGCCCACCCCTGCCAGTCCCAAGGCCTGCTCCGTCACAGCCAACACCCCCGGAGTGACCAGTCCGCTGGGCGGCCTCGAGGGCCCCCGGGGCCTGGAGGGCAGACAGACCTGGCCACGACCCACAGCCAAGCCCAGGCTGAGGACGGCCCACGGCGTCTCCTTCCGCCTGGCGCCCACCTGCTCCCCCCAGGCAGCCGGCTGTGGCGTGTGTCGGGGTGCACTCCGCTGCCCCTCGCCTCGCCACCCCTTACCTGGGCCCCTCAGAGCCCAGCCTCCCCTGCACGGGCTGCGGGCAGCGCCAGCACCTGGCACCTGGACCTGCATCTGTCCCACTTGCCACTGCTAGACAGGTCACTGGCTAACCCCCGCCAGCCCGGAGGCCGCCTTGAGGGCGTGCTGCATGTGGGCAGCCGGGCACTGAGCCAGAAGGGGCCGCGGCAGGTGGGGGCAGGCCGCCCAGGCCTGCTGTCCAGGGCAAAGCAGCCGAGGCCCTCTCGGGCCGAGTCTCTCTCTGTCCGGGGCCCAGCACAGGCCCCACCTCAAGGGCAGCACTGGACCGCCGTGCAAGGGAAGCTGGGGCAGCACCAGTGCCCGCTCACACCTGCGGCTGCAGGGGGCGGTGGGCGGAGGCGGCAGCAGGCCACCCAGCTCCACTGCAGCCTGGCCGGAGCCAGCCACAGCCCTGGGACTCCCCAGGGGTGCTCCAGGCCCTCCCCAGGGGCTTCCCAGGCCCTGAGCTGGAGTCTGGTCAGAGCCGCCTCAGTGCCAGGGCATTTCAAGGCCTCTCCCAGCCCCTGTGGCTGGAAGCGAGGTGGTGAGGGCAGTGGGGGAGTGAACAAGAGGGTGGGGGCATCGGGGCCTCACTGGAGGAAGGACTGCCCAGGCTGGGCTGAGAGCGGAGCCCCAAGGCAGCTGCACCCCAGGCCAGAGCTGCATCTGGCCGCTGGGCTGCTCAGCAGACCCCCCAGGCAGAGGTGGGGGAGGGGCGGCGCTGGCGCCTGCTTTGCCCTCTTGGACCCAGGGCCCAGCTGAGACCGCCAGAAGGAGAGGGGAGCTGAGGCAGGGAGGCCCACCGGGCTGGAGGCCACGCCAGCTGCGCTTAGCAGGCCTGCAGGCCGCCAGGCACCCTCCCCGGAGAGCGCGGACTGGACCGGGCAGAGACAAGCCCCACCGGTTAGGGGCAAATCCCAGGAAGTCCCCGCCCCATCCTGAAACCCCATCTGAGCCGGCGCCGCACCCATCCGGGGCGGACAGCACAGGCGCCCGCAGGGCAGCGCCTCTGGCAGGGCGCTGACTGCGCCCCTCCAAGGCGAGGGGAGGTCCAGGTGCCGCGTGACCAAGGGCGCGGGACAGTGAGGCCGCGTGTGCCCCTCGCTGCAGGCAGCCCCCCGGCTGGCGCCGCAGGCCGCTGCTGGCAGCTGGACTGAGCCCGGGCGGGGCGGGGTGCAGCCCTGCGGCCGCCGGTAGACCCCTCTGCGGCGGGCGCCCCCATTCTGGGGCCCAGAAAATCCCTCGAGGGGCAGGGACTGCGGCCTGGGGACAGCAGCGGGGTGCCCCGGAGGGGAGACCCCCGGGGTGGGGAGCCCCTCTGCCTGTCCTGGCTGCTCAGGCCCTCGAGCGCGAGGAAGCAGACAAGGGCGGCCGAGGAGGCAGGGCAGCCTCGGCCCCTGTAGCTGGCGCCGCACTGCACTGTCCGTCCCACCAGCTCCCAGCAGCGCCCCCAGGCCCGCAGCTCCCCCTTCCCACCCCGCACCACAGGGAACTCTGGGGGGCAGTGCTCGTGCCCCCAACACCCGCCGCCCACCGCCCTTGCCCTACTTGTCCACGGGGCGTGGCCTCCCCCTGCTGACCCTCAGGAGGCCTGCACTCCGCCTGGGCGTCCCCTGCAGTCCCGTGAGCACCCTGCCCGCCGCCGCCGGCGGCAAGAGCCCTCCTGGGGGCTGGCAGGACCCCTCCTGCAGCGGGCGGGGCGGGGGCGGCCCTGCTCCCAGAGGCAGCACGTGGGGTTGGGAGGCCCGCGCCAGGTCCACGGTGAAGGCCCCAGACGTCGTGGCCTGGGCGGTGGCCCCAGCACCTAGCCCCTGCACCCCAGGTCCCACAGGCACCCCAGGAGCCCAGCCCTCCTGGCAGGGTTGGTGTCCAGGCCCAGCCCAGCCCAGCCCTGGACGCTCCCAGAGCCACACTGGACAATGCACAGAGGCCAGGGTGGGCGCTGGCCGGGGCGGCCAGGACCAGGAGGGGGCACCGGAAGCGCCCGGGTGCCTTAGTCCGCGGGGGACGAGCTGCGGCCCGGAGCCTGTGCAGGGGCGCTACCGCGGCCCACGCCCCCAAGGGACCCCACCCCCAGCCGCAGCCAGCTCCAGCTGAAGCGGGCACACGCCAGTCAGGCCCCAGGAACAGAGGGGCGCAGCCACACTCCAGCACCGGACCCGGGCTCAGGCGGCCGTCCCCATACTGGGCGCCGGCTGAGCGCAGGGCGGACGCCGATGCCGGGCAGGACACCCGCCGTGCTCGAGTGTGGGCAAGGCCAGAGCGGCAGCGCTGCCCGCCCTGGGTCGGGCGGAGTCCGCAGAGCACGGCCGCCCACACCGCGCGGGCCCGGGGCACCCCTCCACCTGAGGCCGGGCACGTCCGGTGCCCACAGTGGCCGGCAGCCAGGGCTGCCTCGGGCCCTAGACACGCGGTGGGCCAGCACCCCACCCTGGTCCCCCCAGAGCCCCTGATGGTCGGGGTCCCGAGCTTCTCCCGCAGGCCCCTTAGCTCCTGGAGGCCCCGCCCAGCACATGCGCCCCTCCTCTCGGGGCGGGGGTCCCCAGGTGGGCGGGGCCCAGGAGCACCCAGCGCAGCCCTGTCCTGCCGGGCCAGGCTGGCCGGCCCCGAGTGGCCCTTGCTGGGCCGGACGGAGCCTCCGGCAGGGCTCCAGGACGCCCGGGGCCGGCGCTGGCCTGCGGGGCGCGGCTGCCCACACACTCGGCCCTTGTTGCCGGCTGCGTGGGGCTGCCCGCCCTGAACAAGCGCCCAGGCGGCGCCGTGAAAGGGCCAGTGAGGAGGCTGCCCGCGGCCTGCAGGCCCCAGCGCCGCCCGCGGGGGGCGGCGGGCACGGACTCCAGCTATAAATTACGGGCGGCCAGCGCTGCCGCAGCAGGAGGGGCTCGGGCCCTCCGTAAATCGGCCCTTTCAGCACTGGAGGCCGAGCACGAAAGGAAAACTTTGTTTTATTAAAGCAACAGCGGCTGTGGCCGCGGCCGGGAGGCGCCGGCAGCAGGGCCGGGCACAGGCAGGCGGGGCGCCAGGGGCAGGGGGAGGCCCCTCCGAGGCGCGGCCAGGCCCCGCCTGGGAGCCGTCCTCGACCCCACACACGGCCGGGCACCCAGGAGGGGCCAGCCGTGCCCAGAAGGGCCATGCCCGAGCCCCCCTCCCAGGGCTCGCTGAGACCTGGGGGCCCCCAGGGGACGCAGGCCTGTCCAGTGGGGCCAGTTCAGCCACGGGGGCTGCAAGCCCACAGGGAGGCCAGGGGCTCTGCACTGGCCCGGGGGTCCAGGCAAGGTGGGGACGATCAGCGTGTCTGCCCTGCGCAGGGCCCAGCCTGCTGGGAAGAAGACCACTCAGCGCCCGGGCCCGGACCCTGCCACCCCAGGAGGCCCCCGACCCAGAGCCCTGTGCCCCCAGGTGACTGCCCCTGTGGAGGCTCCCCTAATGGAGGGTCTGCCACCGCCCTCTGTCCCCCAGGTTTCTCCAGAGCTCCCCAGACCCTGCACCCCATGAGCTGCTGCAGGGCGCGACCAGAGGAGGGCCCAGCTCCCTGCTCAGAGCACAGCCGCCCCCCGGGGTCACGTCCACGGGGACTTGTAGGGTGTGCTGTCAAAGGTAGGGGCCCCGGTCCTGGCGCCCTGGGCCTTCCAGACCCCTCGGTTGCAAGGAGGGCTGCTGGCAGGGCGCAGCAACCCTCCCGCCCCCCGCTGCTCCCTCAGCAGTAGGTTTCGGTGGATCTGCCTGTCTTGCTCCCCGCTCTCTCTCTGGGGACTCCTCATCTCTGTACCTCTGGCTGTACCCCAGTTCTCACATGCATAAATAAATAAATCTTTTAAAAGGGGGGCTGCTGATCAGGGCTGGGAAACGTGGGATCCAGAGTCTCTGCCCGTGTCTCCAGCTGCATCCAAGAACCCAGCCAGCCACTGGCCAGCCACCTCGGCCAGTCTGGCTCTGCAGGCCCAGGGGCTCCTCTGCAGAGAGAAGGCTGGTTTTGCGGGCTTGCACCTGCCCCCCGCTTGAGTGGGGTCCCCCAAATGAGGCAGCGGGGTGGGGGACAGATCACAGCCTGTGAAAAAAGGGCCACACAGCACTCGGGGCGATGTGGCCTTGGAGGGGCTGGGAGGGAGGGTCAGGGAGGCACCCAGAGGTGGACGCTGGTGCTGAGGCCTGAGTGACAAGAAGACAGGCCTGGGGCCCAGTGGCCCCGCAGCAGAGGGCGCCCTGGGAGGCGAGCCGAGGCGCGGGGCACCCTAGTCCAGCGGGGACACACCGCCAGGGACAGCGGGTGGGAGGCCCTGGGCTTCTCCGTCCCGCCTCCCACCCTGCCCAGCTGCCCTGATGTGGTGGGCAGAAGCCAGGCTGGCCAGGTGCAGAGACGGGCTGGAGGCGGAGGTGCCGGGGGTCACCCAGCCCCTGCCCACCGCCCCCGGGGAGATGAAAGCCTGGCCCCTGTGCCTTCTGAAGGCCGTGGGAATGCCTGCGGCATTCAGCGACTCTGAGACCCGGGTGCTGCGGGCCTGGGCGCAGGTAGAGCCCCTTCTGACCCGGGGCTCCCTCCCACTGGGGCTGTGGGGTGTGGGCGAGCGGAGGGGCACCTGCCATCCCAGGCCCCTGAGGAACCGGGACAGGGGTAGGGACCCTGGGGGCGGGCAGGGGCTCTGTGCCCCAAGGGGCTGGGCCTGGGGCACCCTGGGGGCTGCACAGCCAGGGAGGGAGGGCAGGCCTGCTGGAGGCGTGCAGGGGCCGTTCTGGGCCAGTTGCTGCCGCTGGCCCCGCAGGAATGTTTGCTCTCCCTGTTTGCCTGCGGGGGTGCCCTAGCCCTCCCGGGGCCCCTCCCCCTCGGGCCCAGCTGAGTCCACAGCTGGTCAGCTGGGGAGCAGGGTGGGGAATTCCAGGGCTCCGGACAGAAAAGGTCCTTCCTGCCTCCTCTGCCCTGCAGCCCCCTGGACCGGGGACCCCAGTCCCACAGTTGCCCAGCCGGCTCTTTCTCCGCAGGCCCTCCCCGGCTGCCCGCCCGGGGCTTCCCAGGCGCGGCTGGAAGATTATGCAAATCCCCGGCGGCTCCTTAATTAAATCCCTAACGAGGCGCTGGGGCCGGGCCAGGGGCGGCGCTGAAAGCCGGGGTCACGCTCCGGAGGGGCCCCGCCGTCTGCGACGTGAGGGCCCGCCCCCCACCCCGGACCGGGGACCGCGGCGCAGGCGAGGGTTGGCGCGGCCGCGCCTCCCCCCGCCCCGGCCCTGGCTGCCGGACTCCCGCCCAGCCGGCCCCTCGCCGCCGGCCAGGCCGACCGGCGCGCACGAGGCCCCGCGGGGACCTCCCTCCGAGCGCGGGCTCCGGGTGCGCGGCCGCGGCGCGCGGGGCACTGCGGCCTGCCGGGGCGGGGCGGGGCGGGGCGGGGCGGGGCGGCCGGGGCGGCCGGGGGCAGCGGCCCCGCACCCCGCGCTACCCTCGCAGGCGCCTGTTGTTGGCCCAACAACTGTGCCGCGCCGCCTGAAAGGCCGGGATTAGCGAACATTAGCGGCCCTTTGAGCGGCGCCCGGGCCGCCCCGTCCGCCGCCACGCCCGCCCGGCGCACAGGCCGGACCGGGTCGGGGCGGGGCCCAGGGCGGCGGGGGCAGACGGGCGGGGCGGGCGGGCAACCTGGCCGGCCCCCGCGGCCCGGAATTCCCCGTGCGAGTGCCTGGCCCCGGCCCGGGCTCGGGCTCCGCGGGGCTGGGGGCCCGGCCGCGCCCCGCGGCACCACCTCTGGGCACAGAGCTCCCGCGCCCCTGTCCCGCGGCTGCCGGAAGGGTCCTCTGGGGAGAGCCCCACGGCGACTCCCCACCGGCCCCAGAAAAGGCAGCCAGGCGCTGCCACTGAGCCTCGAGATCCGGGGCAGGAACCCTCATGCCCACCTGCCCCCACAGAACTATGGTGGCCTGTGTCCACACAGGCGCCAGCCTTCTCCGGCCAAGCCCAGCATGGCCTCCTCCGCGCAGCCTGCCTGGGTTTTCCCAGGCCCCTCTGTGTCCCTGCCCCAGTGCGACCCCTGGGTTCCTCGTCTCCTGAAATAATCTGTGGGTCCTGTGGCCAGCGGCTCCAAAGGAGACTGAAGAACCAAAGGACACTGCCCAGCTGGTGCCCAGGGCCAGCGCATGCGCGGAGAGCTGTGGGGTGCTGCTTCAGGCGGGGCCAGAGGCAGATTAAATCACCCCCAAGAGGCGCTGGTCTTACCGTCATTGTACAGAGGGGGAAACTGAGGCGGGCGCGGAGCAGCCCGGGCACGCTGCCCAGGGCGCGGGTGGGGCGGCCCTCCCCCGGCTCCGCTCTCACTTTCATCCGGAGCCGGCGGCCTCAGCAAGACTGGATCCGCTGGGCCACACGCGCACCGCGCACGCACGCACATGCTCCGGTGCCGCCCCGGACGGTAAACATCTTCACCGGGAAGAGCAGCCGTCTGGGGAGAAAAATGTGGCCAAACCAGCCCCGGGCGGCCTGCGGGCCGCTCTCTGCCACCCTGGGCACGGCGCTCCAGGCCCTGTCCCTGCGCTGGGGCGCCACAGGCGGGCGGGGCGGCGGGAGCGCCAGGGCGGTGGCCGGGCCCAGCTGGAGGGTCCGTGGGGTCTGCAGTGCCCAGTTACCGAGAAGGCCAGGCGGCTTGCCCTGGTCCACCCCTCTGCTCCCTGCTGCCAGTCTCCCTGCGCCCCAGAGTCCGAGCCCCGCACAGGCAGGCCCAGCTCCCAGGGGACCCCCAGCCTCAGGAGGCCCGAGGGCTGGCCCTGCACCCCGGGAGGCAGGAGGGAGGCAGGCCCAGGCCCCCGGGGGCCCCCCTGGCCAGGGCCAGGCCAGATCCTATGACTCCGGAGAAACCGCCGGGAGCCTGGGGTTTGCAGCCAGAAACCCGATCAAATAATGACAGGGTTGTCGTGGGGTGACCTGCCGAGGGGCCGCCCGGCCTGGCCGCCGCAGACCCCACTGACACCAGCTGCCAGGGCAGAGCACAGGACCGCCCCAGCCCTCAGCCGTCCGGCCTTCCCCACTGCCCACTCCCCTGGCCACCTGCCCGGACCAGCCTCTGCGGGGGTCCAGCTGGACCATCTGGGGCTGCCCCTCTGGAACCCCCAGCACCGGCTTCCACCCAGGGGCTGGCTCCCCTGTCCGCGCAAGGGAGTGTCCTGCGGGGCCCCCACACTGCACACACCGGGCCAGGCAGACCGCTGCCCAGCCCCGGCCCCCTGGCCAGGCCTGGGTGGCCCCCAGGAGCAGGCCTGCCCTGGCCCACCACCCCACCCCGAGGGATGTGTCAGCCCAACTTGCCGCAGGGGAAACTGAGGCAGCTGCTGTGGCCGGCCCTAGCGGGGAGGGCGCGGGGAGGGAGCGCGGAGGGGCGGGGCACCCGGCGCTGCGCAGGGCGGGCTGCTTTCATTACCGCTCGCTGGGCCTATTGAGCCGCGCTAATCCCAGGCTGCCGCTTCGGGCGGCTCAGGCGGGTGCCCCCTCCCCCCCTGGCCTGGGCACGGGGTCCCCGGGTTCTCACGTCCCGCCGGCCCCAATTAAAGCGAGCTGCCGCGGCGCTAATGAGCTCCCAGGGCCTCCGGGCTCCGCGCCAGGGGGTTGCGGGCGGGGCGGAGCTGGCTTGGATAGGGCCACTTGGGCCCAGTCCCGAGGAGATGCCCAAGGGACTCCCTATCTGCCCACCTGGGATGCTCTGTGACGCCCCCACGAAGGAGACACACCTGACATAGGCGCCCCCCCCCCCCGCAGGAAACGTGTTGGGGAGGCAGGGCACATACGCAGTGCGAGGGGGCGGGTAGGCGGGCGTGTTGGGGTGGCGGGGTTTGGGGCTCAGGCAGGTCACACCTCCCTGGCGGGCTTTCTCGCTCCAACATGGACATCAGCCCTGGGGACAGACAGGAGGGCTCAGAACCAACACGTGGCTGGGGTCCAGCACCTGCGGGGCTCCTCCGCGCACCCCAGGGCGTGCATTCCATTCACAGAGGTGGCCTGGAGGGTGCCTCTGCGCGGGGTGAGGGTTGGGGTCCAGGCTCTGCTACCCTGGGAAGTTTGCGGGGGGCTGCAGGTGGGAGCACAATCTAGGGAATCTGCCAGGGACCTGTAGGGCACCCTGGGAGGTCCCTGGACTCCGGGTTTTACGAGCTGCCCCCAACACTGGGCCTCAGGGCCCTGGGAGCTGCCTGCAGGGTGTCGAGCATGACAGGCTGGAGTTGCCCGGGGTGGGGCGCTGGGCCCCACCCCGCCCTGTGTGTTGGCTGCATGCTGTGCAGCTGTGAAGGGCTTCCCCTCTCCCAGGACTGGGTGGATTTGGGGGGCACTAAAGGGCTGGGCCTAGGCCCGGAGCCCCCCTCCCACACACACGCCCAGATGGGGGCCCTGTGGTTACCCTGGAGCCCCAGGTCTGCCTGGAGGCGCAGCCCCCACCCCCGCCCCCTCAGCTACGGACTGTGGGCGGGCAGGGCGCCCCATACTTTGAGGGGGGTGAACAGCAGACAAGGCCCCCTCGGCCCGCAGAGGTCGGAAGCAGAGCCTTGTGTGTGGGGATGCGGGCAGGAGGGGCGGGGGCACCCAGGTGTACTGAGGGAGGTGGGCTGGCCCTGCAGACCCTCCCAAGGACAGGGACCGGCCCCTCCCTGCACACAGCGCAGCAGGACGCGTGAGGTGCAGGCCTGGGCTGGCAGGGCGGGCAGGGCCTGGCCTGGCCTGTCATCCAGAGCCGGGCACCGGGCACCGCCAGCCCCTCCAAGGGCGGAAGCCGAGGCATGGAGGGTGTCACTGCCCCTGGCAGGTGTCCAGGGGCCCCGCTCGCAGGCCAGCGGGTGGAGCTGGACCCAGGGGCTGGCAGGCTGGCGGGGGCAGGGGCCCACCCGAGCCCCAGCCTCCTCTGCCCCCACCCCTGGCCGCCTTGCCTCACCAGGGCCTCAGCCAGCAGGGAGCGGGGAGGTAGGTGCTCTGGAGGCAGAGGAGGGTCCTCAGACTGCCCCCAGGGGCCTCCCCCGCGGCCCCAAGGGCCCCGGCCTTGGGCAGGAAGGTGTCTGGGGCCCCTGGTCGTGGCCAGGGCCGCCGGAACCCCGAGGGGAGCGGGCGGGGGGGCCGCTTCTCGCTGCCTCCCCTGGGCCCTGGCCCTCACGCGGCCAGCCCTTGTCCCGGACAGCCGGTGAGCGAGGCGCTGTCTGCTCACCCGGGCAGGTGTCGGCGCCTGGGAAGGGGCCAGCTGGAAACCCGGCCTGCCTGCCGTCCCCTGGGACTGGCCCCCCGGCGACCGCCCCAGACAGGGCAGGGCTGGGCCAGGACGGGAGCCGCGTCCCACCTGCGAGGCTGCCTGTCCCGGTGCGGAGGGGGCTGCGCGGCCAGGGGAGCCCCACTGTCCCCGGACATCCGCCGCCCACTGCCGCCGCCCAGCCCGCTGCGGCCCCGGCCGGCCCTCCAGCTGCGGGGTGGGCCCTCTCTGACTGAGGATGGTGCGGGCGGAGCACTGCCGGGCTGGCGCCGCGGGCTTGGGGCTCTAGAAGGGCACCCGCCTCCTGTGCGTGCCTCCCACAGCTGCCTCGCCGGCCGCTGGGACAGCTCCATAGCCCCACCGTGGCCCTGCCCGCACCGCCCGCGGGTCCCCGCACCCCCCACCTGACAGCGCCATGTCCCTCCAGGGCCAGCCGGCTCCTTCCAGGCAGCCCCCACCCCCTCCTCATGGTCCCCAGATCTCAGGGGATCTCTGGGAAGCCCCAGGCCCACCCCTGTTGCCCGCCAGGCCAGCTTGAGGTGGACGAACGGACACGCAGACGCCGCACACGGCCTGCACCTGTGCCCTTGAGGGCGAGGTGGAGCGGGAAGGCCGCGGGGCCTGGGTGCCCAGCGCTGACCCCGCCTGCCCGCCCACGGAGCCCCCGCCCTTCTGGCCGGACCGGCCGGTGGCCAGGGCCCTGAGGAGGGACTCGAGTCCAGCCTCTGTCACCAGGTGGGCGCTGCCCTGGGGGCTCAGTCAGCCCAGGCCCCAGCCTCCACGCCCCCCAGACCCCTCTCACCCCCAGCCTGCTGGGCCCTGCAGGCCCCTGCCCAGCACTTCCTGCCTCCCAGGGCCCCGGACCCTGCGGTCCGCCCACCGGCCTCCGCTCCTCTCCCAAACCACCTTGGAAGCCCTGCTCCGACCAGCCAGAGCCAGTCTCTGGGCTCAGCCCGAGAAAGGTCTAGCGCCCCTGGCCCCCACACCAGCCCCACCCCCACCCCGGGCGCCGCAGGGGTCCTGCTGCAGTGAGGTCCAGGGCTGGCAGCCCAGGCCTGGGCTCCGGCGGGTCAGCTGAGCGCCCCAGGCCCGCCCGGCCGGGTCCAGCCTCACAGCCCCGCTGGCTGGTGCAGCCTGGTGTCCCGGGGCCACGCTGCGTGCTGGCCGTGCGCCCCACCTCCGGCCTGGACCACTGCCCCCACCCCCACAAACACACACACTGGACGCGGCTCCAACGCCGCCGTTTCCATTCGCCCGCTGATTGTCTGCGCGGACAAAGGACCCTTTCAGGGACGAGGAGGTTCGGCAAATAAATAAATGAATGAAGTCTCGGCGGAGGAAGAGGTGGTGGGAAGGGGCTGGGGGCCAGGCCGGGCACCCCGGCTGGGACGGAGGCTGGTGGGGCACGGGGGTGACGTGCCCACCTGCCGGGCTCTGGGCTGCCGGCGGAGAGGCGAGGCCGGAGGTCGGCCCACGGGGGGCACCCACAGAGGCGGGGCCGGCTCTGCCGGCTTGGGGTGTCCCGCGTACCTGGTGCCCTGGGGGACGGGGCTGGAGGCCTGGGGCCGCAGGCAGGAGCGCCCCTCAACTGTGCGTTTCCCTGGGGCCCCAGCATGGAGCTGGGGACACCCCTGATGCAGAGGGCCACCCGACGGTAGATCGGAGCAGACAGGATTTGGGGGCCCCGCGTTTTGGGGTCTTCTTCCAGGACAGGGCTGTGGGACCCAAGCTCCGGTTGCGGGGGCCCGCTGAGGGCGCAGACACGGTCCTGCAGCGTCAGCCCGTCACCCTCGGACATGGACGCCGTCTGGCCACCGCCTCCCTGCCCAGCGTGGGCACGGCCCTTCCCCGCCGCCCGGCCGCACACAGAGGTCCCTGACGGGGGAGAGGCCCTGGCCCTGATGCTCAGGCCCCAGCCCCGCTGGACAGATGCCCCAGCAGGGCAGCCTGGAGGCCAGGAGGGCTGCCTGGAGGAGGGGGTGGGGAGTGCCCAGGGAGGGCCTGGCCGCGGGCAGTGCTGACTCCTGCCTTTCTGGGACGACAATGGCCGGCATTTAAATTCCAGCCCAGTCGGCCGAGAGTGGCCACGGCGTGAGAACAGGAGCCCCCACCCCCAGCCCAGCCCCGCCTGCCACATTCCAGCCTCCCCGGAGATGGCGGCGGGTCGCCAGGGGGCCGGGACAGCCTCAATGGCGGGACAAGGGCCCATTGAGCGCTGACGGGTGGGATTGAGCCGTCAGGACTGCGCCAGCCCCACCCTCCCGGCGCACCAAAGTCAGAGACCCGGCTGGGCTCCCGGGTGCTGAGGGCCGGGCCGGCGGTGCTGACCACTGACCGCCCGGCCGCCTCCGCCCTGTAGCCAGAGACCAGCCCCTGTCAGGTTTGCCGGCCTCAGGCCCCTGTCTGCGGGCTGACTGCCACAGCCTCCCGGGGCCAACCCAGGCCCATGTCCTGCCCTCCCTGTCCACGCTCCTGGCCTCTCCCGAGCCAGGCAGACCCGCCTGCCCCCAGGCTGTGCCCTCGTCAGAGCAGGACCTGCCCTGGGCCTGGGCTGTCCGGGAGGGCGAGGGTGGCGCGTGGCTGCCCTGGCCCGTCCTGACCGGAGGGAGGCCGAGCTCCGGGGCTGCCCGCTGCCCGTGTGGCCTGGACAGCACCCCCCGTGGCTCCCGCTGCCCGGGCCGTCGCCCCGCGCTCGGCTGGGCCTTCCCACGCCTCACCTGCGCTGGCCTGCAGGCGGGTATGGGGTGCGGGTGTAGGAACCCGAGCTGGGACCGCAGTCCCAGGGGTAGCGGGTGGCCAGGAGGCCTGGCGGCCACCCCTCCAGAGCCCGGGGCAGGGTGTCACAGGTAGCAGGGTGTCCCTGTGGACACCTCTTTCCGCCCTGCTGGGAAGATGAGCTCCTAGGCGTCCGGGCGGGCCAGGGGTGGGGGGTGGTGTGGGCTGTGGGGGCCGGGCCGGGGAGGCGGGGGGCCGGGGCAGGCGTCCAGGCCACGCAGGCTCTCGCGGGCTAGTTGGGCGCACACTTACAGGGCGGCGCCGGCCCCCAGCACGGGCATGAGGAGGCCCAGACGAGGAGGACGGTGCCGGCCCGGACAGGGCTGGCCACGGCGTCGCACCCTGGACAGGCCCCGGGCCGCGGTGCTGCGGGCTGTCGGCGGGAGCGGCCGCCTGCCCGCTGGGCGCGCGGGGCTTGCCCCGTGGCCGCTGGTGAGCTGGGCTGCTTGGCCGCTCACGCCCGGCGCTTGCCCACGGCCAGCAGAGGTGGCCGCAGGGCTGCTGGGGCAGGCGGCCGTGGGGTGCTGTGGAGTGTCCCCCGCCTGGCACAGGCCCCAGTCCCAGAGCCCCGTGAGCCGGTGGACTCAGGCTGGGGTGGGCGGCTCCTGCGGCCCGGGGGGTGCTGCCTGGTGCCGCCCACGGGGCTGGTGGGCCCGCCTGGGCTGAGCGGATGCGGGAGAGCGCGCGAGGGTGGCGGGTCAGAGGTCGGCCTCCTGTGTCTCGGGCCCCGCCCTCAGCCCATCCGGCTCTTGCAGGGCAGGGCCGGCCAGCCTGGGCCAGCTGGGGACGCGGTCTTGGCCTCAGGCCCTCTCCTTGCCTTGGACCCGGGCGCCCCTCTCAGGGCCATGCCCGGGGTGCCCCAGTGCCGGTTGAGGGTGTGGGCGTCAGGGCGCTGTGACCCCGGCAAGGGTCCCGGAGGAAGGAGGTCCCTCTCCGAGGGTCGCCGTGGGCAGGCGGCCGGGGACGGGCAGAGGCTCCGGGCCGCGGAGCGGCACAGCCCGGCCTTCCAGGGAGCCCACAGCGGAGCCGCGGTGGGTGCTGAGCACGGCAGCCGTGGCTGAGGCCTTCGCCCCAGGGGGTGGTCCCGGCAGGGAGGGCGCCAGTGGGTGACTGCTGCCCTGCCTGACCTCCCAGCGCCTGTGGGGCGGGGCCGGGCCGAGGCGGCGGGTGCAGGCCGCGGGCTGGGCAGGGTGGGGCTGGCAGCGCCAACTTCAGCTTCGAGGGGTGTGCGGGGCGGGGCGGTGAGCTCGGGGCGCGCAGGAGATAGGGGGCAGCTGCACCCTGCCGGCCCCAAGGGGCAGCGCCCTGGGCAAGCCAGCCCCTGCTCCAGCTGCGCGGGCGCTCCGGGAGCCTGCCCATGGGCCGGGGGTGCAGGGAGCAGCCCCAGGTGTGCACGCCGCCCTCTGGCATCGCGGTGGGCTCTGAGTGCCTGAGTCTGCCCGCGGCCGGAGCCCAGGGCCAGGGAACGGGCCCAGGGAACGGGACTAGCCAGGGCCGCCAGGGCCAGGAGCAGACGCCGCCCTCGGCAGCTAGCGGGAGCCCACCGACAAGTGCGCTGGCTGCCTGCTGGGACACCGCGGGAGCCTGCCCGGCCTTGCTCTGACCCAGTTTCCCCAGCACAGCAGCCCGCCCGGCCCAGCAGTGCGGGGGGTTGGGGTTCGGGGCCAGGGTTGGTGGAGGGGCCCAGGCCCGCAGCGGCTTGTTGGGGCACCCACTGGCATGACGCCCTCAGCTCTGGGGCGGGCGCCCTGAGCACCCCGCGCCCCGGTGCCCAGGCCCAGTGCCAAGCCCCGCCTGCCGCGCGCCCTCCCTGTCCCCCTTCCCGTCCCCTCCCCTGCCTCCCGCCCTGGGGGCGCACCCTACCTCACTGCCTGGCCTTCTCCACTCACCCCTGGGGCTCCCTCCTGACTCCCTCCTGGATGCAGGGCCTGGGGCGTGGGCCGGTGGGCCACAGAGCAGCGGAGGGCCGGGGAGGGGAGGCCTGTGGCTGGGGAGGGCGCAGGGTGGGAGGAAGGGGCCGCCCGAGTGGTGCTGAAGCGGCACCAAGCCCCAGAGCCCGGGCCCTGCCGCCCCTGTCCAGGAGGTGTCGTCCCTGAAGGCAGCAGCCTGGGCCCTGGGACCTGGTGGGCTGACAGCTGGAGGGGAGCCTGTGCCCCCAGGGCTGCCTGGCTTCACCCCCACGCCTTGTCCCTGCGACCCGTCCCCTCTGATCTGGTGCACGCCCCAGGGTGCCTCCGGGCTGGCCCGAGCTGCCCAGTCTGGGCCTGGTGGGCGCGGGGCGGACAGCGCTACGGGGTGGGGGCGCCCTGGGGGCTGCCAGGCCAGCCTCGGCCCTCCCTGCGGAGGGCAGCTGCCGACAATGAAGCTGTCAGGGCCGAGGAGGGCGGTGGCTCCAGGAGGCGTGGACGTCTCTATCAGGGGCCGGGGAGGAGGCCAGCGGCAGGCGCTGTGCTGTGCTGTGCTGTGGCGGGGGCGGCCGCACCTCCCTCGGCAGGCCCGGCGCCGCCCTGAGCACACCCTCGCACAGGGATGGGGTCACGGGTGAGGAGCGCCACATGCTGAGCCTCAGTTTCCCCACCTGTGAAAGGCACCGGCCACCCGGCCGGCCCCCCAGCCCGCCTGTCCCTGTCCCTCCCCGGGTCAGGGTTCGGGGCGCTCCGGTCTCGGGAGCCGCAGAAGCTGCAGTCTGGGGGGCCAGCCAGAGCAGCCCCACCTGGGGCCCCCACTGCTGCCCCCAGCCCGCCTCCAACGCCCACCCCAGTGCTTCCTCCGAGCGCCCTCGCGGTGGAGCCCTCCTGTGGGGACGCGGCGCTGGGTGCGGCCAGCCCTGGCGCTCTGCACCCCCAGCGGCACAGGCAGCCCGGCCCACGGCCAGTCACCAGGGCAGCGGGCCCCCGGCCGAGCTGGCCATTGGGTGGCCGGAGGGGCTGGGACCCCGCTTTCTCCTGGGGGGCCCGGCAGTGGTGGCTGGGGGGCCTGAGGGGACCTGGGCTCTGACTCTGGGGCCCCGTGCCGGGGCCTCGGCCCAGCCTGCAGCTCCCTGAGGCAGCTGCCTCCCATGGCTCCGGACGGGGCAGGACACCAGGCCCGCGGCCGGCCAGGGGTCCCTCCGCAGGGTCCAGCGGCCTTCAGGCTCCCACGTCTGGCTGAGCGCGCCCACCCTTCCCGAGCGCGGCGGAAACATCCCTGGGGCAGGGCAGTTCCGCCTGGCCGCTCGGCCTGGGCAGGCTGGAGCCTCAGTTTCCCCAGCTGTCCAGCCTGGCGGGGGGGGGGGCCGGTGGGCAGGCACAGCAGCTGCCCCTCGGAGCCTCCCTCCCAGGCCACAGGCAGGGAGCTGCCCCGAGCAGCTGGGCGCCCCGCGGCCACCGCGGGCTGGCGCTGGCCTGTCCATCGTGGCCTGTGCAGGCCAGCAGGCAGGGCATGGCAGGGGTCGGGCTGGGGAGGGGCTACGGGCCTCGGCGCTGTGGGGAGGGCCACGGGACCCTGCGGGTGTCCCGAGGGGGGTGGCGCGGGCGGTGGCCTGAGGCTCGGATTCCTGATTCAGCCGGAGCCTGTGGAGTCTGGCTTGTTTATTCTTGGCAGGAAGGCTGGTGCTGGGGCACTCAGGGGGAGCGAGGCCTTTTCAAAAAATAATAATAATAAAAACGCTCATTTAGAAGCTCCCAAGACGTGCCGAGCTCCAAAAGGATCTTGGAAAAAATGCTGAGAAGGTTTAAGTGTAAATGGACCCAAAACACCATAATTAAATTTCCCTTAAATTTACCAGAGTTTGGGGTCAAAGAAAAAATAAAACTTAGGGAAAATACACTTGAGGTTTCAGGCAAATGCCAAGTGTTTAAGAAAACAGATTTCTGAGCTGCTCGGCGGCTACCGGCCTGGCCCCGGCCAGTCAGGGGCTGTGGAGGACTCACCCCTCCCTGCTTGGCCCTGGCCACGCCCGCTGCCCTGTCCTAGGCCTCCCCTCCAGATTCTGGCCCCTGCTCGCTGCCTCCTGCCTGCCGTCTGCATGGGAGGACGCTCTGGTGCCCGACTCTGGGTGGGGGTTGCAGGGCCCCAACTCCAACTCCAGCCTGGGTTGGAGCCCAGGGCAAGCGGAACTTCATCTCCTCGCCCCTAACTCCTGCCACCCCTCTCCTGTGTCTGCAGACAGCCCTGGTCTCCTTTCTTTGCTCATCTGGGAGCGACCACAATTTCCAAACCTAAATTCAGGATTTGAGGTCTAGTGGTCTGAGTGAACCAAGGGGCAGAAGGGCCAGAGTGTTTGTGCTGGGGCTGGCACAGCACATCCAGAAGACTGCCTCCCAACAGCACATGATTCATGGTGTTGCCCTTTTCACTTAGCCTGCCAGGAAGCTCAGAGCTAAAATTAAGGATTTTGTGCAGTGACTAATGTTGGCTTAATGGATTTTAGATTATTTTCTCTCCTTCTTTCTGTGTTCTTTAAAGTTCCATTCCTGTTGCAAGCAAATCATTTGTGCTTTTAATTTTAATCTTCCTCAAATTCTCCAAGAATAAATTAAAAAGGCAGAAATCACCTAAGAACCACAAAGTCATGGCCTCTCTCAAATCTGCTCTTTTCCTGTTAGGAGACAGAACCAGCCCAGCTTACCCGGAAGGGCCTTTGAGGGGGCTGTCAACTCCCTCCTTGGGGCCACAGTGGTGTCCAGAAAAGGAGAGGCGCCTTCACGGGAGATGGAGTAGCCCCCTGGTGGGGCCGGTGCACTGGGGGACTTGCGGGGCTTCATCTCCCCCATCTCACCACTGAGCTTCCTCGTGGGCAGAGAGCTGCTCCTGGCTGCCAGGCACTCTGGACCAAGGTGATGGCCATGAACTTTGCAGGAGGCCTGGCCTGGCTGCCCCATCCTGGGGCCAGGTCCAGCGCGGGCCTCGCTGGGCATCCGAGGGGCCCTAATGCGGCTGCTGCTGGCGGACAGCAGGCCGTGCTCGCTCAGTCCCCAACAGACTCCTAGGTCGGCTGCCCTCGCCACCCGCTCCGCCCACAGCGTACCTCCTCGGCCTCCACGCTCCCACACAGGCCCCAGCAAGCAGCCCAGCTGTGAGTCACCACCCGCGGGCTGGGCCCTGGGGCCCCCACAGCCTCGCCCTCGCGCCCACACTCCCTTGCCAGGACCCCTGGGGTGTGGGCCTCTCCCTGGTTCACCTGCCGGGTGCTGGAGGACCGGGGCCGCTGCCCAGTGCTTTCCCACGCCAGGCGGTGGGCACCGGGCCGGTCGTGGAGGCATGGCCAGCGGTAGGAGGACCAGCGGCCACCCCACGGGCTCCCAGCTGAGCTGTGACTCTGTCAGGAACAATCACTGGGAACAATAAGATTATTTGACCCAGTAAATGAAACCCCCTGGCGAGGCCCTGGGGCGAAGGCCTCAGCAGCACCTCTGGAAGCAATTTGCAGGACCGACAGTGTGAGGGTGCTGGCAGAGGCGGGCAGAGGTGCCAGGGCTGGGTGCAGAGGGGCCCCGACACCCCGCCCTGCCTCCCAGGACCTGTGAGCTCGACTCCGCTTGGAGGAGGGGCTCTGCAGGTGTGACTGGGGAGCCCAAGAGGGGCCACGCCGTGTTCCTGGGGCCTCCACCTGAGGCCCAGGACGGGAGCCTGGATGTGGCGGGACAGATGGGCGGGGCTGGGCCGGCCGGTTGGCGCAGCCGCACACCCACCCCGGGCTCAGCCCAGGCGCAGGTGGCCCCCCGCCCAGGGCGTCTGTGACACTGGGGAAGGGCCGGAGGCCCCCCAGGCATCGGCAGGGCAAACCCAGAAGCCTCCCCCAAGAGGGCGCCAGGGTGCCCAGCCAGCCAGCTGGTGAGGTGCTGGCCATGAGCCGAGTGGCCCTGGGTGGGCCTGGGGAGCCCGGGTCAGGCACGCCCACCGGCACTCACGGGCAGCGGGCAGGGGTGCCCTGTGGGGTCCTTCCAGAGCCCTGGAGTCTGGCCTAGAGGGGTCTTCTGCGCTGGTCTCCGGCTGCCCACACCAGGGGCCAGTGGGGGGCCTTTGCTGCCCCCTGTTCTTAGGGGCGTGAGTGCTGCAGCTGCCAGCCAAGAGGGCAGAGGCCTGTGCGGCAGGAGTCCAGGCCCCTGGCCCCGCTGGCCCCATCCGGCCCAGGTCCCCTCTGGAGCCAGAGGGTGGGTGGGCACGCAGCCCCACGGCCGGCCGCGTCTCCCAGGCTCCTCCTGTTCCCTTCTCAGTGCCCCAGACCTGGCACCTGTGCCAGCTCAGGCTGCACCAGGCGCCCCCAGCGCCGCCCTCCTAGGAGCAGTAAGATTCTGATGCCCTGGAAGCCCCATCTCCAAGCACAGGCGGGCCTGGGGGGCCTGGGGCGCGCAGCCACGCAGTTTGCGCAGGCCTCAGAGGGCAGCTTCTGGGGCAGTCGCATGGACTTCAGACCCAGGCGGGCAGGCTGCTGTCCTCCCCAGGCCCACGCGCGCCCAGCCGGCCCCATGCTGGCGCCTGAGGAACCCCGCGTGCGAAGCCCCTCGACGCTTCGCTCCCCAGACCACCCGTCGCTCCGACCCGCGTCCCGGGGCTGGGCTCCCAACGTGCCGGGACCGCGGCTGTGCGCGGCGGGGCGCCGGGCGGGTCGGCGAGCAGGGGTCTCGCGGGCGGCGTCGGGGCTCCCACGCCCTCCGAGACCGCCCGGCGCCCCGCCGGCCCCGCCCCCAACCCGCGCGGCCCCGCCTCCGGACCGCCCCAGGGGAGGGGCGTGTCCGCGCCCCGCGGGCAGGCGGGCGTGTCCGGGGCGGGGCGGGCGCAGGCCGGGGCGGGGCGGGCGCAGGCCGGCCCCCACTGGCTGCAGCGCGCCGGCCGCGGGGCGCAGTGCGCGGCGGCGGCGGCGGCGCGGGCAGCTGGCGCCGCGCGGTCCTGCTCCGCCGCGCTTCGGGCGCATCGGCGAGCCGAGGCCGGGGCACGGGCGCGGGCGCTGGGCCGCGGGCCGCGAGCCGGAGCGAGAGCCGCGCGCAGCGAGTCGGGCGCCGGCGGCCGCCAGGTCGGTGCGCGGGGACCCGCGGGCGCGAGGGTCGGGGCGGGCGCCCGGCACGGCCGAGGCGCGGTTCGAGTGGCCCCGCTGGCGGGTCGGCCGGGCGCCGGCTTCCCGCTCCGGAAAGTTTGCCGCCGCCGCCGCCCTGGGAGGGCTCGGCAGCAGCCAGGGAGGGAAGGGGAGGGAGGGAGGGACCGCGGTGGGGAGGAGGCGGCCGGCGCCAGGCGGCCCGGGAGCCCTGGGCGGCGGCGGCGGGGGGGCGGCCGGGGGCCGAGGGGCCGGGGCGCGGGCCGGCCACCCTGCCTCCGTCCCAGCGTCCGGGCCGGTGAGGCTGACGGGCCGCCCGCCCCTCCGCAGACTCCGAAGCGGCGCCCTCCGCCCGCGGTGCCAGAGCTGGGCCATGGGGGACAGCAGGCCCACGCGCGCCGCCTGAGGACGCGGTCACCCGCCCCCGCGATGGGCGCTCCGGCTCGCGCCCTCGCTCTCTGCGTGGCTGTGGCCGTCGTGGCCGGCGCCGCCTCGGGGCCCCCGGGCCCGGAGCAGCACGCGGTGCGGAGAGCGGCAGGTGAGGAGAGATCGACGGGTGCGGGGGGAGCCTGACACCCCAGCCGCAGAGGCGTCGGGACCCGGGGATGGGCGCCGGGGTGGGTGGGGCGCTCCCTGGGCGGGCGCCGCGGGCCGACATCGGGGCTCTGCCACCCGCCCTCCCCCGGGCGCCTTGACCAGCGCTGGCGCAGCAGCTTGTGGGGCGCCTGGAGCCGCAGGGCTAACACCCAAGTTGGAGCCGTGGCCGGGAGCTGGGCCCGACGGTGGCGCCTGCAGCCCTCGCCGGCCCCCAGAGAAGCGACGTCTGGCCCAGGCGCCCACCGAGGGTGCGGGCTGTGTCTTCTTGCCCCCATTGTCCTGCGGGTTCTGCCCCGCGGACAGTCCCCATTGTTGATGAGGCGCCCCAACCCCTTCACTGGCACCAGGTCGCGGTGCGGGCTTCGGCCAAAGCAACTGGCCAGTCGTTTTGGCCAGGCTTCTTGGGGGGTGTGAGGGCGCTGGCCGGGCGGATGCCCCGGCTACCGTACCCCAGCGCCCCGGAGGCCTGACTGACAGCGCACACCTTCCAGGGTCTCAGTTCGCCCCCACCCTGCTCACGCCAGGAATTAGTTGTCCAGGGTGGGCGCCAAACGCCAGGTTGGACCCCCGGAGGTGGAGGTGGGAGGGCGGATGTGCGGGTGACGCGGGGCCGTGAACCGGGACTGGCAATCGGGGACCCGCGGGGCGTCGAGGGGCCGCGGGGCGAGCAGTGGGGCAGCGCGGCGGACGGCCAGGAGCGCGCCGGGGCCAGGCTGCGCCCCGGGCGCGGCGGCCTTCGGGGGCAGCGCGGGAGGACCCCGCCGAGCCGTCCGACGGCTCCCGGGATGCCCGCTCCGCATGAGCGCCGCCGGGGGAGGCCCGGCAGGGGAACCCGCCCCGGAGACCCGCACCTCGGGGCGCGGGCCAGGGCGCGCACGTCTGTCCTGGCCGGGCGGCGGCGCGGAGGGAGGCCCTCGCCCGGTGAGCTCACGCCCCACCCGGCGGGACCGAACAGCCGCTCCTTTGTACCTCGGCGCGGTCACAGACCGCGCATTGATGGCGGCCGCGGGGAGGTGTGAGCGTAGGGCCGCGGCGCATCGAGCCAGGGAGGCGGCGGCCGCGGCGGGACGAGGCAGATGGCGGCGCGCCCCTCCTCGCGCCCCTCTCTCCGGCGGCGGCTGCAGCCTCCGGAACAATGTCATTTTTTTATGAATGAAGTGGGCCCGGCGCTTGAATGTGCGTGTCATTCAGCGGCGTGACAGGGGCCGTCGGGAGGTCAGCGCGCGCTTTTAGCGCCTGCTCGGGCGGCCCCCGCTTCCAGGGGCGCCGAATAGGCGGCCACGGGGGGAGCCCCGCATTAGCATTCGCATTCAGATAAAGATATTACTCCTTACGGTCCGGGAATGTCAACTAGCCCGGTGGGAGGGGGCAGCGGGCGGGGCCAGCCCCCTCCCAGACCCCCGCGGCGCGGGGAGGGGCGGTGGGCTCCTCGGCCCGCTCGGGAACTGTCCTTCCTGAGACGACCCGCGCGGGAGCCCACCGGTGCCCCCAGGCCTGCGGGCCAGGAGGACCCAGGGACCCCGCTGGGGCGGGCCCTGCGCCTCCCAGCTGTCTGGTCTGCACCCTGCCCCACCCGCGCTGGAGCTGGTGAAACGGGTAGCGAGTTGATAGGTCAATAAACTTAATCCGGTTCCTTAACGAGATGGGCCAGGCAGTAAAAATACAAAGGCCTGGTGAAATTTACAGAGGTCCCCTTGGCACTTTCCGGGGAAACATAAATTATGGAGACGAGCTGGCAGAGGTCAAGGGCAGTGGGGAGGTGCTGGCCGCAGGCCTGCCCTGGCCACCCAGGGCCTGACCAGGGCAGCCTCTGCCCCCGCGGGGTCCCCCAGTGAGGGCTCTGCTGGTGCCGGGCAGGGCCCTGCCGCTGACTGGGCCAGGAGGGCCTCTGGGAGGCAGACCTGCGGCCTCCCCGCCCCCTCTCCGGTGGACTTTGAGCGCCCTGGCGCCTGGGTGGTTCATTAACCTGGGCAGGTGGGGGCGGGCCTCTGCCTGGGCCCTGCTCCACAGCCTCGCTAGCTCCTTTCACTGCTGGACCTGGGGAGCCCCAAGGCAGGGCGCAGGCCAGCGCTTGGGGGAGGGGCGGCCGCCGGGCCATTTACAAGTGAAAGCAAGTGGGGTCCTGGGGCGCTGTGGTGGGCTGCCCCCACCCCTTCCAGCCTCCCCTCTGGCCTGCCCTCTGCTCACCTGTCAGGGGGCTGTCCAGGCCAGAGACGGGGTGTCCTGTAAACCCTCAAGCCCTCTCGGCCTGCAGCCTCTTTCCTGTGCTACGAAACTTCGTGACGTCTGCTGGAGGGAGGCAGGGAGGCCGCCACCACTGCCCACGTGGCCCTGAGACCCCTCTGGCGGTGCTGCCTGGCCACAGCGCAGTGGCCCAGCCAGGCTGGGCATGGCTGGCCTGTCACCAGCCGCAGCCTGGTGGGCGTCGTCCTGCAGTGGCCCGGCTGGGGGTCTTGGCCTGCTTTCAAAGTCCTCGGTGGCTGCTGCTGTGCTGGCCTGGCCCCCTCCCGGCCCTTGGGAGACCAAGCCACCTGGAGTTGGGCCCGAGGGCGCACGGCGGGGGTTTTCCTGAGGGCCGTGGGCAGCTGCCGTGCCCAGCCCTGCCATAAGCCCGGTCCTCTGCGGCGTGTGGCTCTGGTGTGGGCACCCCGTGGCCAGGGGGCTTTGTTTCGGGGCCCCTGGGTGGGGCTGAGGCTCCATGGCCTGTGGGCGTTGGCTGGACAGTCAGCCCTGGCTCTCAGGCCCCTCCTGCTGCTGGCCCCAGACTCAGGCGTGGACACTACCATTCTCAGTCCTGGCCCGGAGTCTCAGGGCACCCAGCAGGGCATGTGGGGCAGCCCTCGGCTCCCTCCCCCGTGTCTGTGGAGGGGCTGGTCTTCCTCCAGGCCCCACTGGACTGAGGTCAGTGCCCTGGGGACAGCCTGACCCCAGCCACCCAGGCCAAACTGGACGCACCACTCTGAAACCAGACCATCCACTCTGCCTGGGCTGGGGCCTGGGCCAGGTCGCCCCACTGGCCTGCTCCTGGCCTTTGGGCGCTGCGGTCAGCACTGGGCTCTAGTGGGCCCCACGGACATAGTGGCCAGACCTGGGGGCCTGAGGCATGGCCAGGAGCTCCAGACTGGGGCCGCTGGGGTGCAGACTCCGTGGACAGCTTGGGGACAAGCAGGGGGCTCGTGAGGACACCGGGTGGGGGTGGAACTGGACCTGTCTGGGAGGCAGGGGCTGGCGTGGCCAGAGTGGGCAGCTGGGCCCTCGAATGTAGGCCGCATGTTGACCAGAATGACAAGTAACGGCACAGCTGACCCAGCTGGGCCTGGGGAGGGAGCTGCCCGCGGGACCACCCACCCTTGTCCTGGGCCCAAGCCAGGCCGCCCGCCTGTGCTGGTCATTGTGCGGCCCTGACAGGGAGCCTGGGTGAGGGCCGGCTCCACAGTGGGGCGCGGCCTCTGGGCCTCGCCGCCTCTGGGAGCGCCTCCCAGCCTGACCCAGCCCTCAGCACCTCGGGGCTGGGGCGCCTCCAGTCCTCGTCAAAGAATGGGGGTCCCAGGCCCTGCCCCACTGGCCTATGAGGCCCACTGGCCGGACCCGGCACTCTCCCCCTGGCTCTGAGCCCCTGCTGTTTCCTTGGACTTAGCCCCAGGCTGACTGACCCCCTCCCGGGCGAGGGCAAGGGCCAGCCCCCAGACGGGCTCCTCCAGCCTCCACTGGCCCCAGGGGTGGGGCGAGAGCTCAGTGGAGGGAAGTCACAGACAAGCCGTGGCCCCTGGGGAAGTGGCCCCCACTGCCTGCGCGGGCCCCTGGCATGGCCGCCCTCTGCGGAGCCTTCTGTGGCTCTAGAGGGGGTGCGGGGCTGGGGCGCTGCAGGGGTTGCGGGAGCCGGGGCGGCCCCTCATGCGCCCGTCTCTGCAGAGGCCCCGGGGCCGGCCCCCGGCCCCCAGGAGCAGCTGGTCTTCGGCAGCGGCGACACCGTGCGGCTGAGCTGCCCTGTGCCGGCGGGGCCCACCGTCTGGGTCAAGGACGGGGCGGGGCTGGTGCCCTCGGCCCGCGTCCTGGTGGGGTCCCGGCAGCTGCAGGTGCTGAACGCCTCTCAGGAGGACGCCGGGGCCTATAGCTGCCGGCAGCGGCTCACCCAGCGCGCCCTGTGCCGCTTCCGGGTCCGTGTGACAGGTGGGTGGCCTGCCCGCTGCCCGCCGCCCGCCGCTGTCTGCAGGGTGGTCTGGGGCGCCCGCTGGAGGGGGCCCTGGCTCTGGGGGTCAGTGGGAGGCGGGCAGCGACTGGGACATGACCCTTGGGCTGGTCTCCCCTTGCCTGCAGAGGCCCCGTCCTCGGGAGACGATGAAGATGGGGAGCATGAGACTGAAGACACAGGTGAGGCACCTTCTGTGTGAAGGGGGTGCAGGGCGTCCGGCGCAGCGGTGGGTGGGAGAGCACGGGCCGGGAGGCCGCAGCGGGACCTGGGACTTGGCGGCGCCGCGCTGGGGTGGGCGGCAAGGTGGGCCTCAGGCCTGGGGTTTCTGATGCTAGATGTGGATGGCCTCGGGCCAGGCTGGAGCAGGAGCTGCAGGGCGGATGCCAGGAGGAGCAGCACGAGGCCTCTGCCCCGCTCTGCTACAGGCAGCCCTAATATAAAGTGGGTTCGCCTGACGGGGTCCTCACCCGCGCGCTCGGACGGCACTTATGATGCCCCACTGCAGGCGCACAGCAAAGGTTAATAAAGGGTTTTATTTACAAGGGAAGGAGAAATAGCGCAGTGAGTAACACAAGGGGAAGAGAGGGCTGCAGATCCGTAAATGTCCTGCCAGTTCCTCGGAGCTGGAGCCCAACGGTGCGCTGAGAGCTGGCTCCAAGGAAAAAAAAAGGACCCCCCAAGGCCCACGTGTCTGCTCTTATACCCAGCCTGGCTGCTCAGCTCCACCCTCAGGTCCCAGTGATCCGCTCTTCGATAATGACCTTATGGGATTTGTAGTCCTTGGATCTTGTAGGTCTGGAATGGGGGTCGAAGTCCATAACCTATTTGTATAATCCATTCAGGAGAGTCTTTCCCCCTAACAGTTCCAGGGCTGTGGCCGGAGGGACTGGGGCTCCTCATCCCTTTGCCCTTTGGCTTCCAGGAAGCTCAGCTAAGTGCTGGCCCGGGGACCCCAGCGGCCAGGCAGATCGGTGTCCCTGCCCCGTGGGGTCGGGTACTCTGAGGGTCACTGCCTTGGCCTCCCTGAGGGTTCTGTCCAGCCACTGAGCCTTGGACTCCAGCCCCAGGGCACAGCCTGCTGGACTCTCCGGCCACCTGGGTCTCCACCTGGGAGGCATCTGCCCACTGTCCACCCAGGCCTCCTGTGGGCAGTGCGGGGCGCAGCGAGGTCACGGGGAGGGGTTCCCTCCCAGAGGAGGAAGCATCGGGCTGTGGGGGGGTGGCCCTGGAAGACAGGCAGGGCGCACCCGACGCTTGCCGGCCAGGGGTGCTGTGCAAGGCTAGCGCCCAGCCCCTCCAGGGACACTCGCCGGGTGGGGCCTGGCCCGCTGACCGCCTGGTGCGCCTGGGCATCCTGGTGCCTCTGCCTCTGCGGGCGGGACCTGCCCCACGTGCGGCCCCCCGGGGCATTGACCCGGGGCCCTTCCCTGGAGGGGCAAGACTGCACAGTGCCAGAGGGGTGCCTGGAAAGCCAGTTCCCCCATGGGGAAACGAGTGCACAGTGGGGGGCTCGGGAGGCCTGTGCTGCTGCCAGTCACGGGCTTCACCAGTCCCTTGGCCAGCAGGGGCCCCTTACTGGACGCGGCCGGAGCGGATGGACAAGAAGCTGCTGGCTGTGCCGGCCGCCAACACCGTGCGCTTCCGCTGCCCGGCGGCCGGCAACCCCACGCCGTCCATCTCCTGGCTGAAGAACGGCAAGGAGTTCCGGGGCGAGCATCGCATTGGGGGCATCAAGGTGCGGCGGGCACGGCGGGGGCGGGGCAAGTTGGGGGTGGGGTCCGGGGCTGGGGCTCACTCCGGCCCCTCCCGCAGCTTCGGCACCAGCAGTGGAGCCTGGTCATGGAGAGCGTGGTGCCGTCGGACCGCGGCAACTACACGTGCGTCGTGGAGAACAAGTTCGGCAGCATCCGGCAGACCTACATGCTGGACGTGCTGGGTGAGGCGCGGGCGGCGCGGGCGGTGGGTGGCGTGGGGCGCCGCCGCCAGGCCTGACCCGCCTCCCCCGCAGAGCGCTCCCCGCACCGGCCCATCCTGCAGGCCGGGCTGCCGGCCAACCAGACGGCGGTGCTGGGCAGCGACGTGGAGTTCCAGTGCAAGGTGTACAGCGACGCGCAGCCCCACATCCAGTGGCTCAAGCACGTGGAGGTGAACGGCAGCAAGGTGGGGCCCGACGGCACGCCGTACGTCACCGTGCTCAAGGTGGGTGCGGCTGCGGCCCAGGCAGGGCGCCCCCTTGGGTGAAGGGCGGGGCCTGGGCCCGGCCTTGGACCTGACGGGGCAAAAGCGGCCTCGGGATGACCCCCGTGGGCCTCAGAGGCGCTCAGTCTGCGAAGTCCCTGCCCGGCCGTGGCCTCAGCCCTGGCGGGCACAGAAGACGAGGCGGCACCGCGGCCCCGGCCCAGGGCGGCTGGGCGGCACCGCGGCCAGGGCCCAGGACGGCTGGGCAGCTCCAGCCCCTCAGGGCCCAGGCGCAGGGCGGCGCCCACCCGGCCTCCCCAGTCAGGGCAGGACCGCGGCTGGGCTCCCACGGCCCGTGGGGGTGGGGCCGACGGGCGCTTGCAACACTGTTGCAGAACAAAGAGAAACATCTGTTTAGAGACAGCGGCCTGCGGGGCGGGACAGGCGCTGAGGCTGCTCGCAGCCCAGCCCAGCCCGCCGCCCGTGTGGGCCGCCCCGGGTGAGCGGACCCACCGGCCGCGCGCAGTGGGGAGGGCCTTTGGGGGTGCGTGCGGCCGCACGCCGGGCTGTGGCCGGACCCGAGGGGCGCGCCCGCCAAGCCACCGCCACCGCTGCGTGCCCGGCGGCCCTCCGCCCGGCCCTCCGCCCGCCCGAGCCGGGGCTCGTCCACGCCTGGCCGGCTGCCGCGGGCGCCTGAGCCGGGTCTCTTGTCCCCGCAGTCCTGGATCAGTGAGAGTGCGGAGGCCGACGCGCGCCTCCGCCTGGCCAATGTGTCTGCGCGCGACGGGGGCGAGTACCTCTGTCGAGCCACCAATTTCATAGGCGTGGCTGAGAAGGCCTTTTGGCTGCGTGTCCACGGGCCCCGAGCAGGTAACGACTCTGTCCCACACCTGCCTGGCACGCAGAGCTGCAGCCCGACACCCCGGCCGGCGCCCGCCTGCACGCCCCGGCTCGCCCCCTTCCCGCCCCGCCTGCGCCCGGACCGGCCACGCTGCACGCCCGCCCCACCCCGCTGCGGCTCTGCTTGGGCTCCGGCCCCGCCGACCCGCCCTCCCGCCCGCCCGCCCGCCCACCTGCCCGCCCGCCGGCCTCGCCGCCACCCGCCCGCCGCAGCCCGGGCACTGCGCTCGCCCCGCCCGCCCCGCCCGCTGCCCGCCCTGGCGTCGCGCTAACCTGCATGCGCGTCTGCACGGCCGCGCGCCTGGCACTCACCCGGGACAGAGGACTCGCCGGTGGAGGGACGGCTTCGGCTCGTGTGGACGGCAGGCGGAGGCCGGCCCGGCCGTGGCGGTGGTGGTGGCGCCCGCGGCGTTTTCCTTGCAGCCGCCGGACGTCGCCGAGAGGACCCGCTTGGTGCCCCGGTGCTGGCGCGCGCCTACCGTGCTCTGTCCTCTCTCGTAGACGGCAGGCGCTAACACCACCGACAAGGAGCTAGAGGTGCTGTCCTTGCACAATGTCACCTTTGAGGACGCGGGGGAGTACACGTGTCTGGCGGGCAATTCTATCGGGTTTTCCCATCACTCTGCGTGGCTGGTGGTGCTCCCAGGTACCGGTCCTGCTCTGCTCCGCTGCGCCTGGGGCGCTGGCTGGGGCGCGCCGACGCCCTGCCTGGCCGGGCCAGGGCCCCTGCGAGCCGGCCCGGCTCCCCAGCAGCTCAGCCCCACGGCCAGGCGCGGCGGCAGCGTGTCCCTGGGTGGCGGGCGAGGGTGCTGCTGGCCGCTGGGCTCCTTCTCTCCTGGGCCTGCCTCTGCTCGCACTTCCAACTGCAGGGCCCTGACCAGGGGCCTCGGGCCCTGGCCCCTGCCGGGGTGTGGCCCCGCCCCCCTGTGCTCTGGGGGCCGCTGCGCTGCTAGCCCTCGACACCTGTGTCTTTGCAGCTGAGGAGGAGCTGGTGGAGGCGGGCGAGGCCGGCGGCGTGTACGCGGGCGTCCTCAGCTATGGGGCGGGCTTCCTGCTCTTCGTCCTGGTGGTGGCCGCCGTGGTGCTCTGCCGCCTGCACAGGCCGCCCAAGAAGGGCCTGGGCTCGCCCGCGGTGCACAGAGTGTCCCGCTTCCCGCTCAAGCGACAGGTAACAGCGCAGACCCCCGGTGGGCCTGGCCGTGCTCCGAGGTCGCGCGGGCTGGGCTGCCTCTGGGCGCCGGCCTGGAGTTGGCCCCAACCTGCCCCTGCGCCCCAAGCAGGTGTCCCTGGAGTCCGACTCGTCCATGAACTCCAACACGCCCCTGGTGCGCGTCGCCCGCCTGTCCTCCGGCGAGGGCCCCGCCCTGGCCAACGTCTCGGAACTCGAGCTACCTGCAGACCCCAAGTGGGAGTTGTCCCGGGCCCGGTGAGTGGTGGCCCCGGTGGGCACCCTGGCTCCTGAGGTGGGTGCTGGGTGGGCAGCCCACCGGACTTGTCCCGGGGCGTGATGGGGAGAGGCCGTCAGGGTGGGGCGAGCCGTTCCAGGAGCCTGTCTCTGGCCCCCCTGCCCACGACGTCTCCCTTGCCTGTCCCCAGGCTGACCCTGGGCAAGCCCCTCGGGGAGGGCTGCTTCGGCCAGGTGGTCATGGCGGAGGCCATCGGCATCGACAAGGACCGGGCGGCCAAACCTGTCACTGTGGCTGTGAAGATGCTGAAAGGTGAGGGCCGGCGGAGGCGGGGGCCTTCTGGGCTGGGCCTTGGACACTGCCCTGACTTGGCCGCCCTCACCCCCCTCCCCTGCAGATGATGCCACCGACAAGGACCTGTCGGACCTGGTGTCGGAGATGGAGATGATGAAGATGATCGGCAAGCACAAGAACATCATCAACCTGCTGGGGGCCTGCACGCAGGGCGGTCAGTGCAGGCAGGGCGGGCCTCCCTCTGGGCGGGGCCGTGCTCGGTGTGGGCGGGGCCTGCACACGGTGGGGGGGGCGGGGGCCTGGGGGCTGCGCTCAGGGGCGTGGGCCAGGCCTCCTGCGGGCAGGGCATGGCCGGGGTTGGGGGTCCGCACCCCTCCCCGCCCCTCTGAGGCCCCGGGTGTCTGCAGGGCCCCTGTACGTGCTGGTGGAATACGCGGCCAAGGGCAACCTGCGGGAGTACCTGCGGGCGCGCCGGCCGCCGGGCATGGACTACTCCTTCGACACCTGCAAGCTGCCCGAGGAGCAGCTCACCTTCAAGGACCTGGTGTCCTGCGCCTACCAGGTGGCCCGCGGCATGGAGTACCTGGCCTCGCAGAAGGTGGGCGGTGCCGGCCGCCGGTGGGCGGGCCTGGGGGCGGGGTCCCCCGTGCCGGCCTCACCCCACCCGCCCGCGCCCCCAGTGCATCCACCGGGACCTGGCGGCGCGCAACGTGCTGGTGACCGAGGACAACGTGATGAAGATCGCAGACTTCGGGCTGGCCCGCGACGTGCACAACCTGGACTACTACAAGAAGACCACCAACGTGAGCGCGCGCGGTGGCGGGGCGCGGCGTCGGCGGGCAGGCGGGGGCGCCGCTCACCCACCCCTCCTCCCGCAGGGCCGGCTGCCGGTGAAGTGGATGGCGCCTGAGGCTTTGTTCGACCGCGTCTACACCCACCAGAGCGACGTGTATGTGGTCCGCGCCCCGTGGGGCGGGCGCTCGGTGGAGCCGGGCCCCGCTGACTCCCTGCCACTCTGGGCAACCTCCCCGTGGGCCTTGCAAGGAGGGCGTGGCCTGCAGGTGGTCAGCCGCTCACCAGGCCATGCCCCCGCAGCTGGTCCTTTGGGGTCCTGCTCTGGGAGACCTTCACTCTGGGAGGCTCGCCGTACCCTGGCATCCCTGTGGAGGAACTGTTCAAGCTGCTGAGGGAGGGCCACCGCATGGACAAGCCGGCCAACTGTACGCATGACCTGTGAGTGCTGGTGCCCCGCCCCGCAGGCCCCTGGGCCCGCGCCCCGCCTTGCGGTTCCGCCCGCTGACTCTGCTCCCCTCAGGTACATGATCATGCGGGAGTGCTGGCACGCGGTGCCGTCCCAGAGACCGACCTTCAAGCAGCTGGTGGAGGACCTGGACCGCGTCCTCGCCGTGGCCTCGGCCGACGTGAGCGCCGCCCGGGCTGGGGGTGGGGGGGCGGGGGGCCGCGCGCTTACCCCTGACTCCGCAGGAGTACCTGGACCTGTCGGCGCCCTTCGAGCAGTACTCGCCAGGCGGCCAGGACACCCCCAGCTCCGGCTCCTCGGGGGACGACTCCGTGTTTACCCACGACCTGCTGCCCCCGGCGCCCCCTGGCAGTGGGGGCCCTAGGACGTGAAGGGCCGCCGGCCTGCAGGCTGAGCCCCACCAATGTGAGCGTGGACCCCAGCTTCCCTCCTGCTGCTGCTGCCGCCGCCGCTGTGCAGTCCACAGGGCCGCCAGCCGGCCGAGAGCTGGGGTGGACAGGTGATGGACGGACACTGTGTGGCCGTGTGTGCGTCTCAAGGCCCCGGAGCTGGGGCTCTGGGTCCCGCCTACTGTACAGTGACCTCCTGGCCACCTGTGCCCTCCAGCACCATGGGGACCGAACGTGGAATGTAAGGGGCTCCTCCCGAGGCCCCGCCTAGGCTCCCTTGTCCCCCTGCCACCCGTAGAAGCACCGGGCGGGCTGGGCTCCGCGCACAGAGGCCCCGACTGCCCAAAGCTGAGCCCACAGGGAAGCCCCGTGTGCACCCCTCGCACGGTCCTGGGGTGAGGGCACACAACCCCGGCTCCAGGCCTCCCCACTTCCCGCCCTGCCCCTCGGAGACTGAGATTACGGGTACCTGAAGGCGGAGCCTTTAACTTCTATCTGAAAGGTTTATTCCAGAAGCAAGTGTACATTTATACAAGTAGATGCCGACACATACGTATATATATAAAAGTATCTCTATGGAGGAGGGAGGCTGGCCGGCCCGGCCAGGCCCGGGGCGCTTCTGGCGCCAAGGCTGTGGCCCAGGTCGGCCTGGGCTGTGGGTCTGTGAGGTGCTTCCAGACCCCAGGCCTGCCTCCTGCCAGGCCCCAGCCTGCGTTTCCTTCAGGGACGGCTGAGGCGGTGGCAGGGAGGGCGTCCACCCTGGCCGGAGCCGGACCGCGTGCTCTCCGGGGGCCACTGGGGGTAGCGAGTCCAGTGGGGACCTGTTTTTTTTGGCTTTCGCAGGGGATTCGATTTCTAGAGGGGTTTCTTTAGGAGATTTATTTTTTGGCCTTCAAAGCCGCCTGGTGTCTCCTGTGAGCTCTGTACTCGGGCACTGGGCGGAGGCCACACGCTGTCAGATGTCACTAGATGGGACAGGTTTATATCTATCTATATAATTTATTGAGTTTTTACGAGATGTACTCGCTATAGACTTAACACTTCTCACGCCACGCTTCTAGACATCCCCACCCGGCCGCTGCCCTCACAGCTCGGGGGAGCCCCCCGCGCGAGCTCTGCACCTCTGACCCCAGTTTCGGCAGCTGTCTGGGCAGCCGGCTGAGTGGAGTGCGGGAGGGCCGGCCGATGTGGCCGAGTGGCAGGTGTACTTCCCTCCAAATAAAGACACGACTGGTTCAGACGCTGGTCCAGCTTTCCTGCCTCCTGTCCTGTGTCGGGGCACTGTTCTGCTGCCCACCGGCAGGCCTGGCCTCTGCCCCGGAGGCGGGAGCGGGACTGCAGCCACAGGGACCGGGCTCGGTCTCTAGCTGCTGCGTCAAGGCAGACCTGGCTGCGGGTGGGGCTCGGTGGGCCCCTGCAGGACCTCAGGTGACCGGCCTGCCTGCGGTTGCGGGGCAGAGAACGCAGGCCCCTCGGTGTTCACGGCGCCCGGCCTGGGCTGGGCTGCCCGAGCCCTGGGCTGCTCCCAGCTCACGGGGCCCAGCTGGACGCAACTCATGTCCAGCATCACATCTGCTTGGGCCTCACCCCTCCTCCAGCTTCTGCTTGCCAGGGCAGTAGGGGTTCTCTAGGCGAGCCCCCCACCACAAGGCAGCCTGTAAGAAAAGCCATGTCTGAGCCTGGCAACCCGTCAGAGGCCTCAAAGTGTTGTCTACACCGACCATGTCCCTGCTTCATGCCCGGGCCTCTGCCCCTGCCTGACCCCACCTTGGCCTCCATGTCCCCTGCACGCCATGGCACCTGTGCCCCCTCCCCCAGTGACAGGCCTGGCCCCCTGCTCTGCAGCTGAGTGAGAGGACAGGACTCCCACATGGCAGTGGGTTAAGTCTAGGAGGGCTTCTTGGAGGAGGTGGCCGTGCCCAAGCCATTGGGGCGCCACAGGTCCGCATCCCTGGCGGGAGGGGCATGCACCCCCGGCGGGAGGGGCCGGGCCTGCTCTCTGGGCCCCAGGGGTCTTGGCTGCAGCGCCGCGGCCCATCCAGATGAGCGGGACCACCTCACCTGCCCCAGCCCGCGCAGACTCCGACTGTGCGTGGGACCCGGCGGCGCGGCGAGTTGGGGCAGCAGGGCCAGCCTGGAAGCTGCCGGGGCGGTCCGGGGCGCCCTCTAGCGCGGGCCGCAGGCTGCAGCGGGGCGACCCAGGCTCGGGCGCGCTCGGAACAAGGGGCGCGGGCGCGGGAGGTCCCCGGGACTGCGCCCACACCCCGGCGAGGCGCAGGCCCGCGAGGGACAGACAGAGGGCGGCGGCTGGTGGCGCGACGCGGGCGGCCTCCGGCTCAGCGCTCCGCGGCACCCCCTCCCGGCCTGGACCTGGCCCGGCCCCAGGCCCCGCCCCTCCCCCGCAGACCCCGCCCCCAGCCCGGCCCCTCCCCAGCCGACTCCGCCCCAGCCCGGCCCCTCCCCGGCAGCCCCGCCCCGCCCCCGCAGATCCCGCCCGCCAGGCCCCGACCGGGCCGCCACGGCCACCTGCGGCCCGCCCCTCCCGGCCAGCGCCTCGGCGACTCGGCGGCTGCCTCCTCCGAGCCCCAGGCCCGGCCTGGGCCAGGCGAGCAGCGCAGGCACCGGCCCGCCCGCCCTCGGAGGTCGCGGGCCCTCCCTGCGGCCCGGCCTCGGCCTCTCGCCTCCCCATGCTCCTCTCTGGGCCCGAGCCACCGCGGACACGCTCCGCGGTCTGGCTGAGTCCGGGGGTGCCCGCCCCGGCAGGGCGGGTCGTTTCCATGGAGACCCAGCTGGTGTCTCTGGGGCCTGGTCTCGCAGGAGTCGGACTTGCCGGCCCGCGGAGGCCTGCCCTCCGGACATACCGGTGGCCTCGCGGGGCCCGGCTTGCTTGGGGCCCCGGGCCCACCCCTCAGCTGGCTGGGAGCAGCTGCGCCTCTGCACCGGCCCGCAGCCGGATCGCCCTCAGCGCCTGCGGGAGATGGCCCTGGTTTAGGGTCCTCCTCCCGAGGTGAGTGCCGGCGGACAGGGGTGCTCTCCGGCACTGCGCGCTGCCCTCGGGCACCAGGGCCGCGCACCCCTGCCCGGCCAGAGCCGGGCTCCCTGGTGGCCTTCCCCGCGGCTTGCCTGCCTGCACCGGGTGCAAGCCTTGGGCCATACGCGTGGTTGGGGCCCTCTGGTGGTGCAGGGGTGAAGTCTCAGGCTGTGAAGCTGTGGGCAGCCACTGCGCCTGAGTCCACCCACGGCCAGGAGCTGACCCAGAGCTCCTGTCTCCCCGCTGCTCCCTCAGCAGTGTGTTTCAGTGGATCCGCCTGTTTTGCTCCCCACTCTGTTTCTGGGGGGTCCTTTCACCCTGCACCTCCGGCCTGCACCTGAGTTCCTGTATGACAAAATAAATCTTAAAGGCTCACATGGGCCGTGGGCCCGGGCCTGGGGTAGGACAAGGGTCAGCGACAGGCTGGGCAGAGCCATGGAGCCTGTGCCCTTGGACGGGTGGGGAGTCGGGCAGGTAGACCGGTGTGAGGGTGGGTATGGCGCTGGCCAAAGAGAGACAATGTCTGATGGGGCTCCCTAGGGCCCCCAAGGGTGAGGTCTCCAAGAAGGTGGGGGTCCTGGACTCAGGTCCTGGGCTGGCCGGGAGGACCAGGAGCCTGAGGGGCGGGGCACTGGCCGAGGGCACCTAAGTAGGGAAGGGCTGCCTGAAGCTGCCCGCGGAGGGGCCAGAGGGTGCAGGCGGTGCTTCCCGAGGGGGCGGGCACTGGGGCCTGTCCAGGGACTGGGCGGTGGGCTCGCTGAGCAGCCAGCACCCAGAACCCCCGTGGTGTTTCGGAAGTCCTCCTCGGTGACCCAGCGGCGCTGCCCCGCCCCTGGAACGCCCCGGCACCCGCCAACCCGGCCGACCTCAGGCCTGGCACACATCGCCGTAGCTCCGGGCCCTCCTGGGACTGCGGTGTCCACTGGAAGGGGGCGGCCAGACGGAGTCGCCCTGCCGGTGGGAGACTGCGGGCGGGCGTGAAGACAGCACGTTCCTGGCCCTTCTCCTGCCCCCGCTGTCCCAGCACCAGGCGCCCGGGGGCCCACAGGCCAAGGCCGCCGGCCAGGGGCGCTGGCAGCAGGCCTGGGGACGCAGGCTCCTCTCGGCAGCCCCGCTGCCAGCCAGCGCCGGTGGCTTGGGAGGCTGGACACGCGCTAACAGAAACCCTCAGGGCTGTCTGCACGCGGCCTGGGCCACTGCTGTGCCCCACGCGCCTCCGGCTTACGGAGTCTGGGCTGCTGCCCCGGCGGTCCGAAGCCACGCGCCCAAGTGCCCATCCAAGGTGGGCCAAGGTGGCCGAGGAGACGCGACAGCAGACCCGCCCCCTCACAGAGCCCACACGGCTCTGCACATGCCTGTGGGCTCCTGGGTGGGGGGTGGGCGGGCGGACGGGCGCAGCCCTCCCACAAACATCGGGGGACTGGGACCCCGGGCCCACCTGTGGCACCTGCACCGACCCGAAGGCCACCGCAGGGCGGGAAGCGCCCGAGTGCCGCCGGCCGACGGCTGGGCGCGAGGGGCGGCGACGGCGGGAGGCAGCGTGGCGGTCTGCCCGGAGCAGCTGCGCGAGGCCCGAGGCCGCCCGCAGCACCGCCCGGCCGGCAACTGTGGAGGCGCAGCTGAGGGACCCTGTGCCGTCCCTTCAGAGGCGGCGGCCGCGCCGGCCGCCCGGCACTGCCAGCCGCGGGTCCGCCTTCCCGCCAGGTGCTAGGCCGGGCTGTGTTCAGGTGCCCAGAGGTCGCCAAGCCTGCCGCGCCAGGCTGGCCACCACCCGAGGCTGCCCTTGGCCGCGGAGCCCAGAGTGCCTGCTGGCCCGGGGCCCGGGGCAGCGAGCGGCGAGCAGCAGCCTGGACCAGGCATTTCCAGGTGCCACGGGCACCACGGCCCCAGACACTCACTGGCCAGTGGCCCGCGCTGCGCTGCTCACAGGCGAGGGACGGTGGAGAATCCCAGCCCAGCGGAGACGGCCCTGGGGGCCACGCAGGGAGCCCGTGGCAGACTCCCGCCGGGGCCACCTCTGGCCGCGGACACATGTGCGGACGTCTCCTTGGCCGTGCCGGGTGCAGCCCGGGCCACACGCAGGGCCGGCCGCCACGGTGCTGCCCAGGGCTGCGCGTCAGTGCAGAGGTGTGCGCGTGTGCGGGGCCCAGGGCAGAGCAGGCTCCGCGCACGGCGTCACTCAGTGGCCGCACCATGCTCCTGGCCTCTGGCCGCACCGGGCCCGGGCCACACGCGGTCTGCAGGCCGCTCCCGAGGCGAGGACTGACCATCTTCGTGGAACGATGAGAATAAAATCACTGGATTATGAAAGTTTCTGATTTATTCCAGACAAGAGCAGACGGGTCCCTGCTCGTCCCTCGGATCCCCGGCTGGGCCGGGCTGGCAGGAGCGGGCCGCGCAGGCTGGGAAGTCGGGGCCTAGTTCTTCACCTCCACGGCCTCCTTGCCCGCCTTCTCCTTGGCCTTCTCCTTCTCCTCCACCTTCTCCTCCTTCTCCAGCATAGCCACGATCTCGGCCACCTGGCCGGTGGAGATGTGGACGTCCTCCTTGTTGATGAGCTCGATCACCTGCGCCGGAGGGACGGGCTCAGGAGTGGCCAGGCCAGGCAAGCTCGCCCCCACGCCGCTCCTCCGCAGGGCCCAGGCCAGACACAGGCGCTGGGCGTGCCAGAGCCCACCCAGGAAGGCCCACGGCTGCCACGCGTCCTCAGGGAGCGGGCGGCCTGTGGCAGGCCAGGGCTGGGGCCGGCCAGGGCTTGGGCCAGAGCCTCCTTGGGCGTGGCCAGCCTGGGCAGAGGTTGCTCGGGCACCACCTGCCCCGTGCCCCCAGAAGCAGGCGGACGGGGCTCTGTGCTGCCGGCTCTCACGTGCCGGAGAGTGGGTGATGCTCCAGCCCGCCTGCCGGTGTTGACAGCGAGCGAGAGCAAGCTCACAAGCTCGCGGGTGACCTGGTCAGCGTGAGCCACCCCTCGCCACCTGGACAGAGGAAGCTGTCCCGCCCGTGAAGCCTCGCGGCTGGGCTGGGAACGTGCTGGGCGGGGAACACAGGCGGCACCAGAGCCCCGGCTGCCAGAGACCCGGCACCAGGAAGCACCTGGTCAGCTCTGAGACACCCGGGCACGCCCACCGACGCGTTGCCTGTTCCCCATGGCCGTCCCCCAGTGGAAGTGGAGCCGGGTCCAGTTCAAGAGGGGCCTGCTGGACACCCAGCCCGCACTTGTCCATGCTGAGTGGGAAGGGCCCAGGGCCCCGCAGGAGGCTGAGACCCGCCCAGGCCGCAGGCGCTCGCCCCGGCGACAGCTCTGCCCAGCCGCCGCCAGACCCACCTTCACCAGGTCGTCAATGTCGATCTTGCCGTCCTTGTTTTCGTCCAGCGCCGAGGCCAAGCTGACGAGCTTGTTTTCTGGAATGTCCTTGATCTGCTTCATGGCGTTGATGAGCTCGGTGGTGCTGACCACGGTCTCCCTGGGGCAGGGGCCACGGCAGGGTCAGCCCATGGCTGGGCCGAGCCGCCAGCCCTGGGCACGGCCACCGGCAGGCTGGAAGTGCCGCCACGGGGGTGGGGGACGCGGTGGCCACCGGCTGCGCTGTGCTGCCTCTGACCGTGGGGTGGGCGACAGCACCACAGGCGGCGGGGACGGGGCTCTGCTGCAGCCGGCTGCGCCCAGGACACGGCACCCGAGGGCCAGGCCTGACGGCTGCCCAGGGCACCGAGGCCCCGACGCCCGGGGGCCGTGTGCCGGAGCACCCGTGGGGGTGCCGCAGCCCGACTGACTGCCGGCGGCCGAGTGTGGCTGGGGTGCAGGGCACCCTGAGAGGGCGTGGGCCCGGGCTGTACTGGGAGAACGGCTAACAGCAGCCTGGACGCAAGTGTGGGCAGAGGACTCGACACGTGTCCTCCAGGCGGCGGTGCCCGCGCGGGCAGAGGGCTCGGCCCGGCGCAGGGCCTGGTGGCGCAGGGCTCTGGCTGGGCCTGGTTGGGTGTGGCTCCCCTGCACTCACCCTGAGGGCGCGCTCTCAGCAGGGGCGTCCTGCCCGGCCGCCCGCTGGCCAGTCTCCAGCTGGGACAGCAGGCCGTCGATCTGCCCGATCATCTGCTGCACCCGCCACGTCAGCCGCCTGCTCGCCTTGGACTCCTCCACGAACATCTCCTCGCCCGTCTTCGAGAGCTCCTTCTTGATCTCCTGCAAGTCCTGGGGGCCACTGACGCTCAGCTCCAGCCTGGAGGAGGCCGAGCCGCCTGGCCGTCCACTGCGCGAGCCCGCCCTGCCCCTGCGGCCTGGAGCACTGCCCGCACCTGAGCGCGAGGACCGCGCTGGCCCAGCCCCCTCCGGCTGCTGGGAGACCCGGAGGCGGCGAGCGCTGGCCCCGCTTGCACCGGGCCGAGGGGCAGTGTGTGCTCTGCCCAGGACGGCCCAGGCCCCGGGAAGACAAAACCCGCCACGCGAAGAGCCCTGGGGCGGGGCAAGAGCGTGCCCCAGCCCCGGCCCGCACCTCGCTGTAGTCCTGCATGTCCTCCTTGAGCAGCTCCAGCTCCTCCTTCTCCTTGGTCAGGGGCGTCTTCTGCTCCTTCAGCTTCGAGCAGGCGTCGCTGAGGATGTCGATCTCCTCCTTGGTTATCTCCTCTCCCTGCGGGGCGGCCAGCGACCGAGTACTCGACCACGGGCGCCGCCCTCTCTCCGAGGCGCCCGGGCGCGGTCCTCGGGGCACCAGGCGCAGGGCCTGGCGGCCACCGCCGGCTCCTCCAGCGGCTGCAGGCGAGGCCGCCGGGCTCCGGGGCCGGGCCAGCACGGGCCGCGCTGGTGGTCGCCCTCCTGGCCACAGGCGAGCCCAGCGTGCAGCCGGCCCCACACCTGACCCCAGGAGACGCAGACTACGTGCCGGGGGAGCCTCTGGTGCCCGCACCCTCGCGGGCTGAGACACCCCCTTCGGCACCCACTTCCTTCTGCTTTTCCCGCCTGTCCTGGCCAGAGGCTCTTGCTGCCAAGAGCAGACTGCGGGCACCCCCAGGGCTGGGCAGCAGCCGCCGTCCCTTTGGGGCACCCGGCAGGCGCCCGGGGTTCCCTTCCCAGTATGCCCGTGCTTGCCCCCGTCACCCGCTGGACCAGGCCCTGGAATTCCACCGCCTTCCCCACTCCGGGCTTAGCCCGAGTCCTGCCAGCCCTCCAGAGCTGGACGGCGGCTCGGACACCCGCGGCCCACGCCCCGAGCCTGCCACCCGTGTCTAGCCTCTCGCCCGCCCAGCACCCCCAGGCCTGCTGCAGCCACCTTCAAGCCTTCTGGGGTGGGGGCGGTGTCCTTCAGGGTCTCGGCTGGCAGCGTCACACCAGCTGCTTCCGGCTGCAGCTCAGCTGCTGGGCTCCCGGGGGCAGCTCCCACGGCTACGTCAGGCTCTGCTTCCTTCTGGACAGCAAGGCCACCTTCAGCTCGGCACCGCAGCGGGTTCCGTGCACCTCGGCCAGGCACTGCCCACACCCTGAGGTCCACGGGACCACCAGCCAGGGGCGCCCGCCTGGCCCGGGCGACCAGGGCCACAGGTCACAGCAGAGCGGGGGCCAGCCCGTGTGCAGTGTCGGCCCCAGTGGCTGGGCTGGGGCTCACCGCTGCCTCGGAGAGCCGCTGCAGCTCCTTCTCCCGCTGCTCCTGCCGGATGGCCGCCTCCTCCTGCAGCGTGGCCTCCAGCCGCGCCTTGTTGTCCACCTGCTCGCCCTCCACCTCAGCCACCTTCATCTGGGCTTCCTTCGTCTTCAGAGAGAGGATGCCCATGAGCGGCCCTGGGGGACGGGCCCGAGGGCACTGTGGAGGCTGGGAGACCTGGCCCCGCCTGCGCCCCCTCAGGACGCCCCGCGGCCTGCCTGGCGCTGCACCAGGGCCTGGAGGCCGCGTCAGCAGGGCCGGGTGCTGCCACGGCCGGACACAGACGCAGGCTGGGCAGCACGGCCTGGCAGCGGGGGCCCCCAGGCGGGCCCGGCACACGCACCACTGTCTCGGGCAGCGTCTGCAGCGTCGACTTGAGCTGGTCTGCGGGTGAGAGCGTGTCCGGGAGGTACAAGGCTCGGGACAGGATGAGCAACGAGGACGGGATCTCCTGGTGCAGGTGCAGCTCCAGCCACTGGGGGAGGTCGGGCTCACCACAGGCCTCTCGGCCCCTCCCCCCTCAGCAGGACGGCAGCGGGGCCCCGGGTCAGAGGGCTCGGGGGTGGGCCCAGACCCTGGAGAACACTCCAGAAATGCCGCAGCACCGACTGGGGTGGAGACCCACCCACAGGGCCCGACCATCGCCGCAGCCACAGCGCCATGGGCCCGCAGACCTGGTGTGGCGCGAACCAACCAGGCCCTGTGACGACTCACGTCACGCAGACACAGGAACGCTGTGGCGTCAAGGCAGGGCCAGAGGCGGGAGGGGCCGAGTGGGTGGGAGGAGCAGTGTGCCCCGCCACGGCCACCGGAGAGGGCGCTCAGGGCCCCGCCAGGCGCTGTGACCAGCGCGAGGGCAGGGCTGACACCATCGGGGCTCTGCCTGCGTGGGTGCTCTGGGCCCGGGGGGCGTGGCCGGCAGCCTTGAGGGGCCCCGCGCCCCAGGAGCCGTACGGTCCCGGCTGGGGGAGCAGGAGCAGGGTTGGCCGAACGTCCCCGTCCCCGGCCCCCCAGCCCCCGGCCCCCGGCCCACAGGGAGAGGTGCAGGTGCTCGGGCGGTGACCTTGCTCCTGTCACCCCGGGGCGGGGGCTGGGCGGCCCAAACCCACACGGCAGGCGGGGGCTGGCGGGCCGCGCACCTGCTTCAGCTGGTCCCGCAGGCGGTCCTCTGTGACGCCCAGCGCCCGCATGCCGCGCGCCCGGCACGCCGCCTGCAGCTCCTTGACGTTCAGGGTGTCCACGCCCTCCTCGTCGATCAGCTGCAAGGCAAGGCGGACTTGTGGCCCGGAAAGGCCCATGGGAGCCTGAAGGCGGCCCAGCGTGGCTGTGAGGTCTCCGCAGGCAGAAACTGGCCACACGGGGAAGGAGCCTGGGCAGGGCAGCACTAGGACTCCCAGAGTTCAGGGCCCGGGGCCTCGCTGAGAGCCCCAGGGCCTGGCAGAGGGGCAGGGCCCGTGCCGGGCCAGGGGGCAGCGCGCAGAGGCTCAGGAGAGGACACCGCAGTCGGCGGGGGAGGGGCCGTGGAGCCCTCTAGGGTCAGACGTCTGCACGCGAGCGGGACACGGCCTGGTGCTCTCGCCCCCGGAGCGACGGACGCCCGTGACCCCAGCACAGCCCGGGCGAGAGGGCGGACGGTGCTGCCAGGAGGGTGGGGCAGGACGCAGGCCATCGAGGGTGGGATCCACAAGCTCGGAAGACCAGAGAAGGGCGAGAGCTGCACACCCCAGGGCATAGCAAGCTGGGCAGACGTGGGGGACGCGTCGGTGCGGGAGGGCAGCGCTGGGCCGGCAGCAGGAGGCAGGAGCAGTCTCGCAGCAGGGCAGGGGTCAGGTGTGGCAGGAGGACGGGGCACACCCAGGGGGGGAGTGGAGAGCTGCGTGGAGTCTCGCCCAGCTGGGGAAAACCCTGAAGAGCGAGGCAGCTGCCAGCTAGCCAGGGGTGAGGGCGCCTGTAGCCAGGAAGGCTGGGAGGACACGGCCCAGGAGGTGCTACAGGCCCAGACAGGGGTGACAGCCACGGCCCGGCAGGCAGCACAGCGGTGTAAGAGCCTGGGAGAGGCCATTCAGGTGTATCCTGCCCCACTGCGGGCAGAGGTAACTAGAGCACGGGGCAACACTCCCCAAGGAAAGCACATCTGGGGCACACAGTGTGGCCCCTACTACCCACAGGCCACAGGTGACAGGGAGCATGGGGAGTGGGGCAGGGAGGATGGAGGGGGGGCAGGGAGCACGGAGAGTGGGACAGGGAG
>JAGFMF010012010.1:495063-557730 GCA_019455555.1 Galemys pyrenaicus
AGGGAGGACGGGAGGCAGGGAGGACGGGGAGGGGGCAGGGAGGACGGGGAGGGGACAGGCAGGATGGGGGCAGGGAGGATGAGCAGGGGGCAGAGAGCACGGGGAGGGGGGCAGGGAGGACGGGAGGCAGGGAGCACAGGGAGGGGGCAGGGAGGACGGGAAGCAGGGAGGACGGGGAGGGGGCAGGGAGGACGGGAGGCAGGGAGGATGGGGAGGGGGCAGGGAGCGCGGGGACGGGGCAGGGAGCAGTCTGCTTGCGGGCCCACTCACGCTGACTTCCAGCCCCAGCCGGCTGCTCTAAAGGAACCGGGAGAGTCCAGGGCAACCCGGGGGCCTCGCCGCCAGCGGCCAAGCAGCAGACTGGCAAGGGTGTGCAGAGAGGCGCCGACCACCCGCCCGCTGCCCACCCGTCCCCCCAGTGCCCGGCCCACCTTGTCGTCGGCCTTGATGGAACGCAGCCGCATGGTCAGCTGGAAGCGCAGGAAGTTGTTGGTGCCGATGGACTGCAGCTCCAGCAGCCGGCACAGCGCCACAAGCTGCGGCCGCGTCAGGTTGTCCAGCGTCAGCTCGTCCTCGAACAGCTTGGAGAAGCGCATGATCTCCTCGTTGCTGGGCCTCTCGCCCGTCTCTCGGATCTGCCAGGGCAGCCCCAAGGGTCACCGCAGCCGGGCACCCGCACCTGCCCCCAGCCCGCGCTGGCCGGGCCCTGGCCACCCCGCCTGGCACCTGGCGCAAGCAGCGTCCTGGGCCCTGGGGGCGCCTGGCCACACCTGCCCTCCCGGGCCGGAGCGCCAGGCAGCGGCAGCTGCCCACAGGCCAGCGCTGGTGCCCGTGGCCCTGCCCTCTGGTGGCTCCTCTGGCCACGGGAGCCGCCGTCCGGCAGAGGACGGACGGGAGGCCCTGGTCCAGACTCAGGCCGAGACCGGGCAGGGTGGTCCTGGGCTCTACCGGAACGCAGGCCTGGGGCTGGGCCACGGGGTCACGGCACCTTCTGGAAGAACACGGAGAAGTCCTTGGTGGCACTGCCCTTGGCGGCCTTGTTCTTCAGGGCCATCTCCTCGATGGTGTCCTGCAGGAACCTGGCCAGCTCCAGCTTGACGCGCAGCTCCTTCTTCAGCCGTTCCTCCTGCGGCAGGACGCTGCACCCACTCCTCTGGCGTGCCAGCCAGAAGCCCCACCGCGCGGGGCCACCGCGACCATCCCTTTCTGGCTCCAGCGGCCCTGGAGCTGGCCCTCGCCCCCCGGGGCTCGGGGCCTCGGGAGAGCCAGCTCAGCTGCTGGCGCCACCTCACCCCTGCCCTGGCCGCCGGGACCCAGGGCGGGCCTCACGCCACAGGCCAGGCCTCTGCGGAGACAGCCCCACTGCCCGGGACGCCGTGGCCCGGCCCGGTCACCCAGTCACCTTGATGGACTGCGTCTCGAAGGTGGACGGCAGCATGTTGGGGAAGAGCTTCACGACGACGGGCAGCAGGAACTCCATGAAGGGCACCACCACGAAGACCAGGAAGGGCACCAGGCGGAAGAGGTCAGCGCAGATGCGGAGGAACTGGGGGCGGGCCGCGCCCGGCCGTCAGCAGCTCGGCCCCGCCCGCGGGTGCCCCTTAGCCCCGTGTGCGCCACCAGGGTGCGGCCGTCCCACCCTGCAGGCGCCAGGCCAGCGAGCCCAGCCCCTGCTCAGCAGAGGCAAGGAGCGGGCAGCGCCAAGAACCGACAACCCACGTCCACCCTGGTGAGAGCCGGTGGGATCTGCCAAGGAGCAAGATCCGAGAGCGGAGCGCGGCCAGCCCGTGGCCAGAGACCAGCCCGTCCCCGGCACTCCCGCAGCCCGCGGGGCCCTCGGCTGCAGGGAACGGGCGGGCGGCGGGGGCCGGAGCGGGCAGGCGGGCTCACCTGCCTGCGCTCCCGGCGGCTCAGGCTGTGGCCGTTGAGGACGCGCCAGAGCGTGCGGGCAGCGATCTTGGTGTCGATCCAGAGCAGGCGGAAGCCGTGGTAGTAGTGCTTCAGCTCGTCCAGCACCTTCTGCCCCAGCGGCTTCTTCACGGCCACCTCCGCGGGGGCGCTGTACACGGGGCCGCCCTCCTCCAGCTTCTTGTTCTTGTCCTTCAGGGACTTGAGGGACTTCTCCACCACCGAGTCGTCGGCCCGGTGCGGGGACGCGTGCCAGCCGCGCACGGGCAGGAGCCCCGGCCCCGGGACGAGCACCGGCCTGCGGGCGGCAGGGCCTGGGTGCGGGGAGCCCGGAGCCCAGCAGCCCAGGGCCTCAGCTCGGAAGGATAGGCACACGGGGCGGGCACGGGCACAGCCGCTGAACGGAGCATGCCTGGGGAGGGAGGGGCGCGGTGGGGCAGCGCGGAGGCGAGCAGCCGCCCCCCACCCCCACCCGCGCAGGGCCTGAGCGGCCAGGGCCAGGGGTGCGGTGCGGGGGCCTGTCGCGCCTGAGACCTCTCTCCTGACCATGACTTTCCACGGAGCCTCCGAGCAGTCCGGGTCAGCGAGGAGGCGCCTGGCGCCCCCACCTGAAGGCGTCTGCCTGCAGTGGGCCCCTCAGAGGGGCCGCTCACCTGCCCCTGCTGCGGGCCAGCCCGGCTCCTGCCCCTGCCATGAGGGCCCGCCGGCTGACCACAGCAGCTGCTGCAGAGACACCGCCGCCACCCCGCAGGGAGCCCAGCCAGCCAGACACGGGCCGGCCCCGAGTCTCAGTGCACGTCTCCTGCCTGGTCACGCGCTCGGCCTGGGCGCGTCCACACCTCCACCGGCACGGCCTGGGAAGCAGGCAGACGGAGCTCGTGCCCGCCTGCCCTCCCCTCCCAAGGGCACCGCGAGGCTGTGACAGGTGCCGGCTGGCAGACCCTGCTGGTCTCCAAGAGGCACAGGAGGACATGACTCACCACTTGCACCACTGGTTCCCATGAAAATCAAAGCAACGTGGGCACCACGGCCACCGACAGGCAGCTGGACACGGGGCCCGGCGGCGGGGCCAGGATGTCTCTGGGCGTGGGGCAGGGTCATCAGAAGCCCCGCCACTCGGCATCAGGCGTCCACCTTCCTCCCGCCCCCTGCCCGCTCTGGTCAGTCATCACCCGCAGAGCAGGGAGGGCCACTCCGGGCAACACTGGCAAGGCACATGTGGTCACCGGGGCGCTGACCTTCTCGGCACAAGGCCCAGGCGCCAGGGTGTAACTCCTGCATCTTCACGGCCAGGCCTCTGTCACCTCCAGGAACAGCTGTGGGGCTCGGGGTGCCCTGGGCACAGCCGGGACGGCGGTGCAACCCCCCCCACCGGGCAGCGCCCACGGCACCTCGCTGGGGTGACGCCTGTTCTAGGGTGGCTGCAGGCCAGGCGCGGGACCGTCCCCGCCTGCGGGGCAGAGGGCCTGCAGGGCCGGGCCGCCCCCACACAGGCGAGCGCCGGGCCGCCGTGCCGAGCTCGTTTGAGACCGAGGCCGCCGCAGCCTGCGTGCCCAGTGAGGCAGACGGGAACATCAGCTCCCGGCCGGAAGCACAGACCCAGCAGACAGCGCCCGACCCACCGTGCTGACGCCTCAGCCGCTGCCTCTGGCGGCATCCGCTCACAGGGAAAGTACTCTCCCTTGAAGCTTTGTTCGCGCACACAGGAGCTGCGTGCGGGCCGGAGGCGCAGGGGGAGGGCTCCCCAGAGCGGGGGGCAGAGCAGGCGGACCCACTGAAGCCCACTGCTGAGGGGGCGGCGGGAGACGAGAGGGGCTGTGCGCCCTGTGGGGTCGCACTCAGGCCGCAGCGGCTGCAGTAGCTTCCCAGTGCTGAGAACGAGCCCGTGAGGCACCAGGGAGGGCCAAGGAAGGTTATTCTTCAGGGGCCTCCCCAGGGCTCAGGGGTCGAGTCTCCGGCTATCATGCTGCGGCTGGAGTCCGATCCCGGCAGGGAGGGACCCGCAGGGCGCAGCAGACTGTCCCGTCTCCCGCCGCTCCCTCAGCAGTGGGCTTCAGTGGGTCTGCCTGTTCCGCTCGGGGCTCTGTCTCTGGTAAATCTGTCATACCCCCTCCAGCCTGCACCCCAGTTCTTCCACGCAAAACAAAAAGGGGAAATGATTCTTCAGCCCACATACTCATGGCCTGCATAGCAGTCGGGCCCGGGGCCCCCTATGTCCTGAGACCAGTCTGTACCGCGGGGCCCGGGCCCTCATCCTGCCCCCCTCCATGGAGTATCTGTGTCTGCAGCAGTCTGAGTGCCCACGGCCTGGCGAGGTCTCAGCAGCACAGCAGGCGGTGGCTGACCCTGCAGCAGGCCACCCCCGCCCCGCGCAGCCCGACAGGGTCTGACTTCCCAAAACCATCACCCACAAGCTGCCATGAGAGACGCGGTTTCGCATGCAAACCCTGAACGCTGGAAAGGTGACCAGTAAACCCACGTCCTTCCCAAAAGACGCTTGAAGAACAAGAAGCAGGGGACCGGAGGCAGGGGCGCCCCAGCCAGCAGCAGTGGCCGCGGCGGAGCGTGGCTGCCGGTCCCAGGCGGAGACCGAGCGGGGCACTGCACCCAGCGTGGCGGGGGTGCAGTCCGCCTGAGCGCATGCTGAGCGTATTCCCGAGTGAACGTCCACTCCCAGCGCCCGGCCACCCCACGTGGACTCGGACGGCCTGACCGAGGGTCTCCAGGACCCTCAAGGTGGAGCCCAGAGCCACAGCTGCACCTCAAGGCAGCGCGAAGCTGCAAAGAGCAGCTCTGCTTAGCGACAAGTGGCCCTGTCGGCGGGGCAGGCCGGGCCCTCTGACATCTGCTGCACTCAGCGGTGCGTGGAGACGCAGGAACACGGCCCCGCTCAGTGGCGTGGGCGACCCCACGGGGTCTGCACCACCCCAGGAGGGCGCCGGCCTCTGGTGCACGGTGAAGGTCTGGGCTTGCCAGGGAGCAGGAGGGGCCATGCCCCACACAGAGGGAAGGACCCCGGGACCTTCCAAGACCGGAGCAGAGGGCGGCAGGTAGCAGAGCGAGGGGCCGCCCCCTCCAGGAAGCGCCGGGCCTTCCGCGCTGCCCAGGCCCCCCTGCTTGCGCAGGAACGATGCAGGAAGCTGGGGAGGGGGGCAGCTGCTCGCGTCACACTCTGCCACCCGCTGACCGGCGCTGCCCACTCGGGGCTTAAGCAGCAGACTCACGGGAAGAGATCAGCTCCAAGTCGCCAGAGGCACTGGTGCTGGTGGCCGGCGCTGAGGCCGCGCCAACGGGGCAGCAGGGCGGCCAAGCCGAGCAGGTGCGAGGGTGGCCGCCCGCGCCGCCGCGCCCGGGAGCGACGCTGTACTTACGTGCGGCTCACCAACCTCACAGCGCGGGCGCAGCCAAGGCAGGCGCGGTCCCCCAGACCTGGACAAACAGGAGCAGAGTCAGCCCCGCGGGGTCGCCGACCAGCCGGCCCCTGGGCCGAGCACACGCCGGCGTCCGCAGAGCACGTTCTTGAGGCCTTCCCAGCACGGCCAAGTGAAGGGTCCGCCCCAGAAGCTCGGGGTGGCCCTCGGGAGAGGGGGCACGGCAGCTCCCGGCTCCCCACGGGGGGGCACCTGGCTCCCTGGGCGCTGGCTGCCGCCCGGGACTGACGTGTGCAGTCCCAAGGCAGCGAGAGTCCCTTCCGAGGGGGTGGGGGCGCGAGCGGCCACGCGGGGACCCTGTTCCTTGCTCCTGTGTCTGGAGGGGACTTGCCAGCGCGAGTGGCACCATCTCTGCCCACCGCTAGTGAGGCTGTGGGGGCAGCGAGGTGAAGGTGGGGCCCGCAGAGTGCACAAGGGCCAGATGCAGCTCAGCCCGAGGCGCAGAGTCCAGGGCAAGATGGACGCTGGGGTGCCCGTGGGGAGCCCAGGAAGGTGGGCTGGCGTCCTCAGATGCTCTGGCGGCAGGGCCTGGGAGCGTGGAGGCCGCAGTGGACAGGGACTGACAGACGCCTGGACTCCTCAAGCAGGGCGGGTGGGGTGCCTCAGGCTGCTCCCAGGGACCCTCTGGAGATGGGGACTTTGGCTTGTCACTTTCTGTAATTCGACAGGTGACCAGGTCCCCAGAGTTACCAGGGCCACCAGCTGCCCACGTTGCCGGGTGCCTCACACTGGGTGAAGAGTGAGAAGTGTGGCTCCTGCTGAACTTCCTCAACAGCTGTTAACCCCGACCTGGCCCACAAAGGACGTCAGACCCACCCCACAGGAGCGTCCTCCGGATACCTCTCCCCTTCACGAGTGGCCAGGCAAGTCTGCAAAGCTCTCACAGTCAAGGGTACTAAAGAGAAATGGGGGCCTCCCTGGGGCGCAGTGGCTTGAGCACCACACTGTGAAGCATCCGCAGCTACTGCAGCACGAGTTCGATCCCCGGCCCAGGAGCAGACCCCCAGGGCGCAGCAGACCTCTCCTGCCTCCCCACTGCCCCCTCAGCAGTGTGTTTCAGTGGATCTGCCTGTTCTGCTCCCCACTCTGTCTCTGGGGAGCCCTCTCACCACCCACACCTCAGCCTGTACCCGAGCTCTTGTGTGTATAAATAAATAAAAAATCTTTAAGAAAGAAAAGGAGGGCCTCCCTGGCGGCACAGTGGGTTAAGCAACACACTATGAAGCAAACCGCAGCCACTGCAGCATGAGTTCGATCCCTGCTACCGGCCAGCGAGGGCACCCACATGGCACAGCAGACCTCTCCTGCTGTGCCTGCTGCTCCCCTCAGCAGTGTGTTTCTGTCAGTCTGCCTTTTCTGCTCCCCGCTCTGTCTGGTGAATCCTCTCACCTCCTGCGACTCTGGCCTGTACCCCAGCTCTTGTATGCATAACTAAATAAATCTTTAAAAAGAAAAAAGAAAAGGAGACCAGATGTTACGCAGCTTATGAGCAGGGTCTTGGGACACGGCCATCACAATAAAGTATGTGCAGGGCCTCCTGGTGGCACAAGGAGTCAAGCACCGCACTGTGAAGCATCCGCAGCCACTGCAGCAACAAGTTCCATCCCCGCCAGGGAGGGGACCCACAGGGCGCAGCAGACCTCTCCTGCCTCGCCCGATGCTCCCCTTAACAGTGGATTTCAGTGGATCTGCCTGTTCTGCTCCCCACTCTGTCTCTGGTGCCCTCCCTCACCCCCACACCTCTGGCCTGCACCCCAGCTCTTGTGTGCATAAATAAGCAAGTCTTACAAAAGTAGTAACAAAGTACAGGCAGCATGACAGAAGGTTGTGTGACAGAAACACGTGCGTGCAGGAGAAAGCAGAAGTGTGTGACGCAAAAGCGCCGAGCAGGGCAGGGCAGGGCTGGCAGCGCACGCCCGGGCTCCTGCCATGTCACTGTGGTCAGAGGCCGTCCTGAGCCAGGATGCCACTGACAGGCTCAGCCACCGCCCGCAGCGCCCTGCCCGAGCCTCACTCCCAGCGCAGGGACCTGTTGGTCTCACCACTGGCCGCCTGGGCCACGAAGGGAGGCCCGGGTTCCTGCCGGGAAGGAGCAAGCTCAGTCAGCGGGCCCAGCCCAGGCCGGCAGCGGCTGCGGCCCAGAGAAGCCGAGCTCAGCAGATGCCAGACCCCTGGCTCTGGGCTCCCGCGGCCGGGCTCCAAAGGTCCCAGCCACGCGCGGCCCAGGGGCGACGAGTCCAGCTCCTCGGGGCCTCGCCCCCGAAGGCGGCCAGCCCTGGACATGCGTGGTCACCGCGGGTGCCAACCGGACCGGGCAGGCGCACCCTTCTCTCCGCCTCGCGGACAGCTCGCGGAGCGCGGGCCCCGCGCGCGGCTGGGCGGTGGCCCTGGCGGGGGTCCCGGGCTCTGGGGCCAAAGGGCCCGGCCCCGCCCGCGCCCAGCCCGCGGGCCAGGCCGGGACGGGCAGCGCGCTGGCCGGGGCGTCCCTCCCGCGGCGGCCGAGGTCACGGGTGAGTCACCGCGGCGCGCCCCGCGGCCCCGGCCCCGGCCCCACACCCGGCGGCCCGGCGCTCACCTGTCGGGGCGGCGGCGCGGGGCGGCGGGAGGCGGGCGGGCCCCCGGCCGCGGCAGCCCCGCAGTAAGATGGACGCCATGCGCCGGCCGCTGCCCGGACCCGGCCGCGCTGCTCCTGCGCCGGCGGCGCCCCGGCCTGCGCGCGGACGGCTGGCGGCGGCGGTCGGCTCCCGGCGGCGCGCTCGCTCAAGGGCCCGGCACGGCGGCGGCCATGTCCCGGCACGGACGTCCGGCGTTGCGGGGCGGGGCGGCGGCCGCCGCTCCCATTGGGCCCCTCGGGCGCCCGCGCCGGCCAGGTGAGGGCAGGCCCTCGGCCCCGCCCACCGTCCCGGCGTGCCCCGCGCGCGGCGGCGGCGCCTGCGCGTTGCGGGCTCGGCGGCGCGTGCGCGCCTGCGCGGGGCGGAGCCTGCGGCCGGGCCGCGGAGGTGGAGGCCGCGCGCCTCGGCCTCCGTCCCTGGGCTCGGGGCGGCTCCGCAGCCGGCGCGCGCGGGCCCGGGCCGCCTCGCCCGGCTCTCCGTGGGCTCTTCCTGCGCCGTGGCGAGCCCTGCCCAGGCCGCGGGGCTCTCGTGCGCGTCGCCTCCTGGCAGCGGCGGGCGCGGGGCGAGGCTGCACAGCCCCGCGCAGGAGCGCGGGAGGCGGGTCCCGCGGGAGGGGCCTCTGGCCAGCCCAGGGAGTGCCGGGGTGGACGCCTGTGAAGGGCAGGGCTGCGGGCGCCTCAACACCTCTTTCAGAAGGAGGCACACTCGGCCTGTCCGCTTTTTTAAAGGACTTATGTATGCACACGGGAACCGGGGTGCAGGCCGGAGGTGCCGGGGTGAGGGGACCACCTGACAGCGCGGAGCAGGACAGCGGATGGACCGAAGTACGCTGCTGAGGGGAGCAGCGGGGAGGCAGGAGAGGTCTGCCGCGCCGTGTGGTCAGGTCCGTGGCCAGCGTCGAACTCTTGCTGCAGCAGCTGCGCCTGTTTCTCATAGTGCTGAGACTGGCCCCTGCACCCCCAGGGAGGCCCCTCTTTCCACTTTTAAGTGTTGCGTTCCGAAGAGGGGGCCGTTTGTTTCTGGCGCGGGCCAGCGGAGCGGGGTGGGGCCATCCCACGGCAGTGTTTGTGGCCACTGGTGCAGAAGCTCAATGGCAGCTGGACTCTGGTGCTTCAGAATCGCCTCTTCCCGGGATGTCTTCCGTGGTTGTTCCCTAAAGAACCTTCTCCTTGACCCAGGCTCTCTGAGGGTGGGAGTTCGGCTGAGGTCGTTGGGTGGGTATTCCAGTGTGCCCGATGACCTGATGTGCCGCTGTGTGCACACGGTTGTACATGGTGAGCTAGTGGAGGTCATGATGCAGCAATTCAGGGAAATTTTGCCTCCAAATTTTAAGTTGGAAGCCACTGTTCAGGGAATTGAGCTGGTGGCTTTGAGGTACATTTCTGCAGACTGAAATGTAGTGTTGGTCCTCAAACAGCCAGTACACGGCTTACCAAAGAGACCGCGGTTTTCTTAACACGACCGCCTTGATGTCCCAGAGCGCCCGAGTCTGTGTGTATGTGAGGCCCCGGTTCTGCCTCCTGGTGCCCCTGCAGACAGCAGTGCACCCTGTCCCTCTCCCCAGCCGTCTGCAGCCCCTTAGCCCTGCTTCAAAGCCCCATCGGTGTGGGGACACCCTGGACCCTTCCCTCTCCACTGTGGCCGGGCTGCTGTGGCCACCCCGGGGAATGAGCCACACGCGGGCCTGGGCACAGGCCCTTCTGTCACTGCACGCAGTGGCCTTTGGGTCAGTTTGCAGAAGCGTGGTATTTCGCGTGCAGGTGAAGACCACTGTCCCTCCCGCCTCCCACTTGGCTTCACTGAGAACAAACATGGAATTGGGACCCCAGGTCCTGTGGTACTTGGGGGTTCACCAAGTTTCTTGAACATGTAAGTCGGCGTTCTCTGTCAGTGTGGGGAGAATCTGGATTTTATCTTGGCAGTTTTCCCCTGCCCTGTTCCTATTCTTAGGCCCCAGGCCTCAGGCATGACTCCCGGTGATGCCAGCAGAGGGCCCGAGGTTCTTGGTCAGATTCTGAGTGTTCTCAGGATTCAGAGGTTACTGTTGCTGTGTCTTGAAGGGGGTGGCTCTCCTGCCTGGGGTTCAAGCTCCAGTGCTGCCGCCCTCGCTCGGCGGCTCTTTGGAACAGACTCCCATCATTCAGTTAAGATTCCTTTTGCCTGGAGCCTCCTTGGGGGTGCAGGGGTGAGTCTCAGCACTGTGAAGGGTCCACAGCCACCACCGCAGGAGCCTGGTCTCTGGCCAGGAGCTGACCCACATGGTGCCCCAGAACTCTCCTGTCTCCCCGCTGCTCCCCTCAGCAGTGGATTTCGGTGGATCTGCTCTGTCTCTGGGGAGTCCTCCCACCCCTGCACCTCTGGCCTGCACCCCAGTTCTTGTGTGCACAAATAAATAAAGCTAAAAAAAAAAAGATTCCTTTTGACGTCGCTCGTTAGACTAGTTTACTAGTTTTACTTTCGTTGAGGGATAGCGTAGAGCGGGCTCCAAAGTCTGCCGGGCTGGCTACAGGCTCACGGGCCCGTCTCTGGCTGCTTCCTCCTGAGCGAGTCCTGACCTTTCTCCTGGCTTCTTGTGCCCAGCAACTGCACTGTCTTGGTTTTGGGGTGAGGGGTAGAGTCTGGGTCCTGTCTGCTTGCCCTGGAGGTGAGGGCTTCCCGAGGCCAGACTGCCCACGGAAAACGCTGCAGCTTCTGCCTCGTTCCCTTTAGGACTCCCACTTGGAAGGGCTGGTCCCTGTCCCGGGGGCATCGAGCAGCCGGGGGAGGCCCTTCCGAGGCCTCGAGCATGCCGTCTTGCCACTACAGTGAGGGACCGGCACCGGGGCTCAGCACTCCCCGTGGCTGTGGGCCTCAGCAGGTCATGCAGTCAGAGCCATCTTGCACGCATGCCGAGCTCGCTCAGGAGCTGCTCAAGGTCTCCGAGGACGCGTCGGCCCTGGGGTTCATCTGGAAGAGGGTGGACACACGCCAGGAGGAGGGGGGGCAGGCACCGTCCTGGCGGCCCGAGGAAGGCCGCGGTCAAGGAAGACTGACCTGTGCGTGTAAATAAAGTCTTCTCAGAAAAAAGCGTCTCGGCACCAGGTCCAGTCTTGGGAGGACGGCAGCCCCTTCCAGACTGAGCTCCCGGCTCGCGCTCCTGAGCGCCTGCCCGCGCACTTGTGACCAGCGAGTTTCCACACGCTCTTGGAGCCTCTGACCGTGGGTGACCTGACACGAGGCCACAGGTGCTGGTTGTCCATGGGGCTCGAACGAGGCTCCCACTGGCCCCCCAGAAGTGGCACTCCCATCTTACAGTTGGGGGCCTTCCCTATTGTAGCGCCAGCAAGGCCGGCAGCAGGGTCTCCACGATCCGGACAGACGGGTCAAGGAGTCCTGCAGCCCTCGGTGGCTTTCTCGGGCTTTTATTACTCTGTATCACAGGCGACCAGGTACCTGGCAGGCGGGGGCCTGGGGGACAGAAAGCTGGCAGGCCTCCTAGCCCCCACAAATCTCACTCTCTGGGCTCTGCTCTCCTTGACTCCTCCCTCTTCTCCTTTCTGCTGGCGTCTTCCTGACGCTGCCCTCATATACCCGTGTCTCAGCCCAGGTGCGCCCACCTGCGCAGGCCCACACCTCACTGAGGGGCGGCCCTCAGGCCTGTGTGCAGGACCGCAGGTGTTTGTCATCGACACCAATGGCAGAAGGATGGAAAGGCCTGGTCACTCCCGTTCACCCTGCACCTACACGCGCATCCCTTGGCGGGGACCGCCAGCACCCACACCGGCTCCCAGCGCCTCCCCACAGGCCTGCTCCGGAGCTTTGGTTGGGGGGTCAGTCCCCTGTCTCATGCAGAAGCTGCCACAGACGCAGTGGGGCGAGGGGGGCCTTTCTGCCAGTTTGGGGGCCCCAGAGTCGGCTGGCTTGCTGCCTGCTGCCCACCGCCCGCGGACAGGGCCTCGCCGCGGGCCGAGTGGTGCCCACGGTGGGGTGGCCCCCGCGCTGAGGCTGTTACCCCCACCCCCGCTGGACTTGCAGGTTTGCCTTTCAGAAAAACCGGCAGTGGGGCGGCCGAGTGGGTCCGACCGCGGTGGTTCGGGAGCCGCGCTGGAAGGGCAGGGCCCTCCAGAAGGCCGCCAGGCTGCTCTGCGCCGCTGCCTCGGCCGCGGGGCAGGGTGATGGCAATGAGAGATGGCAATGAGAGAGAAACGCTGGCGCTGGCCTCCGGGCTGTGCTCAGGGCGCCTTGCGCCCTCCCTGCGGCTTGCACTTAACGGCCTCCGTTTCCATAATTAGGAAAGAGACGCCAAGTGAGCGTGCGGCGAGTGAGTGGGCGCCGTGGGCCGGGCGGGCGCCCCCAGGCAGAGGGGGCGCCGCGGGGGACGGGGGCCTCCGCCGGGGCTCCCGGTTCGGAGCGGGTCCCTAACCCGGGCCTCCGCTGGCGGCCGGCCTCCCCGAGGGCAGCGCGCCGCGCCCCACCCGCGCTCGGGCTCCGCCGGGGGCGGGAGGACGACCTGGGGCCCCTTCCCGCGCGGCCCCTCGCGAGTGGGGCGCCCGGGCGCCTCAGCGCGTGCAGCGCGGGCCCTGGGGCCAGCAAGGCCCTGCTGGTGAGAGGCCGTGGGGGAGATGGCCCCTGTGCCGGCAGTGGCCCTCCTTCGGTGGCTGGAGTCCTGGGAGGAGAAGACAAGAACTGCGGCGGGCTGGGAGAAGGGCTGCGGCCAGGGAGCAAGACGGCGGGTGGGAGTCGGCCCACCAGGAGCTGGGCTGAGTGGCGCACACCCTTGGTTCCCGGCTCTGGGCCTCCAGGCCTGCCAGACGCTGCCTCATGGTGCACTGCAGGCTGCCAGTCTTGGGCAGCAGGCTGAAGCAGCGGCCAGCCCAGGCCACACCACCACCCTCCAGGAAGCCCAGGAGGCCCGGAGCAGGCGCCCTGAGACCTGGCGGAGAGTAGCTCGGCCAGGTTCCCACCTCGGCTGGTCCCTGCGGCTGCCTGGAGCAGTCCCAGGGGAGCCGCTGCCCGGGGAGCCGGGCTGGAGAGGTGAGGTGGTGTCCAGGCGGGCTCTGTGGGTGGGCACCGGGAGCCACAGCAGGTCTCCAGCGGGAGGTGACGTGATAGGTTCTGTGGCCAGAAAAACACGCGACTGGGTGTGGAGAATGGACAAGGCGGACAGCGGGGCGGGCAGCCAGTGGGAGCCCACTGCCAAGTGGGAGGCTGAGGTGAGACGCGCAGGGCGCGGCCGGGTGGCATTAGAAGGGGTTTCCATCTAGGAGTCCAGGGCTGGGCATGGCCCAGGCTGGCTTGGGTGGAGCCTCCAGAAGCAGCTTCCTGGAGACAGACAGGTCTGCCGCTGCCCTTGGGACTGGCCCCTGGCCCCGGACTTTGGTTTGCTTTTGGAGGGGCCAAGGGGCTCTGCAGGCAGGCCCCTCAGACTGGCCAGGGGCGCCGGCAGGTCGGCCCCAGGGCACATGCAGCAAGGCTGGCCAGGGGAGCCAGAGGGAGCTCACGAGGCCTCTTGGCCGGAACTGGGGCAGGGGCTGCTCACAAGGTTTCAGTCTCCACGGCCTTCTCCCTGGCCTGGCTGGGCCTGCTCAGGGAGATGGGCCCACGTTGCCTGAGGGCCTGCCCGCGGGGCTTGTGAGCACAGCCGCTCCTCAGAGCTGTCCAGACCGACCTGGGCTGGGGAGGCGGGCCTGGGGCAGCCCGGTTTCCAGCCTACAGCGTGGTCATGGCTGGCAACGGGCTGAAGGAAGGCCTGGGGTAGAAGCCCCCACCGTGCTCGCCCTGAGCTGTGGGCCTGCCCTGGGCCTCCTGCCCGGCCTCCTTGCAGGCAGGTGGCCTGGGGCAGAGGTGGCCTGAGCCCACCCTTCTCCACTCGGAAGCCTCTTTATTGGGCCAGGGGTGGAGAAAGGCCAGGGTCAGAGTGCACATGTCCCCATGGAAACGGCCGTGCACCTGCTCCTGGGACCCGGCCCTGGCAGGGTTGGGGAGGCCGGGCTGGGGCCAGGGGCTGCTTCGGCTGAGGGCTTGCCTTCAGCAGCAGCACGTCCAGGGGCAGGGGCCATGCGGCCATGAGAAGTGGCACTGGCCTTTGGCCGGGGCCACTGCGGCTTCAGTGAGACCCAGGTGGAGCTAGTGGCAGCCTCTCCCTATCCTGTTGCGTCTTGATGGACCCCACCTGGCCAGGACCCTTGTTCTCTTCCTTGCAGACTAGGAGAGCAAGCACTGGATCACGTCCATCGAGGTTTGGGGGACCTGCAGGCCTGGGAGCAGGCCAGAGCGGCCCCGGCACATGTGCCAGTTGGTATTCGCAGGTGGCCTGGCCGCTCTGGCTGGCAGCGGCAGGGCAGGCCCCAGGCAGAGGGGCACGGCCCAGGCTCTGCTGCCTTTCTCCGTCCTCTGGAGCTGGTGCCCAGGTACAGACAGCTCTGGACTTAGGGAGAAGGGAGTGGACTCCAGTTGAGGGCCGCAGGACAGCTTGCCTGGGCACCATTCTTGCCGGGGCCCCATAGCTCAGAGCGCCTAAGTCTGACTGCTGTGAGGTGCAGCCCTCTGGGGCCTGGGGGAGTAAGAAGCCTTAGCCCACAGCCCTCCCCTGCAGGTGTCCATGCCACCGTCTGCTGTCTGCCGTCCCCAACTGGCCCAGCCCTGCCCCCCCCTCCCCCCCGGCTGCTGTAGGCCGGGCCCTCAAGTAGAGGCTGGACTGCAGTGTGATGCGGCTCTGGAGCAGGGCGCCTGGACAGGGTGACTAAAATAAGAACCGAGCCCCTGCAGCTCTAGGGCAGGCAGCAGAGACAGCATGGGTCTCTGCCGCCCTTGGGTGTAGAGGCTGCCCATCTCTGCCTTCTTCAGCTTCACATGTAGCTCCTGGCTCCCGCTGGGCGAGGGTCCCTCCTAACAGCCGCCAGCCTGCTGGCCTCCGCAGGACCCCCTTTCAAACAAGGCCACATCTCAGGGGCGAGGGCTGAGGCCCGCTTTTTAAGATTTTGATTTCGAGAGCAGTTTTAAGTTTACAGCGAAACGCAGCAGAGAGTAGAATTCCTATACAGACCTGACCCTCACGGGGGCCTTCCCACTGACCACAGCGGGTCTGCCTGCTGCAGCTGGCCAGGGACCCGTCTGACTCATGGCCCTCACGTGCAGCCCACAGCTCACCTTGGGGTGCATTCTGACCAGGGCACAGCCATGGTACCTGCCGGCGGTTTCAATGCCCCAACACCCCGGTTCTGCCCAGTCACCCCCACAACCAGGCCGGCAGCCTCCCTCACCTCCACAGCCCTTTTCTGGGGCGCCCGTGGTGGGACCGGGACCGGGTGTGCACCTCCTCGGCCAGGGCCGCGGACGCGTCCTCATGGCGTGAGACCCACCCCTCCCGGGGCAAAGGTGCCCATGGTCTGGGGGGACCCCAGCAGCCTGTCCGTCCACCCGCTGACCAGTGCCGGCTGTCTGCAGGTGCGAGCGAAGCCGTGTGGACTGGGCGTGGGTGTCTGTGCAGATTGCCCTCAGTGGGGTGCAACCTGGGGGAGCACTCCTGGGCCTTCTTGCTCCCATCTGCTCAGGCCCGGCTTTCCCTGGGGGTCTGCATTCCCGGGGTTGAGCCCCGTGCCCCCCGGGGGGGCCCTTCGCCAGGCTTGCTGGGCAGCGCCTCCTCCAGGCTGGCTCCTCCTCGGCAGCCCCTCTCAGCCGAGTTTCAGTTTCAATGAAGGCGCTTCCCGGCTGTTTCATCCGGGCAGGGCCTGGGAAACCACCGTCGGTGCCACTCTGCGCCCGCCGCCTTGCTGGACTCCCGCGGTCAGCGGCTGATGTTGAGGTCTATGAGTTAGTCTTGTGAGAGCTCCACGTTGGCATGTGGATGTTGGCTGTCCCAGCACCACTTGGTAAGTCTGCCTTGCCTCCCCGCTGTCCGCTCAGGGCAGTGACCCCCGGCGGTCCTGGGCTCGGACGGCCTGCCCGGCGCCGCCCGTGCCTGTCCTTCCTAGCAGATCTGAGCGACATCTCCTTTGGGGAGGGCCGGCGCGTCCCGGGCCTGGGCTGGCGGTAACGCTGGGCAAGGAGAGCGGCACCTGGCCCGGCCGCCGGGCCGCCTCTGCAGTGTCCACGTCTCCGGGGGGCCGCCTGGCCGCCGCCATCTCCTTCCGTCGGCGCGCCCGCCCGACGGCGGGTCTCGGGACTTCGGAGTCGGCGACCCGGCGCGAGGAGGATCCGGCCGCGCCCGCCCCGCCCCGCCCCGCCCGGCGGCAGTCTGCGGCCGCCCCGCGCCGGCCGCCCCCGCCCGGCTCCGCCCAGCGGGGATGCAGGTCCCGGCGCCCCGAGGCCGGAGGCCGGCGGGCCCGGCCCCGACGGTGCCCCGGGCGCGCGGCGCGGAAGCCCCGCCCGCCGGCCGCCGCTTCCCGCCGCGGGCCGGGCGGGGCGCGCGGGCGTGACCCGGGCGGCGGCGCGCGGGCGCGCGGGCGGGCGGGCGGGCGCGGCCGCGCGGGCGCGATTGGCCGCGCGGCCATGACGTCAGCACGCGCGGCCCGCGGCGCCGGCTCGGCGCTTTCGGTTCGGCCGCGGCCCGCGCGCCGGCTGAGGAACGGCCGCGGGCGCGCGCTCGGCCTGGGCCTCGGCGCAGTCGGAGCGGCCCCGCCCGGCCCGCCCGCCCCGCCCGCGCGCCGCCCCGCCCGCGCGGATTTGAAAAGCCGGGCCGCGGCCCCGCGAGCGCGGCAGCCAATCAGCGGCGCGCACTTTCCCGCGGCTTCTCGAGCGGCGGCGGCCGGCGGCGGCGGCGGCGGGCGGGAGGCGCGGGGGCGGGGTCGGCGCCGCGCGCGGAGAGCCTGGGCCAGGCCGCCTCGCCGCCGCCCCCGGCCGCCGCCGCGCCGGAGGACGCGCCGCGCCGCGCCGCAGGTCTCTGGGCCCCGCCGGCGGGCGGGCGGGCGGGCGGGGGCGGGCGCGGGCTAACGGCGGTAACGGGCGGCGGCGCGGCCATGTTGGCCGGCGGCTGCACCTGTGCCGGCGCCGCCGCCTTTGTTCGGCCCGCGCGGCGGCGGCGGGCGCGGGCGGTCGCGAGTCCGCGGCGGGGGCGGGGCGGACCCCGCGGGCCCTCGACGCCGGGCCGCGCGGCCGCCGGTGGGCGCGAGCGGCGCGGCCGAGCTGACAGGCGGGCCCGGGCCTGCGGCGCGGGAGCGCGGCCCGCCGGGCGCCCCCGCCGCCGCCGCCGCCGCTTTGTGTGCCCCGGGGCGGCGGGCCGGGGCGCCGCGGCCCGAACTCGCGGCGCGGCGGGGCGGGCGGCCGGCGCCGGGGACCGTCGCCGCGCTCGAGCGGACAATGACACGGCCGCGCCGCGTGGACGCCGTGGGAGCGCTGCCCTCGCGGGCGGCGCGCGGGAGGCCGCTGGGCGCTTGAGTCACTTCCTTCCCTTCATCTCCTCAGGCGCCGACCTTGGGTTCGGCCGGGGGCTGAGGGAGGCGCCCGCTCCCGAGTCTGTCAGGCGAGGTCCGCCGCGCTCGCTCGCTCGCCCCGTCAGGCCGGCCTCCGCGCCGCGGGTGGACGGCCTCGCCTTCGCGCGGCACCTTCGCGTCCGGGACGGGCCCTGGAGGCTGGTGGAGCTGAGCCAGGTGCCCGGTGAGCGCCCTGCCGGGCGGGCCGAGCCCGTGGGGCAGGGAGGTGAGGCCGGCCTCTGGGCAGCGGGCGGGCGTCCTTGCACCGCCGGCCGCGCTCCGCCCCCGCGCGCAGCTCGAGTCACTGACTTCTTTATCGCTTGACACCAGGCAAAGTGGCTCCGGGAAGGGCGGTGCGGGCGGGAGGCTCTGGCCGGTGCCTGGCCTGCGGGGCTGTGCCCCCGGTCTGGGCCCGGCCGAGTGGAGAAAGGCTTCGGCGTCAGAGGCCTCACCCCTGCTTGGACTTCTCCCTGGGTCGCAGGTGCGGGCTGTGCGCGTGGCGCCAGCGCCTCCCAGCCTCACTCCTGTCAGGCTGCAGGGCGTGTGTCCTTGTCCCAGTGCCTGGTGCCTGGCCCCGACTCCGCACCTTGTGCTGTCATGTGTGGGCCTCCCTTTTGGAGCCTGGACACCGGGCCTTTGAGCGGACCCCGTTGCCTCTTTCTGTGAAGTCGGGCTGCACGGAAAGGCGCTCCTGGAAGAAGCTGAGTGTGGCGGGTCACGGGCTGTCTGCCCTTGCCCCAGGCCAGGCCGCCTTTGCAGTCAGGGCTGCTGCTCCTCTTCTTTTCCCCCGTAGCTGACGCCAACGTGAAATAAAAATAAGCAGAAACGTTGCAGGCAAATAAGTAGATACTCACCTGCCATCAAGGCAGTGAGCAGGGCCTCCTCCGGGCCACTGTGTGTGCTGGGCAAGGCCAGAGAGCAAGAGCAGCGGGCCGGGGTGCTCCCCGGCAGCCGACGTGGAAACGGTGCCGCGTTGGTAGAGCTGAGTCCCACTGGACGCCCAGTGGCCAGGCCACAGCTGGCGTGCCGGTCAGCACCCCCTGGGAGGAGGCAGGATGTCACTGTTGCCCATGGTGGCCGCCGGGTGGGTCTGTGAAACGGACCGGTGAAGGGTGTTTCTGCCCGCGGGTCCTTGCCCTGGTGGCGTCTCCGTGGTGTCTTCCCAGCCGGGCTTCGGAGCTGGCGTCTCGCATGTGTGTCTGACTTCGCTTTCATCGCTTCGGCTGGTCCTTCTGAAACGCACACGTGCTCGTGTGAGTCCTGCTGTCCAAGGTCTCCGAGACTAGTTTCTCTGGACTTTCTGCTTGTTGTCCTGTCTTCACCCCCAGCCCATCCCTGGCCAGCGTTTCCCTGGGCCCCTGCCTGGCCAACCTTTGCCACTTCTCTCCCTTCCCCATCACTGTCCACACGCCCCGAGTGGGTGTGGCAGGACTGGCCTTCCGACCTCCCTCTTCTTGAGGACTCCACTCGGATCTCGCTCCTCGAAAGCCATCCCTGCCACACCTGTTTGCAGAAGCCCGTGGACATATCCCTGTCGAGCTGTGTCCACCCAGCTGTGCCCACTCTCCACTTCCACATGCTCCAGCAAAACCGGCCCCTGCCTGCCTTGAGCCTCGCAACCTGTCTGACCTCAGGCTTTGCACTTGCTGTTCCATCTGCTTGGGATGCTGGTCCCTGGCCATCTGCGTCACCTGCCCCTTACCTGCCTTGAGGTCGTAGCCTGCACTTCCCCTTCCTTGGCGCCTTCCCTGACACTCACTTAAAATGCCCTGTTGCATCTGGTACTCCCACCTGCCTCAGCGTTTCCCACAGCACCTTCCTCCCGGCATTCTGTGGTCACTCACCCGTCTGCCCCCACCATGTGAGACGTCCGTTGGGGAGCGCTCTTTTGTGGCTTCATCCCTGCCATTCACCCAGTGCCTGCTTGCCCTGGAGTGACAGGGTGGGCCGGGAGCCCCTTGAGTGGCAGTCAGCGTGTGGTGTCTCGGAAGCCGTGTGGATAGAGGGGGTGGCCTGCGTGTGTGCCCTGGGCTGAGGTTAGAAAACTGGTCACGAGGGGCAGGTGGCAGCGGTCTGAGAGGAGGCCCAGGGGTAGACCGTGGGGGGGAGGACCGAGCCAGTGTGGACAGGCTGGGACTCAGTCGGGCCCAGAGTGAGGGGGCTGGCGCAGGCGATTCCGGGATCCCCGACCACACAGAGCGGGTGGAATGGGCACCGGAGGTAGTGAAAGAGGGGGACCCAGTTCTCGACCCCATTCCTTCTAGAACAGAGGCGCTGGCCCGCAGCAGTGGCACCAGAAGAGGTGGCCAGGCCCTGGCATGGCGTCTGTCCCTGTTCTGCTGGCTGCTCCCAGTCGCAGTCTTGTTGCCTTCCTGAGTCCCCGTCCCCACCCCGCTGCCAGGCTGTGGGTGCCTGCCTGTGCACCTGGCCCTTCGCCGCAGCCCCTCTGCTGCCGGCAGGAGTCTCCCCAGGTGCCCGAAGGTCTGCTGGGCATGGCGGCTGCTCAGAAGGCCCAGTCTGCGCTGCGGGCCTCGCAGGCCACGTGTGACCGCATCTGTCCTGTGGGCTGCGCCTCTGACCGATGCCCCCGCTTGCCCCAACCAGGTGGTGAGCGCGCGTGCGGGCAGCTGCCAGGGCCGCCCCCACGCGGGCAGCATAGCCACACGGGCGGGTGAGGAGCAGGCCCCAGGCTACCTGAGTCTCCGTGGGCCCTGCACACCATGTTGCAACCAGCCCTTCGGGGTCCACTTGTTGGGGGCTGGGGTGGCCTGGCCGGGAGGCACGAATCTCAGAAGGCCTGTTGCTGGGGACACCAGGGCCGGGGGTGGCGAGTGAGGCTTCGGTGCTCACGTTTGCTCAGCGTCAGGCCTGGAGGCCAGGAGGGCCGTGAAGGACTCTTCAGAAACATTACTCTGTGCCAGTGGAGACCTCTGGCTGGTTATTTTCCTCTAGAGCCTGCCGCTCGTTTCAGCTGCTCGAGGGCAGGCTCCTCGAGGACAGGCCTGTGTCCCCTGCCCCCAGGCCGGCCCCTACTGGGGCCGGGGCCCTCGAGGCTCTCCCGGTGGAGGTGGAAGCTGACGTGCGTGGAGGCAGCAGGCTCCCTTGCGTGGGGAGCCGGGGCGTCCGTGCCTGAGCTGAGGAAGATGTGTTGGGATGATGCGGCCTGTTTAAGTTCCGAATCTGTGTAAAGGAGCTTTTAAAATTTCAGCTGCTTATAAATTTCCTTTTTAGAGATTTTTGCGTTACAAGAGCTGGGGTGCAGGCCAGAGGCGCAGAGGGGAGAGAGGACCCACCAGAGACAGAGTGGGGGGCGGGACAGGTGGATCTACCGAAATCCACTGCTGAGGGAGCGCGGGAGACAGGAGTCTGCTGCAGCTGTGGGTCCCTCCCTGGCCCGGGGTCGGACTCGCGCTGTGGTGGCTGCGGAGGCTTCCCAGTGCTGAGACTCAACTCCCGCGCCCCCAGGGATGCCCTGCTTATACTTTCTTAAAACAACCGCACATCTTGTCTGCCCAGCATCTGGCTTTGGGGGCTGAGCAGGTGTGTGTTTCTCAGACACCGTGGCTCTTGGCTGCCCGGGGCTTCTGGAATGGGCGGGCTGTGTCAGGAAAGGGCAGGGCGGGGCGAGCAGGCCACGCACGGAGTGTGCTGGTGTGGTCTGCCGGTCGGAGGGCTGTCTGGCAGCGCGTCCGAGGGCGTACTTGAGTGCCTGCTTCGGGCGGGCCTGGGTGTTTCTGGAGGCTGGTAAATGTCAGCGGGAAGTCTGACGTGGTGGCCTCTGCCCTGCCCTCTGCATTTCTAGCCTCTCGGAGACCACCTTTCCCCTCGATTGGAGTTTGACTGGTGCTGGCATGTGGAGGGTGAGCCCTGGGCCCCTCCGGCCTGGCTGGTGGGCTGCAGAGTCCTCTCAGGTTGTCCTGGACTCCTGGAGCCTCCCACTTCCCTCAGTCTACCCTAGCTGGGTGGGCCGGGATGCGGGGCTCTTTGGAGCTGCTCTGCTGCTGGTGCCTCCGTGCTGCTCGCTTCCTCTGCGTGAGTTCCTGGCTCAGGGTCCATGGGCGGGATGAAGGAGCAGAAGCTGACAGGATCTTGAGTTTACAGATGTATAGTTCCCGGGCCTCCCTGGTGGCATAGGGCTTGAGTCTCAGCACTATGAAGCTGTCAGCAGCCACTGCTGACGCCCGGCCAGGGAGGGACCCACAGGCGTAGCAGACCTCTCCTGCCTCCCCACTGCCCCCTCAGCGGTGTTTCAATCCATCTGCCTGTTGTGCTCTCCGCTCTGTCTCTGGTGGATCTTCTCACCCACCTCTGGCCTGCACCCCAGTTCTTGTGTGCATAAATAAATAAGAAAAGTACACTTAATTTGGCGTGTCATTAAGGCACACTTCATTGTCTCAACGGTTGCAAATCAGAATGTACGTTTCGTGAAAACTTGTGTACTGCAGAAGAGTGGAAGGAAGTCAAAATCTCACCAGCCGAAGTCCTTAGGTGTGTCCTTGCTTTTTCCTTCTTACAAGTGCGCCGTGTACCCTGAGGATGGTGCTCGGTGAAGTTGTGCCGAGCGAGAACAGCCTCGCTGCCCCATCCCCCAGGGCAGCGGCGCCCCAATGTGGATCCCTATGGGAGGGAGAGGCTGCTGATTTTGCTGAGTTGAGAATGCCCAGATTGGTACGGTACGCATCATGTCCTGTTTGCAGGAGCTGTGGGGTTTAACTTACCCGACTCTCCGTTTCCCCTTCCTCACGTCTTTGTAGTGCTGTTTGGTTGTCGGTCCCCATGTGGTGCGCCGTTCCGGAGGATGGGGGCTGAGCTCCAGCAGCATCGCGTCCAGCTCTGCCTTTTGGGCCTGGTGTGCGGGCTTGACTGCTGGTCTCCTTGTGGCTGATGGTGGTCGCTGGACAGTTCGTTGTCTGGGGCCTCAGTCAGGCCCCCGCTGTCCTTCCTGAGGGGCTCCTGGGCCCCTCACAGCATGCTCTGGGTTCTGGGAAGCAGGAGACGACCTGCCGGTCCTTTCAAGGTGAGGCTGAGGGCCATGGCGGGCATGGCTGGTGCCTGGCTCCACTGCTGGGTGCAGCCGCGCCAGTCCAGACTCGGGGCTAGAGCAGACTTGGCCTCTGCCCTGGGGAGCGACAGAATTTTTGGCCATCTTTAACTCCCCACAGTTTCGTGACGACATCCGGTCTAAACGAGTACGCAGCAGCTGTTATATTGCTGGTATTTCCTTATTTTTGTTTTTTTTAGTGGGAGTAACGGTGATGTTTTTATTTGCTTAGGTTTTCACGTATGTGTTACTAACTCAGTCCCAGGTTTTTCAAACAAACTGCAGACAGCCCTTGGCGATGGTGGCTTCTGCTGGTCAGGTGTGTGGGGACCACCTCCCTGGCCTTTGTCCTTGGGCTCGGCCGAGAGCGCAGCCACCATGGTAGTTAGGAAGTACCTACTAGTAGTTAACTTAGAGTGTGTGGGGCAACACATTTTTTGAGACCTCAAATGCCCAAAAGATCTATGTTGTGCTTGTGCTTGACTGATAGCTTGGTTGGGTATGTAATTTAGATTGGAAATAATTTCTCAAATGTTTTTGGGTTTTACACGTTTATTTTCTCTTTTTTAAATATCATACAAGATCTGAGGTACAGGCCAGAGGTGCAGGGGGTGAGAGGAGTCCCCAGAGACAGAGTGGGGAGCAGAACAGGCAGATCCACTGAAACACACCGCTGAGGGAGCAGCGGGAGACAGAAGGGGTCTGGGATGCCCTGTGGGTCCCCTCCCTGGCCGGGGTTGGACTCGGGTGACAGTGCTCAGACTGACCTTTGGGACCCCTGTTTTCTCATCGTAAGAAACCTGACCTTGTCAGGATTTTGCTTCTTGCATGGGACAGGTCTTACTGCCCCACCACGTGCATCTGTGTTGTGGTCAGAGTCATGGGTCTCTTCAGCCTCTGGTAGGAGGGTGTCTTGCGTTACGTCTTCTGTAAGTTTAGAGCATCTTCACGGCTTTCATACCGTCACTGGCCCCAGGCAGTCAGTGGTGGAGCTGGGATTCCAGCCAGGCCATGGCCCCTGCGGCCCGGAGCCCCCAGCGGCTGTGGCCCGGGCCTTGCTCTTCGCCTGGCCGACTGTCTTGGCCGAGCGCAGACCTGGGAGCCCAGAGCCCTTCCCTGGAGGTCTGTGCCACAGCTCTGTGCCTCTGTCCAGTCCTGGAGAGGGTGTCTCTTGCTTTGAGTTTGGTGGTGTAGTTATCTTTTTTCTTTAAAAAAAGAAATAATTTGGCCACCACCAGCAACCTGTGGGGTGTTGACCAAGTAGAACTTCTTTTCTTTCAGGACTTTTAAATTAAGGCCGGAGGTACAGGGGTGAGAGGACTCCCGAGACACCCTGTACCCACTCCCGAGAGCTGGGGTGCAGGCCAGAGGCGCCGGGGTGAGAGGCGTCACCAGAGACAGAGCCGGGAGCAGGACAGGCAGAGCCACTGAGACACACTGCCGAGGGGGCAGCAGGAGGCAGGAGAGTCTGCTGCGCCTGGGGGTTCCTCTCTGGCCGGGGGTGCTTCACAGCGGGGTGCTCACCCGCTGCGCCCCCAGGGAGGCCCCGAGCAGAGCAGAACTCCTGATGTGAGTCACTGGGTCTGGTGAAGCTCCCAGACCACGCGCCTTAGGCGGTAACGAGTGGGTTTGCTTCCCGTCTGCTCCGTGGTGTATTTTACCGCCAGGCGCACATGGCCTTGGTCTCCGGTGCTCCGTGCGCTCGTTTTCTGTTGTGCCCGCTCACGTGGGCATCACGCAGCCCGTGGCCCCACCGTGTCGCGAGATTTGCTCTAGTTACATGAACTTTAAAGAAACTAAGAGGGGGGCCTCCCTGGGGGTAGGGGTTGAGTCTCAGCACTGTGAAGCGTCTGCGGCCACCGCAGCGCGAGTCCAGTCCCTGCTCGGGAGTGACCCACAGGACTCCTGTCCCCGCTGCCCCCTCCGCCGTGGGTCTCAGCACATCCGCCCGCTCTGCTCCCCACCCTGTCTCGGGAGTCCTGTCACCCCTGCACCTCTGGCCTGCACCCCACTCCTGCACACTTACATAAAAATAAACACTTAAAAACAAGGTAAGTTAAAAAGAAAACAAACTAGGCGGAGCAAGAACAATCACCGCTTCTGGGGCCCGGGGCTCAGCCTCGTTTCTCTTCAGCCTTCAGGGCTTGGTGTCCCTTGGCCCTGGGGCAGCGGGGCCCATGCGCCTCCGTGGCTTCTGTTTCCCCCAGAGAGATCTCACCTCCACCTTGAAGGCTGTTCTTCCTGGGCATCAAGTACACCCCCGTCGAGCATTGGGGTGCCGTCTCCCTCTGCTGGACAGCCTCCCTGTGGCCCTGTGCCTCCTGACGGAAGCCGTCCGCACTGAGGCACAGCCCCTGGGGCCCACCGTCCTGTTCTCTGAACATACGTCCCGGCCCTCTCCTGCACAGTCACCTGCGGGGCTCTCTGGGCTGGCTCGTTTCTGCTCAGCATTGCTCTCGAGGGCCTGGGCGTCCCCCGGGCTGACAGTGCCCCCTGCAGACGTGCGTCTGGTGCGCGTCTGTGCACGTGGGGCCCGAGCGCACCGCCCTCGCCGTGGAGCAGTGCTGCTGTGACCGGGTGCTCGGGCCCGAAAACACGGCTTCCAGGCCCTTGGGGCCGGCCGGGCTGCGGGCTGCGGTCACTTGGCGGTCAGCCAAGTGCTCTGCGTGCTGTGTTCCTGCCCGCATGGCGGCGCCTCCCATCAGTCCAGCCGCAGAGCCTGGCCTGCGCTGCTGTGCACTCTGCGCCCCCTCCAGGCCTATGGCCACCTTGGCCGTTTCCACAGCAACTGCGGTATGGGCTGCCAACTTCGGCGCTGCCCGGCCTGGCCCGGCCCTGGTCTTCGAGGGGGTTGGCCGCCCACGGGCTAGAGAGCTCGCTGCTGCTGCTGCCGAGCATGCCCCTCGGCTCTGGCTGCCCCTCGGCGTGGACACCGCCTTCTCCCGTTGCCCTGGCCCCACCAAGCGCCTGCTCCCAGAGGCGTCCCAGCCGCGCGGGCCCCGTCGGGTCTGACGACTCCAGGCTCCCCTGGGGCTCTGGCTGTGCCGCTGTGCCTCACCTCGGGTCGGGTCGCAGCTGCCCCACCCCGCCCTGTCGAGCAGCGCGGGAGCCAGGGCACCCCCAGGCCGGTGGTGTGGCGCTCTTGCCCTGGGGACGTGCCCCTCCTCGTGTGCACCCCAGGCTGTCCCTCGCTGCCCTGTCGCCGTCCTGCAGCCCGCCTGCTCTGCGTCTCGCGGCGTGTCTGCGGGAGGCGGCAACGCCATCCTCGGCCTGCAGGCACCCAGGTGCACGCAGCCCTCGGCGCCCTCTGCCCATCTGCTGGCGGTCAGCGAGGTCGTGTCCACATCCAGACCAGTGGGGGTGTCAGTAGTCTTATTGTGGTTTGGGCGGGTGCCCAGAGCCAGGGTCTCGGGCCTGGGCCCCCACTGCCCCAGGAGGCCATCCTGCCCGCCCCTGCAGCGTGGCCGCTGTCCTGTGATGGCCCCGCAGGGCAGAGGCACAGGGAGGGCCACTTCATGGCCTTGGCCCGCCTCCCCGATGGCCGGCCGTGGGAGTGTCTTCTGCACGCTGACGTTTCTGTTTTCCTGCAGTGTCTGAAGACGGCGTGTCGGGCTGAATGGAAGTCAACTTCAAAACAAGTCCACTTTCTGTTCAGAGAGTCGTCAAGTGCCTGAAGATGAAGCAGGCACCGGAGCTCCTTGGCGGCGCCGACGGGAAGGCGCAGAGCTGCGAGGTGGGCCGCGAGTGCTCCGTGTTCCTCGGCAAGGCCCCGCTTGCGGCCGGGCTGCAGGAGGGCGTCGCGCAGCGCTTCAACGGCCACGACGCGTTGCCCTTCCTGCCGGCCGGGAGGCTGAGGGGCCTGGCGTCCCGCGTGCTCAACGGAGACCCCGGCGCGCACCAGGCCGAGCTGCGCTTGGAGGCCCAGGGGCCGAAGGGGCCCGGGACGCCACCCCACACCACCCCCACCAAAAACGGCTCCCCGGAGATCAAGCTGAGGATCACCAAGACCTACATGAACGGGAAGCCCCTCTTCGAGTCCTCCATCTGCGGCGATGGGGCTGCTGCCGTGCTGCCGGCAGACGAGGGCGGGCCGCAGGCCGAGGGCAAGGCCAGGAGGAGCCGGAAGAGGAGCGTCAAGTACGACTCCCTGCTGGAGCAGGGCCTGGTCGAAGCGGCGCTGGTGTCCAAAGTCTCCCGCCCCGCAAGTCAGAAGGTGCTGACGGTGTCTGTCTGGGCTGGGAGCTGCTGGCTGCGTCGTGCACCTCCTGTCTCCCGTGGCCAGAGGCTGCGTTTTGTGGTCGTTTTAGGGGTGCGAGTGTGTCTCCTGCTGCTGTTCCTTTTCAGGTCCCAGCCAAGAGAGAGCCTGGCACCGGCGTCTCCGGAGACAGAGACAGCCTGCCGAGGTACGACGTGGGCGACCTGGTGTGGTCCAAGGTGTCCGGGTACCCGTGGTGGCCCTGCATGGTCTCCGCAGACCCCCTCCTCCACTGCCACACCAAGCTGAAAGGTACCGCGCGCTGTCCCTGTCTCCCGCCAGGCGCGCGTCCGCCCCGGCAGCCCGCGCGCTCCTCGCCCTGGGCGTGCGCTCACTTGCTGGCCCGCCTCCCCCGCAGGTGGGCTGGCGCTGCCCACGACCCCTCTGTCCCTGCCCGCTGGCCGGTGAGCCGCCAGAGAAGCCCCCAGCGGGAGGGCGTCCTGCCTGGCCTTGGCCTCTGCAGGGAGCCTCCCGCTCCGAGGGCCGTCGGGGGTGGGTGAGGACGCTGAGAGAAGCGCGGGGGCCAGGGTGAGCGGCTTGCGGGAGGGAGCTCGGGGCTGCTGGTCAGGGCTGCGGGGCCAGCAGGGCGTGCCCAGAGGCTGGCAGTGCCTGGCTGTCTGTGTTGTGCTGGCCGCCTGGTTTGCTGGTGTTTTGGGAAAAGGGTGCCCTCCTGAGACGGCCACCCCGTCCTGCTTGCACTCCGGGTGCCGGGGCCAGGCAGGGTCCGTCCTCCCCTTGGAGCCCGTGTGGCTCGTGCTCAGCGGCTGTGACCGACCTGGCGCTGCCGCCCGCCTCCGTCCTGGGTCAGTCCTGGACAGCGGCTCTTCTCCTGGAGAGGACGGCGTGGATGCGGCTCTGGGCATGGGCCTATTCTTCAGGGTGGGTCTGTGGGCTCCTGGGGGCCCAGCCCGGACGCTGGCAGCGGCACCCACAGTAGGATGGCCGGTGGGGTGTGGGGGTGTTCAGGGGCAGTGGCCGTGAGGGGCAACCCCCAGAGTCTCCCACGCAGCCGGCGAGCTGGCGCCCCACACCCCCTCGTCCTCGACCTCCGTGCTGCTTTTGTGCATGCCCGTCCTCCCCGGGGCGAGGTGGGTGGACCCGCTGAGGGTTTGTAGCGGCTCGGCTCGGCTCGGGAGAGCACAGCCTGGCTGCTCTGGACGCCTGGGCCGCTGCTGCTCGGGGCTGGCGCTGAGCCGGGAGCCTCACTGTGGCTTCTCCTCTGGCTGCGTGCTGCGGGAGCGAAGGGACTAGTGGTCCTTGAGCGCATAGCCCCCCCGCTGGCCCGCAGGCCTCATCAGCCTCCCCACGGGCTGGGCCGCGGGCCCCTCACGGCTCGCTCTCTGGCCTGGGCCCTGTGCTCCCTGGAGGGTGCGGCTTCGTGCCTCTGCCAGGAGGACCTCGGTGTCCTCGAGGCTCCCTGTGCCTGCTGACCGCGGAGGGCGCGGGGTGGCCCGCTGGCTTTGGGGGGATGGGACGGACCTGGTCACTGCCGCCAGAGGGTGCACAGCCCGGCCCCGTGCCTGCCCTGCCGCTGTCCCGCACGCAGAGGGGCCGCTGTGTCGCTGCGCCTGTGTGACGTCCACGTGGCGTAGACTCCCCTGCGTCCCGTGACACCCCTGGGCGTGCGCGTGGGGGACGGGCGGCGGGACAGCCTTGAGCTCCGCAGGCACGGGCAGCACCGGGGCGGGGGCGGGGTTCAGAGCACTCCTGATTCTCCGCGGCTGCTGGTAGGTTTGCCTGGTTTCACCCAAGTTCTGGCTTTTATTTCGAAAAGCAGGGCAGAAAAAGAGCGCCCGCCAGTATCACGTGCAGTTCTTCGGGGACGCCCCAGAGCGAGCGTGGGTGTTTGCGAAGAGCCTCGTCGCCTTCGAAGGGGAGGGGCAGTTCGAGAGACTGTGCCAGGAGAGCGCCAAGCAGGCGCCCACAAAAGCCGAGAAGGTCAAGGTGCGGCCCCTGCTCCCGGCGCACGTGGCCCGCGTCTGTCCACTCTGCCCGAGGGTGCCCGTGTCTGGACACCCTTTGTCCTTTTCACCCCCTGGTGGCTCCCAGAGACTGTTCTTGCCCAGTCCCAGCGTGCCTGCGCCGGGTCTGCCCTGGCGCCAAGTGCCGCAGGGCATGTGTGCGCGGCTGACCATCCCGCAGCCGCGTCCTGTCCAGGATCTCCCGCCAGCTTACATGCATGCGTGTCTTTAAAGACTTACTTGCTTATGCAAACGAGAGCTGGGGTACAGGCCAGAGGTGCAGGGGCTGAGAGGATCCCCCAGAGACAGCGGGGAGCAGAACAGGCAGATCCACTGAAACCCACTGCTGAGGGGGCAGCGGGAGGCAGGAGGGTCTGCTGCGCCCGGGGGGGGGGGTCCCTCCCTGGCCGGGGATCGAACTCGCACTGAAGCAGCTGTGGAGGTGTCACAGTGCCGAGACTGACCCCTGCACCCCCAGGGAGGCCCCAGGTTTTTATGTTTTGGGGTTTCTAAGTTTATTTGAAATTCAGGAAGCAGCCTTTAAAGTGTATTAACGTTTACGTTTGTGTACCGAAAGTCATAGTCTTTTGCCTCTTTTCTTCCAGCTGTTGAAACCTATTTCAGGGAAGCTGCGGGCCCAGTGGGACGTGGGCCTGGTGCAGGCCACTGCGGCCGCGGGCATGTCGCTGGAGGAGCGGAAAGCCAAGTTCACCTTCCTCTACGTGGGAGACCAGCTTCATCTCAACCCGCACGTGGCCCAGGAGGCAGGCCTCGCTGCTCGGGCCCCAGGGGGCGCGGCGGACCCTTTGGCTGCCAGCGGGGAGGCGGCCGGCACCCCCAGGTCTCCGGGAGAGGAGGGCATGTCCATCAAGAGAAGGCGGAGGGCCAGGCTGCTCGGCGCCGGCGAACAGCACGACAGCAGCCCAGGGGCGGGGAAGACCACGCCTCAGAAGGCGGCGCAGCTGGACCCCCAGAGGGGCATGGGGTCTCCTCCGGGGAGGAAAAAGGTCCCTGCCTCCACCCCAAGGAGCCGGAAGGGCGGAGCTGCATCCCAGTTTCTGGTCTTCTGTCAGAAGCACAGGGACGAGGTGGGTGCCGCTCGGGTGTCTTGTGCCGGGGCACGGCCGTGGGGAGGGCAGCAGAAGGAGCCTCGCTGGTCAGGCCGGTCTGCGCATCTGCCAGCACTTGCTGCTCGGCCGGGCACGGCCCTGGGACCTCCTGCGCCATCGCCAGCCCCGGGCCTGTGTCCGGAGGGGCCGTGGCCAGGCCCCCAGAGTGGCTGCTGGGCATGGCGGGGAGCGAGGGTGCAAGGGGCCAGGGGACCTGTGGCGCAGGGCCGACGCGTGGGGCGTGAGTGGACGGGGGCTGGCGGGGGGCCCACACCCTGTCCCTGAGCGGCTCCTGGCTCTGCGCTGCGAGCGGAGCCGCAGCCTCTCCTGGGCCCGCCGGCACCCGGGCGTCGCCGCGAGGCCGTCGTGGGGTGCGCGAGAGAGCCAGCCCTCTCGAGGGTGGGTCGGGCTGGAGGGCGTGCGGGCAGCTTAGGGAGCTGGCACCCTGAGGGGCGTCTAATGGCCCAGGGCGCCGGGAGTCCACGTGCGGACAGCGTGGGTGGCGGCGGGGGATGGTGGCGGCTGGCCAGACGCCTGGGCTCCAGGTTCAGCCTCCCCTGGCCTGCCCGGGGCTGCGGGCGCCCGCCCGGGGCAGCCCAGAGGGGGCACAGGCGGATGTGGCCTCAGGAGGTGGCCGGTGGGGCTTCAGGCCGCGCCACTGCAGGAGAGGAGGGTGTTTTTTAAGCCAGGCTGACCGCAGGTCACGAAGGAAGAGCAGGGGGGAGGAGGACGGCAGGGCGGGTGGAGGGGCGGCCGGGCTGGGCCACCACCACCGCCTCTGGCCTGAACAGTGCTGAGCGGCATTGAGGAGGGCACGGTCTGGGACTGCTCTCCCCGGAGGGTCCGGGCCTGCCCAGGAAGCCCTGCAGAGCCTGAGCGTGGCGCATAGGGCCAGAGCGCAGGAGGCGCCTGGCCATAGGCAGCTCTGCGCAGGGCTGGCCGGTGGGGAGGTGGAGCCTGGCGTGGCGTCTGCGTTGCAGCGTCTGGTCAGTCTTCACGGTGGCACCCGGGGTTGGGGTGTCACTCGCTTGGGGGCACGCCGGCCAGGGCTGGCCTGTCCCCCTCTCCAGCACGCTGCCCGGACTGTCCTTGTGGCCTCAGGACCAAGAAGCGCCTCCTGGTGTAGGCGGGTGAGGGCGGCCTGAGGAGCGGCTGTGGGGCACCCCAGCCTCTCCTGAGGCCTCTCGCAAGCCGGTTCAGCCCCTACCGGGGGAGCCCCCAGTGGCCCGACCCGGCCCACTGGCCACTCCAGACCAGCTGCGTCCCAGCCTGGGCTGTGAGGGAGCTTTTCCCTTGTTGGTGCCGAGGGAGCTGGGCCTGTCGCGTTCCAAAACCGGCTCGGGGCTCAGGACCCAGCCCAGCCCTGGGCCCGACCAGCCCTGTGCCAAGTCAGCCAAGCTGGCCTGGCGCCCCCGCGGCACAGGGAGGCCACCGGGCCCAGTGCCTGCCCCCCCCAAACCTGCCCGTTGGCTCCCCTCACGCCCACACCCGCCAGGCCACCTGGGCGGTGCCACGCAGCTGGGCCGGGCCCTCCTCGGCCCGGAGCCCGCAGCTGTGCGTCCGAGCCCAGCTGTGCCGACTGGCCCTCACTGCAGCTGCGTGCTGCCCCATGCCTGCGTGTCCAGGCCGGCGGGTGGAGGAGGCAGGACAGGAACCGCCGGCCACAGCAGGGACACGCGTCAGGGCTGAGGCCTCCGAGCCTGGCCTGGCCGTCCCTGGCCTGTGGCAAATCGGGCTGGGCCCGTGCATGGCCCTCTCTCCCGGCGGCCGCACGGCAGAGGCGGCTGAGGGCCGTGGGGCAGCACCCTCGGATCTGTGGCTTGGGGCTCAGGGCACACGGAGGGTGCTCATGGCCCCGGCAGGTCCCGTAGCGGCACAGGGCACGGGGCCATGTCAGCCAGGGGGTAGTTTCTGGCGGGCGAGGCCTTGGGCCTCAGTGCAAGCCTGGCGGGGGGTGAACCGTAGAGTGTGGGCGCGCTAAGCTTGCCTCCCTGCACGGGGGCGGCAGGACGCACTTGCTGGGCTGGGGGCGCCCGCTGGAGAGCGGGCGGCCTGTGGGCAGGGTCGTCGTGGGGCAGCGTGCCTGCTGCTGGTGGTGGGCGGCCACGCGTGGGCCAGCCAGCACTGGGGCAGGTGCCTGGCGCCCCGGACCTGCGGCTCGTGGAGGCTGCGGTCTGGGAGCCCGCGTTTCCCGCCTGCCGCATCTGTTTCCTCGGCGCCATCCTCCGGCGCACCCTGGCCAGTGGCCCTCGTGGCCGGCCGTGCAGCAGGCGCCTGTGCCCCAGGTCTAGGCCGGGGCCTCACCGCCCTCTGGCGTCCACAGGTGGTGGCGGAGCACCCCGACGCCTCGGGGGAAGAGATCGAGGAGCTACTGGGGTCGCAGTGGAACATGCTCACCGAGAAGCAGCGGGCGCGCTACCACACCAAGTTTGCCCCGCTGGCCTCCGCCCTGCCGGAAGACAGCACCGGTAACGCCCGCCGCGGGGTGGGCAGCCAGCGCCTCGAGCGCGGCCGGACCCAGCGGTCCGACCAGCGGCCGAGAGCTGCAGGGGGCGCGGGTGACCGCGGTCGGCGTCCTCAGTTTCCCTCAGGCCATCGGCTTAAGGAGCAGAAGGTGCTCGGGAAGAAGAGGCAGCAGGCCCTGGCCCTGCGCGCCCTGCGGGGCCTGGGTGGGCACCATGGGGTTTGGAGGCACTCGGGCATGGCAGCCGGCCCTGCCCCGGGGCCGGGAGGGAGGGAGGGCCGGCGCACCCCCGGCTCCAGCCCGTCGGCTGCCCTGCTGGCGCAGACGCCTGGATGCGTGGGAGGTGGTCCGGGCTTGTCTCCACGGCAGCCGACCCCTGTGTGCTGCAGGGGCGCCCGTCGGGCCTGCCTCAGCGGCGGGTGTGAGCGCTGACCGCCCTGTCCCGGGGGCCCCTGGTCACCCTTGCGCCCCACGTTTGGGGACCCTAGGGCTGGACCCACATGGCAGGCGCCCTTGTGCATCTCCCATGAGGGGCCTGATATCTCCCAGGCCCTGCTGCCCGCCTCGGAGCTGTCCCAGCAGGGCCCGGCCCGCCGCACAGCTTCTACCCTGGCGCTCGGCCCGCCGCTCAGGCCCAGAGCTGCTGTGGACAGCGGGGGCTGCGGCAGCAGGGGCAGGAGGCCACTGTGTGGTGCTCAGTCTGGCTCCCGCAGCCCCAGGCAGAGCGTGGGAAGGCACCGGGCTGCCGGGCATGGCGTCTGGCCCGGAGGAGGAGGGCTCTGTGCTGGCTACTGCCTGCACAGCTGGGCCTGGCCTGGAGGCCGCCCGGAGGCCGCGGTCGGCAGCCCTGGCGGCTTCCAGCTTCTTGGTGCTCGGGCACCTGCGGGCGATTCTCACGCATCTTCCACCCCGTCCCAAGGCGACCTCAGTGGGAAGAAGAGAAGCCACACAAAGAGGCTGCGGGACCCCACACAGGATGGCGGCGCCGAGGACGCCCCCAGGAAGAGGCTCAGGACGGACAAGCACGGCCTCCGGAAGGTAACGGCGCGGCTGGGGCCAGGGCCTGGAGAGGCCGCAGGGGCCTCCCGCCGCAGGGGGCAGCCCCAGCAGCCCCGCCCTGCAGGGTGCTCGCGAGCAGCTGCTGTGGGCAGTGATCAGCCAGGGATCCCGCAGCCCGACGCCGCCCACCTGCGCACTTGTCTGCGCCGGCCAGGCCAGCCGCAGCATGGTTCTCGCGAGATCCAGCGGGCACATGCCGGTTCTGCTGGGCTTCCAGGGCCCCTCGGCCACCCGGCCCCGCCCCCGTCTCCTGGGACCACCTGGCCCGGCCCTGTCGCCCTGTTGCTGCCTGAGCCCAGCGGGGGAGAGGCGCAGGCCCTGCAGGCCGCAGCCCCCACCCTCCCGCGCTGTTTCCCACTTGGAGTGCGCTTGCCCGCGCTCAGACATGGGCCCCAGCGCAGGGAACTTGGCTACCTGTGGGCTCCCCTTGACTTGGCTGGGCGGCCGAGGCCTGTGCCCTCCTCGCGTTAGCCGTCCTCCTTCCCTGCTCCCTCCCTCACCGCCTTCCCCCCCCACAGAGGGAGACCTTTGCAGACAAAGCGGCCAGGGCAGGCGCTTGCAGGGCCATGGAGGCCACCGTCTCTCTCAAGAGTCAGGCAGGTAATGTGGCCGCACAGGCCAGAGGCAGCGGTGAGGGCGGGGTGCGGAGGGGGCGCTCAGGGCCCAGGCTCCCGCGGCGTCCCGGCTCTGTTTCCAGTTTGAAGCAGCGGGGGTGCGGGTGCCTGAGCGTCTCTGCCGCGCCCCTGCTGAGGCGCCCGCCCTCCCCGCCCTGCTCGGCACTGCCCGCGCCGGGAGGGGCGAGCCGTCCGGGAGGGGAGCTGCGTGGGGCACTGCCGGGAGGGCCGGCCAGGGCCGCACCGGAGGACCCGCACCGCCTGCTCGTGCGCCAGGCCGCCGGGCCGGACGCTGAGCTCCTGAGCGACGCCTGCTCTTGCTGAGCCCGGAGGCGCCTCCAGAGCCACGTCGCCTGGCGACCTTGAGTGAGGAGACTGGGGCTTAAGGTCTCCAGCTGCGAAAACCGGAAACGTTTTACAGCGACGAAAAACCTGTCTGACGCGTGCAAACCTCTGAAGAAGCGAAACCGGGCCCCCGCGGCGGTGCCGGCAGGTCTGGGCTTCAGCAAGAGCTCGTCCCCCTCCGCCTCCCTGACCGAGCACGAGGTAAGCGCCGCAGCACCGCGCACGCACCGCTGTCGGCCCGCGGCCGCTGGGGTCGGGGCCCCGGCGCCTTGGTGTGAACGTGGGCGTCCACCCTGGTGTCGCCGCAGCGTGACCAGCCTTCAGCTGTCCGAGCCCACGCTGGCAGCCCCGCCCGGCTCGCTCGCTGCACGGCTGTCGGCCCGGACTGGCCCGCCCGCCCCGCACGCAGGCCTGTCCTTCCCGCCGCACCTGGGGCGGAGTCCCGAGGGGTCCGCTCCCTGGCGGTGCCTGGCAGGGAGGGCGCCGGGGGTGCTGGCCGCCACCACCTCGCGGCCCGCCGTCCTCCCCTGCCCGAGGACAGCAGGTGGCCTTGTGCGGGCGGGCACTGGGGCCGGGCTCCGGCTCAGCACGGCTCTTAAGGGGCTTGCTCTCGGACGTCAGTTCCGGCTCCTCTGCTCCCAGGGCCCCACCCGCGCACAGCCGTGGTCCTGCCGTGACGCCTGGGGGTAGTGACCAGGCGGGGACTGTCAGGACACGGGAGGAGGGGGCGGTGGCCGGGAGGGCGGCCCTCTGGACCAGCCGCCCCACGTCCCCTCAGCCTCCCTCGCGCCTGTGAGGAGTCTGGAGCCCGGGGAGGTAGCGGGGCCTGTAGGGCAGGGCACTGTGGGGCCTGTGGGCCTGCTGGCTGCCTGCCGTGGGGCTGGCCAGCCGAGCGCGCCAGAGCCGGGCTTAGGTGTCTGAGCTCTGCACGCCGGGGCACGTTGACAAGGGGCCGTGGCCTGGCCTGAGCGGCTGCGCGAAATGCCCCTCCCGCCCACTCTGCCTGAGCTCAGACTAGCCCAGACGGCGGGCGCGGCCGGCGCCCAGGGCAGCCCGTGTTGTTGCCCTCCGGTCGAGGAGGTCTCTGCGCGTCGTGCGGCGTCGTGGGTCTGCTGCTCGGTGGGGTCTCCGTTGCTCACGGTCCGACACGCAGGCGCGGGGTCCTGCTGCTGCCCAGGCCCGGCGGGAGCAGTGGGCTGTGGGCGCCCTCGGAAGGCGGCCTTCTGCCTGGGTCTGGCCGGGCACGTGACCTCCGGGCCACAGACGGCAGGCGCGGGGCGTGGGCTCTGACTCTAATGCGTGCCCCGCGGCCTGGAGCGCTGCCCCCCGGGGTGCGGCCGTTCCCCCGCTGGGTCGTCCTCCAGCTCAGGCCGCCTGGGCGGGCCAGGCGAGCGCCGGGTGGCTGTGGGTCTCCCTGCCCCGGGCGCAGGCCCCGCCCGTCTGCCGCCTGTCACCACACGGGCGGCCTCTGCGGGACACCAGGTCCCTGGCGGCGAGGCCTCCTGCAGCGGCGGGCGCTGGCCTGTGCAGCCGGCCGGGCGCCCCAGAGCCACGGCCGGGCGCCCTGCATGACGAGGCCGAGGCGGCAATGTGATTTACGTGTGTTGTAACCTCGTTTCTTATTCCCTTAGTAGAGCAAATTCTTATTTTTCTCGCCTTCACTGGTAACAGCTTTTATGGGAGCCCACACCAGTCGAGCTGGACTTGAACCCCGCCGCCCTGTGCTGCACTTAAATGGCTAACCCCAAGGACGCCGCTGCGGGGCGCCCCGTCCTGCACGCTAAGGGACCCCGTCTCGGGCGTGCCGTGGAGGAGGTGTGCTAATCTGTCTTTGTGGGTATTAATAGACATACACAGTGAAGAGAACAGTAACAAATGTTAAGACAAAGGTAAGACCCCGGACCAAGGCCACCCGGTCAGCCACGCCCATCTCATGGTAGCAGCACGCCCACGTGCCGGCCGCGGCCCAGCAAGGAGGCCCCGCCGCCGCCCCGCGAGGCCACGCTCCGCCCAGCTCCCCTGCTGGTCTTGTCGGACGTCGGCACCGGCACTCCCGAAGCCAAGGAGCAGCCCACGGAGGAGGAGCCGCCCGGCGCCATCGCAGCGCTGCAGCCAAGCGCCAGCCGGCCGGCTCTGCCTTTTCTACTCACTAGTTTTGCTGTGACACTAGACGTAGCGGATTGTAGGGACGAGCCACGTTCAGCACCGTTGTGAATAGTTTAGCCCACTCTGGCTCGCGGCCGGCGCCGGGGGGCCATGTTGGCCGGCAGGCCCAGCACTTCCCGGCTGCTTCTGCCGGCGGCGGGCGCTGGCGTGGCCCCGGCGCATGCTTGCATGGCACGGCCGCCGCCTCCGGCCTGCGGGCGCGACCTGCACGCCCCGGCATCACCTGCGGGGCCTCCGCAGTGCATGTCCCGCCCGCGGCGCGGGGTGGCGGTTCCTGTTGTGACGGTGACGGTTTCACAATAAAAATCACAAAACCATCCTCATTCCATCTCTACCCACAAGTACGACTGCTCTGGCGTGGACGGCGTCCGGCCCGGGGCTCTGCACGGGGTGGGGGTCATGCGGGGCCGGAGGCCGCCTCTGACGCGGGCAGGTGTCGTGTAAGAATGGCCCCGGCCTGACAGTGACCGCCACCACCGGGTGTCCTGGAGGGGCTCTGCCAGGGCCAGGCGGGCGGGTGGACAGCACGGAGGCATCCGCTCCCTGCTGGGGGCCGCGCTTGGTGGCTGCCCGGTGGGGCCAGGCCTTGCCCCTGGTATCGGGGAGCCGCTGTGGTCAGTGCCTGCAGGCCCAGGAGCAGTGTCCGCTCAGTGTGAGGAAGCTGGTGGAGAGCAATGTCCCGGGCACCCGAGGGAGGGCGGTGGAAGGAGGCTCCTGTGCTGTGGGCTGGGGTCGTTTGTCTGCCCGAAGCCCGGCTTGGCTGGGGATGGCATCTCCCGGGCCAGAGGGACAGGCTAGTGCTGGTCTCGCGATGGGCCCAGCCTGCGGCTGCGTGGCAATGCATGTGAGGGGGAAGGCGCTGCCAGGCTCGGTGTCTGAGACAGGTGGGGCCGGCCACCTGCTAGGTGGGCAGCTGGCGACCTCAGGAGGCGGGCTGGCCCTGGTCTCATTGCGCTGGTCCCCGGCTGTTCTGGGGCCGTCGTACCTGAGCTCCTGGGGCAGGGGGCCAGGAATCTAGCCCCTCAGTGGCCGCAGCTGCTGGCCTGAGGCGCTGACCACAGTGGCTGCAGGTGGCCAGGCCTGAGGGCAGAGCTCAGGAGTGGTGCAAGGGAAGCAAAGTGAGATTCCACACCAGCGGCTCACCCCAAACAGAAAGCACACCTCGTCAGGGAGCGGAGTTGGGTGGCTGCAGAGGGGTCAGGGGACAGCTGGCCCCGCCCCGTGGACCTCTCTGGGCGCCTCTGGGGTTCTGCGCCCCCGGCTGGGCGCTGAAGGAGAGCACCGGCTGCCCTCTCCGGGCGTGTCTGCACGGTGGCGCTGGCTTTGGTTCTGCGCCGTGGCGGCCTCACGGAGGTGCCTTCCCTGGGGGGCCCCCCCGCTGTGCCCCTGGGAGACCTGGCTCTGCTGCCCGGAGCTGGGGTGTCCCCTGGAGCCTGGCGAGGCTGTGGGCCTGGGGTGGTGGCTCGCGCGGGTGTGCTGAGACAGTCGCTCTGCGGGCACTCGGCCTACCCAGCCGCTCCGGGAAGGCCACTGCCGGGGACACAGCCGGGTGGAGGTGCTGGGGGCACCGCGGAAGCGCGTTTTACGGCATAGAGAGCTCCCGGGACTCGGGGGCGGGCGCCGCTGGCCTGCTGCGCCTGGTGGGCGGGCTGGGGCTGCGGGGCCAGGCGTGCGTTCCGGAGGGCGGTGGTGCGGCCGGTTGTCCCTCGGTCTGTCGGGCTCAGAGCTTCTCCTTGCGTGTCCGGGGCCAGCGGCCGCTCCCTCTGCAGGGGCTGGCCGGGCTTGGACACGCCCGCTGGTGCACGTCCGCTGTCTGCGGCTCGCTGTTGCAGGGGCGGGGCGGTGCTCAGCGTGCGCCTGCTTCGTCAGACGCTGCCGCACTGGGCCTTGCGGGTTGCCGGCAGGGGCCTCCGTTTGTCAAGGTGGGTCTGTCAGCTCGGCTGCTGGGGGGCGGGGCGCGGCGCGTGCCCGAGGGCCCGACGTGTGTGGAGCGGACGTAGCTGTCCAGACCGAGCGGGGGCCAGGCACCGCCCACCGACTGTCCTGAGCGCCCGCTCCTGCCCACCAGGCCCAGCTGGGTGTCGGCCGTGTCTGGGCCCCCTGGGAACGTGCGCTTGTGCCCCTGGCCTCCGTGGGCCGGACGCCACCTCCGCGGGAGCCCCTGGCCACTCTGTAAACCGTGAATAAAGCGTGCTGTCCCCTGGGACCCAGGACTGGTCTGTGTGCTCTGTTCCTCTCCACGCGTGTCTGCTTTGTTTTCAGCTTTTGGTTTTGTCCCGGCCACGACGAGGGAAGAGCGTGGGCTGACGGGGGACGGCCCGGGAGGGCTCGGCCTGCTGCCATGTGTCTGGCCCTGTCCAGCAGGGGCCGGGCTCTGAGCCTTGCCAGGGCCGGCCCTCTTGCCGCTCACGCCGACGTGGACGGGCCGTGGCCAAGGGCTCTGAGTGGGCAGTGGGCAGCCCTGGCGAGCAGACCGGCAGGGTGATGTGCTGGGCCGCAGCGTCCAGCCTCAAGGCCGGGCCACCCTCCCTGGAAGGCTGTGACACCGTGTTGTTGCGTGTCGAGGTGGGCGGGCCGCGCACCTGCCCTCACCGGGCAGAGCCAGCAGACCCTGCAGGAGGGGCTGGCCCTGTCCCACCCGCGCGAGCCTCTAGGGAGGGCCCCGGGCGGCTGCCGGGGTGTCTCACTTCCCGGAAGTGCGTCTCCAGGCCCTGCTCTCTGGCAGTGGGGCCGCCGGCTGGGCTGCCGTGGTCCACGCCACTGGGGCCACCCCAGCCCTTGCCCACGGGCACGCTTGCTGTGGCGCGAAGTGTGGCGCGTTGTGGAGTTTTCTGCTGAAGATCCACCAGTTTCTGGATGTGCGCAGCCGAGGCGGGGAGGCCGGGAGGACTCACACCTTCCTCCCGGCCTCTGCTGGCCACAAGTGTCCCTGAGTGAGCCGCAGCCTCGCCCTGCCCTGCAGGGTGGCCCGGCGGGGGGCACGCTCCCCACCCCGGCGGCTGCAGGGGTGTCGGCGCCTCTCCAGCCGCGCCTGGTGTCCAGGGAGGCCCTGCCGGACGGCTCCCTCCTGCAATGTGGCGTCGCCTCTGCCTGGCCTGGCACAGCCCTGTGGGCTGCAGGCAGTGGGCGGGGCCGCCTCTGGGGCCGTGCGGCCGTGTGGCCGCCACCTGCTCTCTGCCACTAGTGAGCTGTCGCCCTCCTGCACCCCAGGTCTCGGATGGCCCCGGAGACGAGCCCCCAGAGTCCCCGTACGAGAGTGCGGACGAGACACAGACCGAAGTCTCCGTCTCATCCAAAAGGTCAGAGCGAGGAGGTGCCGCCAAGAAGGAGTACGTGTGTCAGGTGAGGGAGGCGCCGGCCGCGGCCCGGCCAGGGGCCCGGGGCCCGGAGCCCGGGGAGGGCTCCGCTCTGCTGCGCGTGGGGCTTCTTGTCCCGCCCGGGCTTTGCGCCCCCAGAGCCGTGCCTTGGGGCCGGCAGCCCCGGGCCGTTGGGCGGGCGGCGGGTCCGGCCCCACTGAGACCCCTGTCCCCCGCAGCTATGTGAGAAGACGGGCAGCCTGCTGCTCTGCCAGGGCCCCTGCTGCGGGGCCTTCCACCCAGCCTGCCTGGGCCTGACCCGGGGACCCGAGGGCCGCTTCACCTGCCCCGCTTGCGCCTCAGGCAAGTGCCGCCCCTTCCTCGCGCTCTGCTGCGCGCCTCTGGTGGGCCCGGCCCCGGGCTCCCTGCTGTGGCCCCCGCGGGCCAGTCGGACCTACTTGTCAGCGTCCGCCTCCCCAGGGCCTCCCTTGTCTGCGGCCACGTTGCCACGCGTGGGTCCTCCCGGCAGTCTCCTGTGGGTGCCGCTGGGCCTCCCGCTCACTGCCAAACCCGGGCGCTCCTGGCCCCTGACCATGCCGTGGTCAGCAGGGCTCCTACGACCTCGCGGGGAGGCCCCCGGCTCACATCTGGGATGCCGGTCGGCGTGGTCCCAGCGGCTCTTTGGCAGTCACTTGGCCCTCCGAGGGGTCGCTGTCAGGACTGCGCGCACCGCGGGGCCCTGGCTGGCCAGGCCGGGCTGGGCCAACCGGGCTGACACATCCCCCAGGGGTCCACGCGTGCTTCGTGTGCAAGGAGCGCCGGGCGGGCGTGAAGCGCTGCGCCGTGCCCCAGTGCGGGAAGTTCTACCACGAGGCCTGCGTGCGCGAGTTCCCCCTGACCGTGTTCGAGAGCCGCGGCTTCCGCTGCCCCCTGCACAGCTGCGTGAGCTGCCACGCGACCAACCCCACCCACCCGCGGCCCTGCAAAGGTGCGCGCCGGGCCTGGCCGCCCGGGCCCGCGGGCTGCGCTGGCCGCGGCCCTCCGGCCGGGGTGGGAGCAGGCGTGCGGGGGCGGGCGCGGCGCGGCCGGCCAGCCTCAGCCCACTCTGCCCCCAGGGAGGATGATGCGCTGCGTGCGCTGCCCCGTGGCCTACCACAGCGGGGACGCCTGCCTGGCCGCAGGCTGCGCCGTCATCGCCTCCAACAGCATCGTCTGCACTGCCCACTTCACCGCCAGCAAGGGCAAGCGGCACCACGCCCACGTCAACGTCAGCTGGTGCTTCGTGTGCTCCAAAGGTGCGGCCGCGGGGGCCGGCGGGCCGGGGGGCATGGGGCGGGCCTGTGTGGGGGGGGTGCAGGCCGCGGGGGCCTCCCTGAGCGCCGCCTCTCCGCAGGGGGCAGCCTGCTGTGCTGCGAGTCCTGCCCGGCCGCCTTCCACCCCGACTGCCTGAGCATCGACATGCCGGACGGCAGCTGGTTCTGCGGCGACTGCCGGGCCGGGAAGAGGCTGCACTCCCAGGACGTGGTCTGGGTCAAGCTGGGGAACTACAGGTGTGGGGGGCGCCCGCGGCCCGTCTGCGGTTCTCTGTGTTCTGTTTGCAGTGCTTGGAGTGTTGCAGCCGTTGCCGCTCTCTCTGAAGAGTCTGTGAACCCTGTTTTTAATATTTATAATAGATGGTGGCCGGCAGAAGTTTGCCATCCCAAAAATGTTCCCCCAAATATTCAGAAAATGAAGCACGAGGTTGGAGAATTCCCTGTGTTTTTCTTTGGGTCTAAAGATTATTACTGGACGCATCAGGCGCGAGTGTTCCCGTACATGGAAGGGGACCGGGGCAGCCGCCACCACGGGGTCAGAGGCATCGGGAGAGTCTTCAAAAACGGTACGGGCATGCCCGGGAGGCGGCGGCGCCGGGCCTCGCCCGCTGGCTGCCGAGGGAAGCTCGGGCGTGTCTGCCGCGGCAGGGAAGCAGGCTGGTGGCCGGCGGGCGGGCGCCGAGGGACTGCTGCTCGGGCCACGCGGGCCTGTCTGCAGGGCAGGCTTCGGGCCAGCCTGAGAACCGCGCTGGGTCCTGCAGGCCAGGAGGGCGGGGAGACAGGCAGGGGGCCCCCGGCTGGGCTGAGGACGAGGGTGCTGCAGTGGCCGCCCAGAGCTCCTCCCTCCCGGCCCCTGCGCACGCAGGCCCTCGGGTCCGAGAGCGTGAGCGCGTCGCAGCCTTCCGGGCCGCCAGACGGGCAGGAGGAGGCCAGGGGCAGGGCCTGTGCCGGCACCCCCAGGTCTCGCCCTGTCCGCGGAGGTTCCGACAGGCTTTCAACACAGCGAGTGCCCCGGTGCTCGGCGGCCCTGCCCGCCCTGCCAGGCAGGACACTCTGTAGCCTCAGAGACACCTGCCATCTGGGCTTCCCACGCCACGGCTTGTGCGGAAACCAGGGCCCACTTAGCAGCAGGGGCGTTGAACGCAGACCCGCATCCCCCCACCGAACCCTCACGCGTATCTCGTTGCCTTCAGCACTGCAAGAAGCTGAAGCGCGTTTTCGAGAAGTCAAACTTCAAAGGGAGGCCAGAGAGACACAGGAGAGCGAGCGCAAGCCCCCCCCCTACAAGCACATCAAGGTAGGGGCTGCCACTGCGCCCGACACTTGCAGGCCGTCCTGGGGGGGGCAGGGTGCCCTTCGGTGCCAGCCGCTCGAAGCACAGAGCTCTGCCCACGCCCCAGGGCCTCCCCACCACGGGCACCCCCACGGCCGAGGGCTGGGCCGCAGCGGGGCGGGGTCTGCTTTGCACTAAGGGCCGCAGGGAAGTCTTGTTGAAAGAGGGTCTGAGAAGCGGGGCTGCCTCAGCCCATGAGCCAGACACTGAGGATTTATTTAGGGCCTCCCTGGTGGCGCAGTGGGTTGAGCAGCGCACTATGAAGCAAACCGCAGCCACTGCAGCACGAGTTCGATCCCTGCTGCCGGCCAGGGAGGGGACCCACATGACGAGGCAGACCTCTCCTGCCTTGCCCACTGCTCCCCTCAGCAGTGGGTTTCAGCCCATCTGCCTGTTCTGCTCCCGCTCTCTGTGGTGAATCCTCTCACCCCCCACACCTCTGGCCTGTACCCCAGCTCTTGTGTGCATAAATAAGTAAATCTTTAAAAAGAAAAAAAGATTTATTTATTTACGCACACAAGAGCTGGGGTGCAGGCCACAGGTGCGGGGGTGGGAGGAGTCACCAGACAGCGCGGGGAGCAGAACAGGCGGACGGACTGGAACACACTGCGAGGCAGGAGAGGCCTGCCGCACCCTGGGGGCCCCTCTGGCCGGCGGCAGGGATTAAACTCGCGCGCGGTGGCTGCGGTTGCTTCCTAGCGCGCTGCTGAGCCCGCTGCGCCGCCAGGGAGGCCGGAAACCGAGACCCTTGACGCACACTCCGTCCCTGAAGCGTGGGGCAGCCTCACACAGCGGAGCTCATGCTCCTAGGGCCCGCCCTGCCCGACTCCGGGCGCCCACCCGACCTTGGGGTGCACCCTGCCGGCCCCAACGTGCCTCCCTCCGCAGGTGAACAAGCCGTACGGGAAGGTGCAGATCCATACGGCCGACATCTCCGAGATCCCCAAGTGCAACTGCAAGCCCACGGACGAGAGCCCGTGCGGCTCGGACTCGGAGTGCCTGAACCGCATGCTGATGTTCGAGTGCCACCCGCAGGTGTGCCCCGCGGGCGAGGCCTGCCAGAACCAGTGCTTCACCAAGCGCCAGTACCCCGAGACCCAGGTCATCCGGACCGACGGCAAAGGCTGGGGCCTGGTCGCCAAGCGGGATATCAGGAAGGTGCGTGCCCCCGTGGGGAGCGCGTGGCGCTGGGGCTGCTGGGGCGCCGCCGCCGGCCATGAGTGGGGTCAGAGCAAGGCGCACGGGCCCCTGAGCTGCCTTTGGCCGGGAGGTTGACAGTTGCTCTGGTAAAGCGAGAGCTTCCGAGTGACCGCTCGGCGTGCAGGGTAACCCCAGCCCTGTCGGGGCCTGAGCCAGGGCGCTGGGGCCCCTGCCGCCATCTGCAGCCTGACTGCGCTGGGTGTGGCGGGGCAGCAGGCCGCAGGGCCCCCTGCAGCAGCCGGAGGCTGCTCTGAAGCCCACTCCCAGGCCTGGCCCCTCCCGGGGCCCACGAACCTCGAGGGCACCCGCACACAGCAGTGCTGGCTCCAGGGGCTTGGAGGCGGCTGCAGCTGCCAGGGCCTGGGTGGGCGGAGCGGCAGTGGCCGCCCGGGACGCAGCTGGGGTCGCCGACTCGCGCCGCCAGCCCCGGGGCTCGGCCCAGCTGCTGGCCCTCCACCGCGCGCTGCCGGCTTCCAGGGGGAGTTCGTGAACGAGTACGTGGGCGAGCTGATCGACGAGGAGGAGTGCATGGCGCGGATCCGGCGCGCACACGAGAACGACATCACGCACTTCTACATGCTCACCATCGACAAGGTACGGCCTGGCGCCCCGCACAGCTGCTCCTGGCCCCTCCGGGGGCCTCGCTGGGCCCGGCAGGCCTGATGGGCACTCTGAGCCCGCGCCCAGGGACATGCGCTAGATGCGCTGACCATGGCCACCGTGGGCCAGGAGCAGGAGGGGGAGGGCCCAGACCACACCTCTCGGCCCCAGCGGAGCGCAGGCGGGTGGCACGGGCGGACAGGTCCCGAGGGGTCGGCTTCCCAGAGGCAGGCAGGTGATCGGTGCGAGTGGGGACGTGCACGCTGCAGCCGACGTCCACCCCAGGCCTCTGGCCGGCTCCATGCTGCCACCATGGACAGTGGGCATCTTGGCCCCCAGCCCCTGCCACTGGCCCAGCCCCAGGACGGCTCCTCCTGCCTGTGGGCTGGGGGCAGGGCGGACTGGGGCGCGTGAGCTGCCGCTGGTCCGGCCCACCTTCTGGCGGGCGCTCTGGCTGATGACCAGTCTGTGCTGGACGCGGTCGCAGACCAGAGCCCTGGTAGCCACGGGACAGACGTGAGTTGAGGGCAGCGAGGCTGCGGCCCGGGGCTGCAGGTGAGCGCTGAGCCTGGTGCTTCCTGCCGCCTGACGGCTGTGGAACCTCAGCCCAGCAAGGCCACTGAGTGCCGGGGCCGGGCGGAGGAAGACAGGCGCTCAGAGCAGACACCCTCCCCGCTCAGCTCCCAAGTCGGCTGCGCCACCCAGAGCACTGCCTGGCCAGCGAGGGCAGCACCGGGCCCAGACCCCGCGCGAGGACTGCCCACGAGGACGCGCGTGGCTCATGTGCGGCCCACGCGGGTGCAGGTGTCGCCACAAGGCCGTCCGGCGTCCTGACGGAGGCCGAACCAACGTTTGTGTGGGGCCGTCGTCCTGTGCAGGCTGGAGGGCTCGTGCAAGAGCTCACGAGGGTGATGCGGTCCCGGACGGGAGTGGTGGCGTGCAGCCCCGCAGCACGGGCTCTGTGGGCAGGGGCTGGGCCCTGCCGGCAGAGCAGCGCCCTCGAGAACAAGGCCTGGACAGGCAGCTGCGGGAGGGAGAGGGGCGTCTGTCCAAGCCCGTGAAGCCCTCAGAGCACAGGTCGGGCGCACGCGGGAGCTGAAGGTGCCACCGTGAGGAATGGAGCGGGGCTGGGGCCGTCGGGCACGTGGGGTGCGCTGCGCACAGCCCCCAGGCCACGTCACGTGGGCGGGACGCCAGAGGCTGTGTCTTAGAGCCTCGGCTCAAACTGCTGCGTGTGCGGGAAATGCTAAATTGGTCATTTGAGGCATGGTGCCTGAGTGAGGCCAAGACAAAGCTCTTGCAGGCGTCGTTCCCGGGCGTTCTCTGTAAGGACAGGACAACATGGAGGCGCAGACGCTACCCAGCACAGTAGCGCGTCTCTGGAAGCACCGAGGTGGCGAGGGGCCGACTCTGAGAGGAAACGTGCAGTAAGATGCGTGAGGTGGCGGACCCCTTCAAAGGGGGCGTAGGGGCCGCAGGAAAGAAGAGACATTGAGGGGTAAACCAGGCAGATTCGAACAGTTAAAACGGTGACGTGTGACCACCGGAATCAACCCCACGGACGGGCTAAGAAAAACCAGCCAGCGAAGCCTGCTGACGTGGGCTAGCGCAAGAAAGAAATCTGGGCTGCGGCAAAGAAAGGTGAAGACTACTGAAGACCCAGAGGCATGGACAGTGTCGCATTCTGGGGACAGAAGAGGGGAGGTGACCTGAGAAGGGAACGTCCTGGAATCGGCGATGTGTCGCCTCATGAAACCAAGCTTCGAGCAGGGTAAATAAGAGTCAGCCCTGTACTTAGCGAAACCAAACAGCGGGATAAAGACTCGACGGTTGGAAGGAGGCAGCAGAGAGAAGAGGGAGCCGTCCCGGGGCCGCGGCGAGCGGCAGAGCTCTCGGGGTGTGGGCCCGGGGGGCACGCTGCAGCGCTCGGGAGAGGGAGGCGGACGTGGGCGTGGCTGCGTGGACCCAGCGGCCCGCGGTCCTGCGGCGTGAAGACGCAGGTAGGGCCGTGGCATGAGGGGCGCTGAGTCCTGACGGCTGCAAAGGGCGTGGAAGTGAGGCCCGTGAGACCCGGTCTCGTGAGGCGGAGGGGTGCGGCTGTGCCGCCTCTAGGTGTGTCAGAGCCACACGCGAGTCTACAGGAGAGGTCGCCGGACGAAGCAAAGGAAGATGCCGCGTCCTCGTCGTTTGAGAGAGAGAGAGCGAGCATCGACAAAGTCCCCAGCAGAAACTGAGCTTGAGGTAAAGCGGAAAGACGGCGACGAGGAAGCACGACAGAGTGCAGGTCTGTCAGCCGTCACAGCAGACCCCAACAGCTTAAGTTCTGAGGCTAAGAACGGTGAGGTTTAGATTGCCCGACGCGCCGGAGCCCACTTGAAGGGCCAGCGGCGGTCTCATGTGCGCCCAGCACCACCGCCGCGAGAGTGGGCACGTTGAGCGCGTCCGGGCCCAGACCGCGGGCGTCAGCCGGAGCGAGCAGCCTGAGCGCGTCGCTCCAGTAGCCCGCGCTGCTGTCCGGCACCCACGGCGCCGGGGCCGCGGGCGCTGCCGGAGGAGGAAGCAAGGGTGGCGCACGGGTAAGCGCGGGGAGAGCTGAAGGGCGACCGTAGGGTACGAGGACAGCTGTCGGCAGGCGAGAGAACGAAACCACTGCCTCTCGGCGAAAGGCTTTGAAGCCACGTGAGCGAGCCAGAGCTGGTGGGCGCTTGCTGGCCGCAGGAGGTTGGGCCCTGGCACCGACGGGTCCAGGCGGGTCTGGCGAGCAGAGCCTGCCTCGCCCTCCCGAGAAGCAGACCAGCTCGGCGGGTTGCCGCGACACCGCGGGGGACGCCAGGCCACTTCCAGTTTGCACGCGCGCTCCGGATCAAGGCAGCTGAGGCCCAGGGCAAGGACCTGGGTGGGGAAGGCGAGCCGGAGGCCGTGGCGGCTCCTGTGGGGCGGTGAAGAAAGCAAGAGCACACCGCTGCCGGACGTCGGGGGCGAGCGGCTGAGCGAGGGGCCGCTCGGCCCAGGCACGTGAGGACGGCACGGCCGTCGTGCCCGTGGACAGCGCGAAGCCGCTGTGCGGGTTCGGCCCCTCCCAGACGGGCACTGCCCGGGATCGGGGGCTGAGGGCACTAGGAACCTGCCTCGGCCCAAGGGAGCCGCTGGCCTTGGCCACGGACGACGGGCGCTGGGTCCGGCTGCACGGTGGGCCCTACTGTGGACGTGACCACTGGCCACTGGCACCTCTCCCGGGGCCGGCCGGCTGCACGTGGGCAGGGCCCGCCGTGGGGCCTGCGGCCCGCGCCACCAGCCACCCGTGTGGTGTGGTGGCCACCCCGGCCCACAGGCAAGGGCACGCCGCGGGGCCGCCGTGCACCGCCTCGCTTGCTGTGGGGCTGCGCTCCTGCCGTACGGCCTCGGCGTGGGGCCGGTCCTGGCCCATCTGGGGCGGCACCTGCTCCTCCGGGCCCGGTCTTCTCCGTGTGTCCTGACGTGCCCATACGAGCAGGAGAAGTGGAACTGGCTTGGGCGTGTCCTGTCTGAGTGGCCACAGGCCACCGTGGTTTCCAGTGCCACGCCCACCGTCCGGCTTGTCCCAAGGGCTGCTGAGCGGCGTGTGGGGGTGACTGAGACCGGCCCTGTCTTCCAGGACCGCATCATTGACGCGGGCCCCAAAGGGAACTACTCGCGGTTCATGAACCACAGCTGCCAGCCCAACTGCGAGACCCTCAAGTGGACGGTCAACGGCGACACCCGCGTGGGCCTCTTCGCCGTGTGTGACATCCCTGCAGGTGCGGCCGGCGGGGCCCAGGCTGCCTTCTGCCCGCCCGGGCGGGCCGCGGGGGCCGCGGGGGCGTGGGGGCGGCGTCGGCAGGTGCTGTCTGCCCCCCAGGCACGGAGCTGACCTTCAACTACAACCTCGACTGTCTGGGCAACGAGAAGACGGTCTGTCGCTGCGGCGCCTCCAACTGCAGCGGGTTCCTGGGGGACAGGCCCAAGGTGAGACGCGGGACGGCCAGCGGCAGCTGCCCCGGGGCTCTGCGGGCCCGTCCGGCCTCCATTTCCGGGTCCCCTTGGCCGGCCGCCCGCCCGGTGGAGGCCGCTGGGGCAGCCCAGCCCCGTGGCCACGGCATCTCGCGGTGGGGACACCTGGGCCCGCGTCTGCCCTCCGGTCCCCCGGGGCGTGGCCCTGCCCGGTGGTCGGGGCGTGCTGGGGTCAGTGCCTCCCAGTGAGGGCGACGGGCTGTCCTTCCAGACCTCAGCGTCCCTCTCCGCCGAGGACAAGGGCAAGAAGGCCAAGAAGAAGCAGCGACGGCGGCGCACCAGGGGCGACGGCCGGAAGCGGTCGGAGGACGAGTGCTTCCGCTGTGGGGATGGCGGCCAGCTGGTGCTGTGCGACCGGCGGCTCTGCACCAAGGCCTACCACCTGTCCTGCCTGGGCCTGGGCAAGCGGCCCTTCGGTGCGTGCCGGCCGCCCGGGCCCGTGGGCCTGCTCGGCCGGGAGGGCCCTGCTGCGGGGTGCCGGCTTTGGGAGGGGCGTCCCCTGGCCAGCCGCGGCCCCCCGTCTCAGCAGACACCGGGAGGCCCGCCCCGAGCGGGAGTGGGACACCCGAGCAGTCGTGCGTTCGTGAAGATGAGTCTGGAAGGTGACAGCGGGCCGGGCCGGCTCGCGCCCACAGGCCGTCCGGGGCCAGCGCTGGTCAGCGTGTGCAGCCGCCCGCAGCCCGCAGCCCCTGACGTCCGTGTCCTTTGCAGGGAAGTGGGAGTGCCCCTGGCACCACTGCGACGTGTGCGGGAAGCCCTCTGCCGCCTTCTGCCACCTGTGCCCCAACTCGTTCTGCAAGGAGCACCACGAGGCCGCAGCCTTCCGCGCCGCCCCGGACGGGCGCAACTGCTGCGGCGAGCACGACCTCGGCCTGGAGCCGGCCCGCGGCACCAAGCCCGGCACGCGCCGCCCAGGGCCCGCCAGGGCCAAGGGGAAGAGGAGGCGGCGGTGCTGGCGGAGGGTCCCCGAGGGCAAGTAGTGCCGGTGCGGGCGCCCGGGGGGCCAGCGGGGACCGGGGGCTCGCGGCCCGACGGAGGGACGGGCCTGCCCACCGAGCCACCGCAGCCACCCGAGAGCTCGGGCCCCAGCCGGCAGGCCCCTCACCCGCGTCACAGCTGCACTTGAAGCTCAAGAATGTCGAGGTCCCTCCCACCCGCCCGTCTTTAGGTTACTGAAGTGGCTGTCGAAGGTTGGCCGGCCGGGGCAGGTGCCGGTCTCTCCTGAGACGCGTAGAGTAGTGTTTTCCCGGGGCGCTCCCCGCCTTCGGCCACCTCTGCCGGCAGGACGACTCGGGGGACCGGCCAGGCCTGCCCGCGGCGCAGCCCTGGCCCCTCGGGACCGTGCCCTGGCTGCTGTCTTCCTCCCGTGGGGCGGCTGTTGCGGGTTTTTGTGCTAATGTGAAGTTCTTCCTCGAGATGCTTCTGCGTCTGAAGCCAGCTGGCGGGCCAGCGTCCTCGGGACGCCGTTGTCTGTCGTGGACTTGAACGCCACGCAGCCCAGCCCGCTGGGCACTCTGGCCCGGGCGCCCAAGGGCCGTGTTTTCACTTGGCTTTTCTTTACCGGTTTCTGGCTTTTATTCTCAATATATTTTTGCTAAACTTGTTCCACAAATTACCACCGACTGAAATGTGTATTTACTGATGCGCCCCCAAGTCCTCGCTGTGAAGGAACGGACCTGGGGAGCCCCGCGCTTGCCGGCAGCGACTGGGGCACGTGGGCACTGAGCCGTTCCGCCCCTGGGCACTGCCTGTGCCCCCCGGGACCCCGTTTGCAGGGAACTGCGGCGGTCTGCTCAGGGCCTGAGGAGAGACCGACTTAGAGCTGCCTGGAGTTGCTGCCGTCTCCTCCCGCCTGCGGGTCTGCCCCAGGAGCCGCAGGCGACGCCCGACAGGTCCGGCGAGAGGGAGCCCTGGCCCCAGGCAGGGGCCCGCGGCTTCCGTGGAGCTGGGGTCCTCGCTGGCTGGAGCTGCACCTGACCCAGGGGCGCTCAGGGCCCTCAGCCAGGAGGGGACTCAGCAACAGGTGCTTTTCCTGGCATTTTCTTCTCAGTCATCCAAAGGAACATCTGTCCTGCACAAGTTTACACGACTGTCCGAGGCCCACGGACGCCTCTGCTGGCTCGGCGCTCAGAGACGCACGGGGCCCCTTTGTGTCTTGCAGCTTTCCTGGGCAGCATGAGGGGCATGGCCGCCGCCAGGCTATGCCGGCCCCGCCAGGCTGTGCCCCAAGAGGGAGGCCCGTGGGGCCTTGGGTGCGCACCTCTGCTGCGTGCCCCGCGTGCCCACTGTCCCGGTGCTTCTGGCCTGGGGCGCGGCCCCACAGAGGACCCGGAGGGGAGGTGTGAGCTGGGGCCAGCCCCACACGGCCCGTCAGCCACACAGCTGCTCGTGGGCTGAACCTCAGCGTCCTCCGGGTCAGTAACGATTCATGCCCCGTGTGCTCTAACCCCGTGGTGCTGGTGACAGGCCCGGCTGTGCGCTGGGCCCGGCCAAGGCTCTGGCCGCCTGTCCCCCTCCACCCCAAACGCAGCCCGCCGAGTCGAGCGGCTCGCAGTGCATCCGGGAAGCAGTTAACTTATTTTCGCATTTGATGGCAAAGCCTCGTGATCTCTGAGTCGTGTTGGTATTTCCAAATTCTCTTGCACTGTCCAAAGGATCTGCTGGAAGCGTTTCGGATGTGGCCGCCCTCCTTCCGGACGCTGACAAGCAAATGCACGAGCAACACTAACTCGATCGCCCCCAGGACGCCGGCTCGCGACTCCGGCAGCGGCACGAGGCGCGGGACGGCCTGGACTGCAGGGAGCAGCCGAGGGCCCGGCGAGCCCCGGGCGTGGCCTCTGCGCAGCAGCCGCCACCGGACACCCCGGGGCTGCGGGCACAGGGAGCCGGGTCCAGCCCGCACTTGAGTCCACGCGGCGCGGAGCCCATCTCCCTGCCCTCCGAGGCGCCCGGCCCCACCCAGGCCCGCGTGCCGGCACCCTCGAGCGTCTCCCAGGCGTGCGCGCGCACCCGTCACCCAGAACCCCGTGTTCGGAATTGAGACGAGTCTGTTTCGAGCTCCCGTGAAGACCGTGGGAGGCCGAGTTCTCGACCCGCGGGGTGTAGTGTTGACGAGGGTCACTGGGGCGGAGCGCGCCGTCCAGCATGGCCGCGCCCTGCCGAGCTGGGGGCGCCCGGCAGAAGCTAAGCGTGAACTCAGGTGCCTGCCAGCACCCGGCGTCACGTCACGGCAGGGTCAGGCCCTGGGCGCTGGGCACCGCGGCCAGCCTGGACAGACCCAACTTGAAGTTCCCGGGGGGTGGGGGGGCATGTAGAGTCGAGACTTGTCACGTGGGGAGATAGCAGTGAACGTGGGTTGTGTTTGGAAAATCGTGTATTTTTGTATTAAAAACATTTAAAGGCCTTTTTCTTAAAGTGGCTTTATCTGGGGCTGCGTTCTGAAGTTGGGGTTTCCCACTCTGGCAGCGCGCGTCCAGGGCCGCGACCACGCCGGCACGGCCCTGGCCTCGAGTCGCTCGCGGGCTGAGGGCCAGACCTCTGCAGACCCGGGGTCAGGAGGGGCCCCCTCCGGCGCCGGGGCGGGGCCCAGCAGGGAGGACAGGGCTGCGGGCGCTTTCTCTAGAAAAGCTGTTTAATCACTCAGTGGTCGGTACGGCGAGAGCAGGCGCCCAGGGACAGGCTTCGTGTGGGCGCACGACAGAGACGGGGCCCCGGCCGCCGCTCTCCGCGCGGCCGGGGCCCCGCCGTCTCGGCAGCACCCGCGCCACCTCTGGTCCCCTCAACCTCCGGGGTGGAGACGAGGGGGCTGCAAACGCGAGCAAAGCCCTCCCCCCACGCCCGCGCGTTTCAGAAACATTAAAAAAGGCCGAAGGCTGTAGCTAAAACTAGGAAGTTAGAACTTTTTGGTAAATTTCAACATTCAAAAAGGTATTAACAGAATCCAGAAAAACGTCTCAAGTCGCACAAAAGGTAGCCCAGGTTAAAAGGTAGAAAACCGGTGCGCCGGAGCCGAGCCCGGGGCCGCCGCGGGCGCCTAGGACACGTTGGCCATGGGCTTGTACTTCTTGAAGCGCGTCCACTGGCCCGTGGTGTAGTTCATCTCGAACACGGTGTCCACCAGCATGGTGGTACTGCCCTGGCTGTCGGACTTGGGCAGGTCCTCCGTGTGCTCGCTCAGCTTGATCTGGATCACGTCGCCCTGCTCCTGGCACGGGTTCTCTGCGGAGAGCGGGGCCGTGGCAGCGGCCGCCCGCCCGCCTGCCCGCCCGCCCGCCCGCCCGCCCGCCCGCCCGCACACCCGCGCACCCACCTCGGGAGCCGGCCATGAAGCCCAGGATGAGGGCCTTTTCGGGCCGCGTCACCTTGTTGGCCGTCTTGAACATCTCCTGCGCGGCCAGTATCTGTTCCTTCTGCAAGTCCACACGGCTGTGGGTGCCGGCCCCGCGTGCCCCCCTCCCCGCAGGCTCCTGCCAGAGGTGTGGGGCCGAGGCCACACCTACCGTGAGGGACAGGTTCTTCTTGGGCTGCTGCTGGGCCAGGGGCTGGGCCTGCGGCGTCACCATGGCCACCGGCGGCATCTGGGCAGTGGGGGCGGCGGCCGGGGGCGCGGTGGGCGTCAGGGGTGAGGCGGGCGCCTCGGGTGGGGGCGCAGGCGTGGCCGGGCTCAGGCCACTGTTGTACATGGGTGCCCTCTGCTTGAACTGCGTGGGCAGGGCAGGGCCAGGGGCGCTGGGCTCCTCTGCGGGCCGGCCGGCCTGCAGGCTGGTCTCCCGGGAAGACGGAGCTGAGGGAAGGCAAGGCAGTGAGTGGCGCTGGGCCAGGCCGCTCTCCCGGGCACACCCACACCCCTACTCTGCGCGGCCTGCTTTCTCCCTCGGGCCCTGCGCCGGTCCTGGAGGACACCGACGTCCTGACGTTCCGAGGAGACACGGGGACGAGCCCCCGCAGCCCACTCACCTGGCAGGGCCTCCGAGCTGGGGGTGTAGGAGGAGGCTGGGACCACGCTGGGCGTGGCGGGCAGGTAGCTCGTGGAGGGCAGCGCGGGCTCGTTCAGAGACCCGAGTTTCTGGAAGACAGCGGGGCTGGCGGGGGTGGGCTGGGCGGGGCCCAAGAGGCCCCGGCAGGCCCAGCCCCCGTGCGCAGCGCTGCCCAGCCCGAGGCCACAGCACTGGGGAGACCGACGCAGCCGCCGAGGACATCCAGCTCGGCCCCCGGCGGCAGCCTGGCGCCCAGCAGCTGTGCTGCCCGGTGCGGGCCCTGCGGACGGCCGCCCGCCCGCCACCAGCCACGAGGGCACCCGGCGCAGACGCCACCCGCACGCCGCCGCGCGTGGGGCAGGGGCCGCGGGGCCGGGAGGCGCAGCGCTACCTGAGTGGACACCAGGCCGGCCGCGTAGTCGGGGGTGGCGTTCTCGATGACGGTCTCCTCCTTGGCCGGCTTCTCCGCCACGTCCGTGTCTGCGGCAGAGCAGGAGCGTCACGCCGGCGCCCCACGGGCAGCCCGGCCTCCAGGGGGCTCCAGCAAGGGCCGGGGCGCTGACGGCCTCGCCCACAGAGGGCGCCCACGAGGGGAGGGGGACAGCGCCAAGCACACACCCAGCGTCTTCCTTCTCCTCTTCGCCTCCCGGCCGGCGCCCACCGTGTCCAGCTCCGAGATGTCGAGCAGCTGCCAAGACAGAGGCGCCTCAGAGGCGCTCGGGCACCGGGGCCCACCAAGGGTGCAGAGGGGCGCCCACCTTCACTCCCCGCTCCTTGCGCAGCGGCGTCCGCGAGGGCGGGATGGGGGTCCTGTTCCCCGCAGGGCTGAAGACGCTGGGGGTGGTGGGGCTTCGGAAAGGGGCCTGCTTCGGGATGCCTTTGAGCGGGGCTGCAGGAGGAAGCAGCGAGTGGCCGGGGCCGGGGGGCCCTGGGCCCTGGGTGACGAGGGCCCGCCCTGTCCGCACAGCCAGGGCAGGAGAGCGCCGGCCTGCGGGCTCCGGCCAGCGCAACGCCACCCACCAGGGACCGCCCGTGCAGGGTGGCCCTGGCGCTCCAAGCAGGGCCCCGCCTCCAAGCCTGGGCCCGCCCCAGGCAGACAGAGCCCGCCCGGCACCTTCCTGAGGGGGGCTGGCCTGGGCAGCCGCACCCCACCGGCCGGCCACCTCACTCGGGAGCGCAGCCCCAGGGGACTGCAAGGACTCGCCACCCGTCCGGTCCTCTGGTCCCCAGGGACCCTGCTGGGCGTGGACGGCAGGCGCAGAGCGTGGGACATGGACAGTTGGCCTGCAGCCAGGCACCGTGGCGGCCGGGCTGGCCAGAGGCAGGCCTCAAGGGGCACGCCCAGACCCGGCCGCGTGCAGGAGCTGGAGCGCCGGGCTGTGCGGGCCACGGGCGCAGGAGGGGCTGGGCTCTGTCCCCGGGGCGTCCATGAAAGTGCAGGTCTGCGGTCCACAGGGACAGATGGCCCGGGGGCGCCAAGGTGGAGCGGACAGGCCCGAAGCCCCGGCCCTGACCAGGCCCCAGGCTCCTCGGGCCTCGCCCTGCCCCGACACCAAGCAGTGTCTGTGGGTGCGCCCCGCGGCCCGCCGCTTACTGGTGGTGTCCATCCTGCGGAGCGGCCCGCGGCCCTTGGCGTGGAGGGGCAGCCCTGCGCTCCTCTTCAGCTGCTGGGCGGTCTCCGTGGCTGCGGGAGAGAGGTCAGCTGGCACGAGAGCCAGAGCAGGTCTCGGGACGCGGTGACCGACCCGCGGGGCCGCCCGGCGCTGCGCGACGGACACGGCTGCAGGGCCACGCCGGGCCACTCACACTTCTGCAGCAGCTCGGCCCGCAGCGTGGCGCTCTTCGGCTTCCTCTTGAGCTGGAAGTGCTTCACCGGGGGCGTGAGCGGCCCGGCCAGCGTGGTCAGGGCGTTCTTGTTCAGGTACTGGCACTCCAGCGGCAGCATGGCCGAGGCCTCACACTCGCCCACTGCCCGTTTGAAAACACCGACACGGGGGTCAGGACCCGCCCGCGTCCAGACAGAAACCAGCACCAGACACGCCTCCGCCCCTCCCCCCGCAGCCACGGCCCGTGCTGGGTGGGCCGGGGCTCCTCCTGGGGGCCCCAGGAGCTTGGCGCAGCAGACCTGCCTGGGCAGACCCCTCGGGAGCCCGGGCCAGCCGTGAAGCTCCAGGCCCGGTCAGAGGCCTCTGCCGGCCCCGCCTGGCCCTGGTCCCAGCAGCAGCCGTCCGCACGCGCCAGGTCTGCCTGACTTGGGAGGGGACGGGCCGCGGAGCAGCTCCCCTGGCCCGAGGGCAGTGAGGAGCTGCCCTGGAGGAGGGCCTGGCAGCACCCCGGGCTCCTGACCGCCCAACACGCCCGGAAGCCCCCGGGCGGGGGACAGCAGACCCCTGCCCAGAAGAGGTCGCACGGGCGGAACGGGCTCCTCGGGCTGCCCCAGGCTGCGCCCCGCCCTGGCAGAGTCTCCTGCAGCGCACGCTAGCCGGCCAGGAGCTGGCGGCCTCCTGGCCAGGGGCAGGGCCAGTGGGCGGGAGCGTGCGTCTGGGCGGGCCCAGCTCCTCTCCCCGGAGGGGAGCCCAGGCAGGAGAGGCCTTACCTACGTGTCTCTTGGACAACTTGCAAACTGATTTCTCAGCGGCTTTTGTTCCTATTCGGAACGACTGAGCTGGCGCCTGGGGCGAGCCGCACCTGCACGCGGCAACAGGGGCGCCACCCGCGGCCATCAGCAGGGCCCAGGGTGCGGGGCCGGCTCAGGCGGAGGCTGCGCAGGAGGCCGGCGTCCCCCTCCAGAGCCCGGCCAGCGCGCGCCACTCACCCTTTTCCCGAAGCTCCCCTAAGATGTCCTGGACGTTGGGGTTCTGCTCTTCCAGGTCGAGGTTCAGCGAGCCGGTGTCAGGGAAGGACTTCAGGATGTCCGCGACCATGAGCACCCAGGGGTCCGTGTCCAGGGTGGCGAGCTGGATGATCTCAGTCAGGGCGCCCTTCATCTGGGAGACGGCAGGGCCGTGAGCTGAGGACAGCCCTGGCCCGGTGGGCCCCGCCCGAGCCCACCCTCGCGGCCACCTGCCCGAGCCCACGGCCAGGCGTGCCGGGGCCTCCCCACGGGCACCCAGCGCCCCACAGGCTCCCGCGGCCGCGGCGCCAGAGGACAGGCGAGCGCCTGTGGAGCAGCTGGCACGGGGAAGGCGCCTCCCCCACCTGCACCGGTGAGGAGACCAGAGGCCGACAGCAGCAGTGTCCCCGAGCCCGCGGCGGCTGTCCCCGGAGCCCGCGGCAGCTGTCGCCGAGCCTGCGGCGGCTGTCCCCGAGCCCGCGGCGGCTGTCCCCGGAGCCCGCGGCGGCTGTCCCCGAGCCTGCGGCGGCTGTCCCCGGAGCCCGCGGCGGCTGTCCCCCGAGCCCGCGTGGCTGTCCCCGGAGCCCGCGGCGGCTGTCCCCGAGCCCGCGGCGGCTGTCCCCGGAGCCCGCGGCGGCTGTCCCCGAGCCCGTGGCGGCTGTCCCCGGAGCCCGCGGCGGCTGTCCCCGAGCCCGCGGCGGCTGTCCCCGGAGCCCGCGGTGGCTGTCCCCAGAGCCCGCGGTCTCTTGCACTTGTGTGCGGTGAGAACCACGCGACCTGCCCTCTCAGCGGCACCGTCCTCTTAGGCTGCCGCCCACAGGCCCCGCTGTGTGGTGCTGCACTGCTGTAGCCCTGGGTGCAGGTCTGCGGCCTTCTGGAAACCTTTTGGGGCTTTTTGGTGGCTCTCTGGTCTCAGCGTCCCAGCGCCCTGCTTCGACGTCGCACACCACCCACAGCACAACACACTTCCAGCCCCTTCCACCCACACACTACCCCACACCCCCAAACACAGAGGTCGTTCCTATAAGCCAGAAGCTTGTCATTACAGAATGGTTCAAAACTCTTAAAAACACAAGGAAACTGAGTTTCCCTCAACATAAGAGCAACGGAAAGTAGAAATGGGGTGACGCGCCCCACGTGCACCCGGCCTGTCTGGGAGAACGGGTGGCCCTCGGCTCACAGTCCTGAGTCCAGGCACCTAGGCCCCCCGCTGCCGGTGCCAGCACAGCCCCCACAGCCCAGTGGTGGCAGCCACGGCACCTCAAGCACTGGACTGAACAGGGAACCGTGAGGCCTGGCCCCGCACCTGTGAGCGACCCCGTGGCCAGCGCTCAGCAGGGGTGCCCGGTGCCACGCACCACCAGGACGGGCCCTGCGGCTCACGACCCTGCCAGGCCCCTGCCAGGCGGGTCGGGCACTCGGACACAGAGGCCAGCACGGCTGGAGCCTGGTCTCAGAAAGGCTCCCACTGCAGACGGGTGTACCTGTCCAGACAGAGGCCCAGGTGCGCCCTCTCCTGGAGACCGGGCCTTCCTGGGGGCACCAGGCCAGAGCGGACCCTGGCCCTCAGGGCGGGTCTCGTGGCGACGGGCCTGGCACCCTGAGAAAGGAGGATGCCTAGACGGAGCCAGACTCACGTCAAGGGAGGGCGAGGCAGAGGAGACCATGGCAGCAGCCACGCAGCCAGTGTTGTCCGGGAAAACCAGCCTGTGCTTCGCCAGAGCAGCCCACCAGCAAGGAGCAGTTGCCACGGGCCCCGCAGCAGGTTGGTGAGACCATAAAAGCTTGTGAAGAGAGAGGAGGCAGGGAGGTGAGAACAAAGTGACCATGATGTGGGCTGAGTGCACCAGGCGCCACCTGAGTCCACGCTGAAGCACGACTCGCAGCGTGACGGTGCCTCGAGGAGAGGCCTCCGTGACCGGCATCTGCCACAAAAGGTCCCCAGAGCAACTCGGCCACACGAGCACCATCAAGACGGTGTCGCCTGCAAGCTGCGGCGAGCCTCCCTCAAAGCAAAGCAGCTGCGCTGTGGCCCCTCAGCCGCCAGGATCACGAGCAAGCAAGAGCACGAGCCGGTCAAACCGCCCATCCGCAGCGCCCCGGCCGCCCACGCCCACGCGCAGCTCAGGAGCGGACACTTCAGCAAGAACTGCCTCAGCTGCACCAGCTCGCTTCACTGTGCCTGAGTAAGCAGCAGTCCCCAGTTCCGGCCAGAAGGGGGCGCTTCAGGGTCTGCTGGCGCGCCCAGGCACTCCCTCACACCCACGAGAAGAGAATCGCTTGAATCGAAATGTCCAGGACCCAGGATGCAGAACAGAGGGAACGCCCGTGTCCCCATTCGACGAGCACGGACGGGCACACCCCTTGCAGAGACCTGCTTGTGAACAGGAGACAGACGTGAAGAAGGAAGACGCTCGCCTGATGCCTCAAAGCTTCAAAAGCGCAGGCGGTAAGCAAGAAAAAGAACTGTCTGCTGGGAGGAGAACCGCAGCGGGTGAGGGGCAAGGGCAGCAGCCGTCTGCTCCAGACCAGCAGCGCTGCGCCAGGGCGAGCGAGGAGCAGCCCCGGCGGGGCGCTCAGCCCAGCTCCGTGGCAGAAGGCACCGCTCTCCAGCCTCGCCCCTGCGGGGCCCTGGGGAGGCGCAGGACTGGGGCCCCAGCAGGTGGGGAGGGCGGCTGAGAAACCGCCATCCTGTGCTGTGCAGCCTCAGCTTGAAACTCAGTGCGGCAGCTCCTGCTCGCTCCTACTGGCGCCAGAACAAGCCACCTCGGCGGTGGGAGCTGCAGGGGCAGTGGGCCTCTCCCGCTGCTCACCACAGGCCGCCAGTCGGGCAGCTGCGCCTCAGAGCCCTTTTCTGTGCAGTGCACGTCCGGGGTCGCGGAGTGGACCAGCCAGGTGCAAGCTGCTGTGGGCGCTGGGTAAACGGCCCATCAGCCACAGGACTGAAATGGCCCAGTCAGACTTGTGGCGGGCACGGAGAGCGGGGCTAAGCCAGGTCAGAGGGCGCCGAAGAAGAGACAATGCCAGCCCTGGGGGAGAGGAAGGAGAGAGCCCTGAGGAAAAGAAAACCCCAGCCTCCAGAGCCAAAGAAGTGTCCAAGAAGCATCCAGAGACGCCGAAGAGACGGGCAGAGACGGGGCCTCCGTCTGCCTGACGTTGCCCGAAAGGAGCACCAGAGGCCCGGGCTGGTGTCTCCAGGAGCTGTTCGCGGGTGTCGCCAGCAACTGGCAAGGCGCCGTTGAGACCAGGTGTCTGACACCGCCTCTGAGGGGCGGGCCACGGCCCTCGCTGCCACTGTCTGGGTGAGGCGGCCGCCGCCTGCGCCTCGGCGAGCTCTGCTCCCGTCCGTGAGGTGGGCCCGGGCTGTCCCGGGGCCGCGGTCTCTCGCGGCCACGGCCCACGGTGGCCTATCCTCTCGGCGGCACGCCCTCGTTAGGCAACAGCCTCGGCTTTGGCCCGGGCCGGGGGCCGACCCACCCTCCACCCAGCCTCCCGCCTCGTCGCCCTTGTGTGGCCCTGCCCACTCCTGTTTCTGTTTCCGCCTGCTCCGCTCGCCGCTGTCTCTGGGGAGTCCTCTTACTTCCTGTGACTTCGGCCTGTCCCCTAGCTCCTGTGTGCACACGTAAACAAATCTTAAAAAAAGCAGTACTGTGTGTGATTCCACGTACACAGCCTAGAAAATGCCAACCAGCCACAAGTGACAGCAGAGCCCTACTGGGAGGGGACAAGATGTGGGGTGACGAAGAGGCGGGAGGCGGCTCCTGGCCCTTACTCCAGCGGTGGTCTCATAGGTGTGTTTCCATCACCTTTTCCTCTTTAAACATGGGCAGTTCGTGTCAGCGGTGCTGAACGGTTTTAAACAGTCTCTAACAGCACTAAACAGATGATAAACAGAACGAAAACTAGTTTAACAGCAGACAAAGGAGGAGACAGGCTAGTGTGTAGACGCTAAGCAGACGGCCACAGAGAGGACATCACTGGAGACATGTTAGAGAAGCCAGGCCTCCCTGGTGGCGCAACGGGTTAAGCTCCGCGCTATGAAGCTTCTGCAGCCTCTGCAGCCACTGCAGCACCAGTTCAACTCCCAGACAGGGAGGTGACCTGCAGGGCGCAGCAGACTCTCCTGCCTCCCGCTGCCCCCTCAGCAGTGGGTTTCAGTGGGTCCACCTGTTCTGCTCCCCACTCTGTCTCTGGTAAACCCTCTCACCCCCGAAACTTCCGGCTTATAACAGAACCACGGATTTTTATATAGAGTTCTTTTTTCTTTTTAAATATTTATTTATTCATACAAGAACTGGGGTACAAACCCAGATCTTATATGCAAAGATAAGTCAGTCTTAAAAAAAAAGTGAAGTCACACGCAAGGGGAGATTCACAGAGAAACAGAAGAGAAACAGTAGCAAAGCCATTATTTTCAAATACTCATGAAACAGAACCATAATTTCAAGAAATTGTAGGATTAAATTTAAAACTTTTTTTCATCAACATGTCATTGGAAACTGAAGGACTGTGAAGTGTCTGACCTTTCGCACCAGCGTTGGAAACGGAGGCTGCTTCTGAGTGTCAGGGTGTCTGTATCATGCTCAAGTGGGACCCTTCCCGACAAGACTTCAGATAGTGACGTTTCTGAGAGACTGTGACTCAGACAACAGAGCCCTCAGTGAGTGAAATGGCCACGGAGACTGAAGAAAGGATTTGTTAGTGGCATATTATATTTTGGTCAATCTGCCTGTTCTGTTCCTCACTCTGTCTCTGGTGAATCCTCTCAACCCCTCACCTGTGGCTTGTACCTCAGTTCTTGTATGAATAAATATTTAAAAAGAAAAGAGAACTCTATATAAAACTCCATGGTTCTGTTCACCAGGCAAGTATAGCAAAAGTTGACAAACTTGTAAGAAGGAAAATTTAAATTCATAACAGAGGTTAACACACGCCTCCTCTCACTAACTGATAAAGTAATTTAAAAACAGTAGATCTATCAATATGATTAAGCAAATTTGATCTAATTAACAGTGGATCTCAAAACTAGAGAGTAGGTGTCTCAAGCTCATACACAGTTTTTAAAAACTGACCATATACGTTTATACGTTGCCACTAAGCAAATCTTTTTTTTTTTTAAGATTTTTTTTTTATGCATACAAGCACTGGGGCACAGGCCAGAGGTGTGGGGGGTGAGAGGATTCCACAGAGAGCGGGGAGCAGAACAGGCAGATCAACGGAAGTACACTGCTGAGGGGAGCAGCGGGCACAGCAGGAGAGGTCTGCTGCGCCATGTGGGTCCCCTCCCTGGCCGGCAGCAGGGATCGAACTCGTGCTGCAGTGGCTGCGGTTTGCTTCACAGTGCGTTGCTCAGCCCAGTGCGCCACCAGGGAGGCCCCACTAAGCAAATCTTAAATCTCAGGTGACTGAAATAATGTAGACCACATTCTCTGACAAATGTTAATGGAGCTAAAATATCCCTCCTTCCAATGTACGGATACAAAGAAACACCCCAAATTATAGAGGGGTCAGTTAAAAAAATCAGCCTAGAAAGTATAAAGTACTATGATTTGGCAATGAAAACACTGTCAAAACTTGCAGGAGAGAACGAAAACTGTGATCAAGAATGTATGGGGTGGGCCTCCTCTCCTGGTGGCGCAGCGGGTTGAGCGCCACACAGTGAAGTTTGATTCAGGGCGCAGCAGACTCTCCCGCCTCCCCGCTGCTCCCCTCTGCAGCGTACTTCAGTGGATCTGCCTGTTCTGCTCCCCACTGTCTCTGGTGAGTCCTCTCACCTCCCGCTACTCTGGCCTGTATCCCAGCTCTTGTGTGCATGAGTAAATTAGAGAAAAAAAAAGAATGCATGGGGTTATGTGTATATTTTAGAAAAGGAGAAAGGCTGGAAAATGAGGCCAGCAACCATCTGAAGAGATTAAAAAGGAACAACAAAAATCCAAGGAAAAACAGAAGGGTGAAAATTGTGTGTGCAAAAATTAGTGAAACAGAAACAGAATGTCAAGAAAACCAAAAACTGCTACTTTGAGAAGTCTTCTTACAAATGCCTGGCACGATGGACTGAGGAAAGGAAAAACGAGAAAGTGGACACCGCTATATACGCTTCTGACACTAAAAGGCAATCATGCTACGCTGATAAATACCCTTCTCAGTAAAAAACATTTTTACTGTTCGTTTCTAACCCTAGAGAAACACACCAAGATTTTACTTAAAACCATCAAACCAATACTCAGAAGCCTTCCCACGAAGCCACCAGCCCCCAGCACCGCCCCAAGAGGAGGCGGACACAGGCGCGCCCGGCCGCGGACGGTCGCTGCCCGGGCCGCACAGCCCGGCTGGCCCCGCCGGACGACAGACCCCCGCGCACGCGCGCGGCCCGCCGCTGACCAGGGCCCCGCCCGGCTCACGGCCTCCGGCGACGCGGTCACGGCCCAAGGCCGGGCCGCGAGTGGCGGGGCAGCGGCCCAGCCGTCCACTGCGCGCCGCGCGCGGCCTCCAACGGCCACCGACTCCCCGGGGCCCGGGCCCCGAACCCCACTCGCGCGGGGCCGCAGGACGCCCCGCTTCACGGGGGGGCGCCCGCCCGGGCAGGGAAGGGGGTGCTGAGGTGCGGGAGGACGAGACGGGGTGCGAGGCGGGGCAGGGAAACGGGGGGCGGGGGGGTGCCGGGGACTGCTGGGGGGCCGGGACCAGGGTGCCGGGCGCTGTGCTGGGGGGCCGGGACCAGGGGGCCGGGCGC
>JAGFMF010012010.1:558927-584714 GCA_019455555.1 Galemys pyrenaicus
GCTGTGCTGGGGGGCCGGGACCAGGGTGCCGGGCGCCGGGGGCCGGGGGCTGAAGCGGGGGGCCGGGGGCGGGGTGCGGGAGGCTCGGGGCTCCGGGGCAAGGAGGCCGGAGCCGGGGTTCGGCCGCGGCCGCCTCCCTACCTCGTCCACCGCGCGGCGCGGGAGGTGCAGCGTCCCGAGCAGCAGCTTGAGCTTCACGGCGGAGGAGAGGCCGTGGAAGCAGAGGCGGATGTTGTCGATGACCGCGGCCGTGAGCAGGGACGCGATGCTGGGCGGCGCCCACAGCTCGTCGGTGGCCCCCAGTTTGTTGTGCAGCCACAGGCCCGTGTCGCTCTCCCGCATGGACGCCATCTTGGGGGGCCGGGCGCCGCCGCGCCGGCATCTTATGAAGACACCTAAGCGCCGCAGGACCCCAACATGGCGGCGGCCGGGGCGGGGCCGGGCGCAACGCGCGCGGGGCGGGGCCGGGAGCAACGCGCGCGGGCGGCGCGGAAGGTGACGTCGGGGCGGCGCGCCGGCGCTGCGGCCCGCTGGGGGCCTGGTCGCTCGGTGCTCCCCGGCCCGGAGCCGTCGGCGCGGGCGGCAGAGTCAGGGCTCCCCGCGGGCCGGGCGCGCGTCTGCTCATGCCCTCGAGTGTCGTGTCGAGGCGCAATCGTCGGCCGCGCCAGGCCCCGCAAGTCCCGCCCGGGCCGTGGCGTGTGCGGGTCCCGCTCTCTGCGGGAAGGGCCTGGAGAGAGCCGGGCAGGCGAGGGGTGGGGGCGCCGCCTTAGGACGCGGTCGCGCGCGAGCCCCTGCGCCGCTTGCCCGGCCCGCCGGGCCCGCCCCTGTCAGGCCTCGTTCTGCCCCGTCCGCGTGCCCAGCGCAGCTGTCAGTGGTCAGCCGGCTGGGAAGGAAGTCAGCCCCGGCACCCCCAGGCCCGAAGCATCCTTGGGCATAAGCCATGAGGGCGCAAAGTTGGGATTTCAGCCGAAACCTGACGTCCTTGTGCCCAGAGGGGCTCTCCTGCACTGGCCAGCGGCGGTGGGTGGGGGGTTTGCTCCCCGAGGTCAGCTCCCTCCCTGCCCCCAGCGTCCCTGCCCCCAGCGTCCCTGTCTCGGGCTCAGAGTCTGGAAGTGGGTCCCTGACCCTCAGAAGGGAGCCCCTCAGGAGCAACTCCCAGCCCTGTGCTCCAGCTTCCTCCCACCTGCCCCTGCTTCCCCCTTCCTGACCTCTGCCCTCACCAGGTTGCAAACTGGGCCAAAACACCTGTGGGACAGAGCGAGTTTATCTTCATAATGGCCCCCAGGTCCTAATAATGGCTTGAGTCCACTGGGATGGCGGTGTCCAGGCCTTCCCTTCTCTGCACCTGGACTGTGGAGAGGTCAGAGTTTCCATTCCCTTGGATCAGGGCCAGCTGTCCTCATTGCTTGGGGTGAGGCCCGAGTTTGGTTTTATTTTATCCAAGTCTCTTTTCTTCCACCACCAGTCCCAGAGCTCACTTCTCCCCCAGGCACCTTACTCCCTATTCTAATGTGTTTGGAGTATGTCCTGATGTGTCGACAAACATTATAGACAAATGTGTATTTTGTGAGCTTGTGCCAGATTTCACACCCACTGCATTTTAGCTTTATATTCCCCTAGGATAAAACGCTCCCGTTGCTCCCCATTGCCTGCCCTGCAGACAGCCCGTGAGAGCCCTGTAGGAGTCCTCTTGACTGTGGAAGGTCTGGGAGATACCGCCCCAAAGCAGGGCTATTTGTCAAAGGCACCCAGGCAATGTTACAGAGGACCGTGCCAGCTGCTCCTCCACAGCTGAGTGCCAGAGCCAGCTTACACAACCTTGCAAGTGTAACAGGGCAACCCTGAAATAAAATGGGTTTACCTGACTGGGTCCTCACCCACGTGCTCGAAAGGCAATTATAATAAGCACCAACTGCTGGCACACGACTAAGGTTAATAAAGGGTTTTATTTACAAAAGAAGGGGAAATAAAATAATGACTAACACAAGGAGAGGAGAGGGAGACAAATTTGTAAATGTCCTACCAGTTTCTCCGAGCTGGACCCCAACGGCACTCAGAGTTAGCTATGAACGAAAAGGGCCCCAAGGCCCACATGTCTGGTTTACACCCAGTCTGGCTGCTAAAATCCACCCTCAGGGCCCAGGGGTCCACTCTTTGGTGACGACCTTATAGATTTGTGGTTCTTGGATATTGTTGGTCTGCAGTGGGGGTTGGAGCCCAGCAGCCTATTTGTGTAATCTGTTCAGGACTACTTTTCTCCTAACATAAGGACCGATCGTTAAATTTCCAAGACCTTTACAGGTTTCTCATTGGACAGCCCATTTTATTGTGTTTATTTTACTTCTTCGCCTTTTACAAGATGTTAACTCCATCTTACTATTTCCCTCTTTCTAGATTTTATTTACACCAATGGTAGCCACGGTGGGGACGCCGTGTAAACGTGTACTGCAGCAAGCTGGCCCCAGCCCCCTTCCACTGATGTCACATCAGTGTATTGAACTCAGAGAAGTGGTCACGTTTACATCATGGATATTGGCTACCAATCAGGGCCAGATTGCTTTGTTTTAAAAATTTTTAAATCTTTTTTAAAAAAGACAGACAGGTAGAGGTACTTGCAGTATCAAAAATTATCAAAAAGTAATTATGGGTTATTTATGAAAAGAGGATTGTAATTTTTTTAAAATTTATGCATATAAGAGCTGGGGTGCAGGTCAGAGGTAGGGAGTGTGTGTGTGAGAGGATTCACCAGGGACAGAGTGGGAAGCAGAGCAGGGGGATCTACTGAAACCCACTGCTGAGAGGCCAGCTGGAGACAGGAGAGGTCTGCTGCGCCCTGTGGGTCCCTCCCTGGTCAGGGATCGAACTCGGATTGAGGTGGCTGGCAAAAGCTTCATAGTGCTGAGACTCAACCCCTGCGCCACCAGGGAGGTCCGAATGTTTGTAAATTATTAAGAAGAAGGGGAGGGGCCTCCCTGGTGGCGCAGTGGGTTAAGCAACGCACTATGAAGCAAACCGCAGCCACTGCAGCATGAGTTCGATCCCTGCCGCTGGCCAGGGAGGGACCCACATGGTGTGGCAGACCTCTCCTGCTGTGCCCGCTGCTCCCCTCAGCAGTGTGCTTCGGTTGATCTGCCTGTTCTGCTCCCTGCTCTCTGTGGTGAATCCTCTCACCTCCCCACACCTCTGGCCTGTACCCCAGTGCTTGTATGCATAAATAAATAAATCTTTAAAAAAAAAAAGAAGAAGAAGAAGGGGAAATCCAATAGACAATGAGCAACAAAAAAGGAGGAAGTTAGATGACGTCACCCAACTGCCACTGGCGCTAGGTGGCCTGCAGAGGGGGCAGAGGCACCATCATCCCCACACCTGTAGGCACCTGTTTTCTCTGCAGCTACACCCTTCAGACCGGAGTCATCTGGTCCCTGGCCTGAGCGGCAGTGCAGCCCAGGGAAGCCATCAACCCGACTCTCCTCCCATGAGCTCTGCTCAGAGCTGCCCCGCCCCCCTTCCTAGAGCCGCAGTCCTTCCACCTGCAAGTGGGCCTGCAGGCCCAGTGCGGCTGTGCATGTCCTGAGCTGCAAGTCGCCTGTATTTCCTGAGCAAATTCATCCCGCTGGCCATTTTTTATTATCAACATGCATGGTGTCAGAAGTGTGACCAGGAGACAATCTGAGTGACTGAAAGAAGACCCAGTTATATATGACTGATAAGAAGCTCAACTGAAATATAAACATGAAAATAAAATGATATAAAAGACTAAAGGAATCAAATGAAACGAGCAGCTGTATTAACATGCGGCAAAGCAATCTTCAGAGCAAGAAACTAGTAGGGATAAAAAGGACTTTACAGTGATAAAGAATCGATTCATTAAAAACATATAACAATTGTATGAATGATAGAGCTTCAAAATACAAATAAGACCATCAAAACCAAGAGAAATTGGGGCTCCCGTGGTGGTGCAAGGGGTCAAGTCTCAGTGCTATCAAGCTATCATTCCAGCCACTGCGGCCTGAGTTCCCTGGTCAGGGAGCTGACCCACAGGGCGCAGCAGACCTCTCTAGTCTCCCTGCTGCTCCCCTCAGCAGTGGATTTCAGTGGATCTGCCAGTTCTGCTCCCCACTCTGCCTCTGGTGAGTCCTCTCACACGCACACACCCCACCACCCTCTGGCCTACAGCCCAGCTCTTGTGTGCATAAATCATTTTTTAAAAATTTTATTCATACACACAAGAGCTGGGGTACAGGCCAAAGTTGCGGGAGGTGAGAGGATTCACCAGAGACAGTGGGGAGCAGAACAGGTGGATCTACTGGAACCCACTGCTGAGGGGAGCAGCGGGAGACAGGAGAGATCTGCTGCGTCCTGTGGGTGGCCTCCCTGGCCAGGGATCGAACTCACGCTGCTGTGTGGCGGATGCTTCACAGTGTGGCGCTCAACCCACTGCACCACCAGGGAGGCGCTAAGACACTGGTTTTAAATCACTTTGGAGTAGACACTCCAGCTGGTCTTCCCTGAGAGCCTGTCTGTCTGTTGATTTGTATTTTTCTTGGGATGGTTCATACTTTTGTCTTATGACTTGCCTTTTCTGTAGCTTGCTGGACGTTTGAATCTGATAACGTGGGGACTCTGCAGTCAGACACTCCGCCTCCTCAGAGCTGTTTGTCTTGTGATGCCATCGCGTATTTGGCTGTTGCCATCACAGGTTGTCTCTTAGCTCAGGAATAAATGTAAGGACTTTTCTGTGGTTGCGTGCTAATTTTCCCGTATATGCAGTTGTTTTTAAGTCTTGTTTTTTTATGTCTGGCTCACAAATGCAGCGGACGTGCTGCCTTGTGCAACCCCACACTGAGAGAGACAGGTCCTGGCCTTCTACTGAAAGAGTGATCACAGCACACCAGGTCCGTGGGCCAGGGGGACAGAGAAGAAGGGTGGAAGTAAAGAATGTCTCTGTCAGGTCTTGGGGGGGGTGTGAGTCTGCTGACCGGATAATTCTTACCCGCTGGACAGCAAGAGCTGAACTCAAAACCACCGGCACCCGGATGCCGGCCGTGCTCTTCTCTTATCAGTAACAGATCATTCCGCCGATCCATTTCTGGGGTCCTTTGTCACACACCGTCCTCAGCCCAGGTGTTCCGGTCAGACCTCGGGCTGCCCAGCCTGCCCTTGGTTGGTTTCACAAGGACTGGTCCCTGTGACCGCGACACTTTCTGAAGGGCAGTTCCGACCCCGAGCGATGCAGGCAACAGTGATGGTGGCCGAACAGACTGCTTAAGTCTAGCAGACCCACAGAGGAAAGTTAAGTGAGGGAAGAAAGAGCCCTTGGGACACCGCAGTCACTTCGGCGGAGGGGGCCGCGGGGGCAGCAAGATGGCCGCTTCGTGGCTGCTGCTTGGGGACCAGGTGTAGCCTCCTTGTCACTCTGACAGGAGCAAAACCCGACTCCACCCCGTGCCCTGACCCAAGCCGCCCAGCGGCCCCCACGGCGGCACCACGTCCTCCCTCCTGCATCCTGACCCTCAGGCCTCGTCCCTTTCTCAGCCCCTTCTGAAGGTGAGGCGGGGCGAGGTGAGGGCGTCCTCAGGGCCCGCCTGGGGGGCGATGCTGGCAGGTGCCTCTGCTCTGGGCGAAGGCCCCGAGGCTGCGAGGCTGCGGCAGGGCTGCTCAGCCCCACCCAGGGCCCCAGAGCTGCACCCAAGCCCAGACCTGCAGGTGCCCAGGGCGAGGCCTCGCGGGCTCTGTGCCTCTGGCAGGGTGTCGGCAAGACTTGTCCCAGAGCTTCCTCGTACCACAGCTCCCTGTCTGGTTTCCAGCTGCGAGCGGCTGACCCCCGGGGCCAGGTCCGAAGTGCCCACAGCATCATGCCTGCCCCAGCTGCGCCCTCCGGCCTGCGCCCTCCACCTCTCTGCCCTGCATCTGACACCCCGGCTCTCCTCCGCGCTGCAGGCACACAGGGCTCCAGAGGCTCCAGGCCCCCCGAAGCCTGGGGAGGAGACAGCAGGGCCCCCATCAGCTCGTGGGCACCAGGGGGCCGTGCTGAGGTGGTGCCGCCCAGCAGACTCAGCTGCACCTACCCAGGTCCCTCTAGCAGCCCCGTCCACAGAGGCTGAAGGTGGAGCAAACCCGGTGTCCACTCCTGGATGAAGGGCAAGCGGCTGGGGCGGCCGATGCCGGCAGGTGCCCTACGCCAGCTCCCAGTGGACGGGGCCTCTGACCCGCCAGCCTGAGTCTGGAGGACTTGATGCCCTGCACAGGACACACCTGGTGCCCCGGCTCCCCGGGGAATCCCATGGACACAGGAAGCAGATGGTGGGCACCGGGGCGGGGCGCTGCTGTCCAGCCAAGAAGGATCCAGCTGGGGTTGGTGAGGAAGTCCTGGAGATGGGGGCGCGGCGGCCCCGCCCTCGCAGAGGCTACCAGGGCGCACCTCGTCGGCAAGACCCGACCACTGGGGGCAGCCGAGAGCCAGGGGCTCGCGGTGGCCCGGACAGCGGCATCAGGGCCCGGGAGTGCGGCCAGCTTCTAGACTCCTGGGACTTGGGCGGCCCCCTGTGGAGCTGTGGGTTTTCTGGGGCTAATAGGGAGCGCTTTCGGACACTCCCCGTGAGAAGTCCACTGCCCACAGGCCAGCGTCTAGGGCACAGCTGCACATGGGGCCGCGAGCTCCCGGGCTGATCTTCCAGGCTAGGGAGGAGGCCCAAGGACATGGTCCTGGGGGCGAAAGGGACAGAGCTGAGCCCAGGGGCCGCAGAGGGCGCAGGAGGGACCTGGGAGCCTGGAGGTGGGGCCTGGCCCATGGCCCTGCAGGTGGGGGGCCAGGAGCGGCTGGAGGGCGACAGGACCGAGGAGAGGTGCTGCAGGTGGCGCGGTCGCGCTGGTTTGAATGTGAAAAAAACCTCAGGGCCAGAAAGACCGCGGGAGGCCAGGGGCGCCCTGGGAGCGCTGGGCTGCAGGACCCGGGTGCGGGAGGGGGCGCCCGCGACCTGGCGCTAGGGGCCGGGGCAGCACCCAGCGGGAGCCCCCAAATGTTCTCGGCGGGGCGCAAGGAGGCCACGGAGGAAGCAGATCCAGGGGCGCAGGGACCCAAGGCGGGGCGCAGGGCCAGCGAGCCCTCCCGCAAACGGGACGCCGGGTCCACGCCCGCCCGGGCTGGGTCGAGGCTGGACGCGTGCGGGCGCGGGCCGAGCGGGCGGGGCTCCTCCGGAGGCAGCGCAGCCGCGGGCAGAAACAGCCCGCGCCGCGGGGTGCCCACGTGCCCCGCCCCGGCCCGGACGGCCGGGCGACCCCGCCGGGCCTCCCGCGGCTCCGCGCGCCCAGCCCCCGCGGCCGTGACCGCCGAACCCGCGAGGGCGGCGGGGCAACCCGGCGCGGAAACGCGCACGCCCCGCCGAGCTGCAGGCCCCGCCGGCCCCGCGGCTAAGCCCGGCGCCCTAGCGCCCGCCCGGGCCCGCGAGGAGGCGCCGCGTCCGCCCGCACCGCCCGCGCCTCGGAGACCCCCGGGCCCAGGCCCCGCTCCGCTAGGCTCGGACAGGCACCGCCCCCTCCAGGCAGCCCCGCCCCGCCCCGCCCCCTCCAGGCAGCCCCGCCCCGCCNCGCCCGGCACCGCCCCCTCCAGGCAGCCCCGCCCCGCCCCGCCCCGCTCCCTTCAGGCAGCCCCGCCCCGCCCGGCACCGCCCCCTCCAGGCAGCCCCGCCCGGCGCCCGCCCCGCCCCGCCCCGCCCGCCGGGCCCGCGGTTGCGCACGCCGGTTCCCATGACGACGCCGACCCGCGGGGGGCGCGCCGGGCGCATGCGCCGTGCGCCGCCGCGCAGAGCGTCCTCCCCGCGCGGCTGTCGCGGGGTCGCCGAACCGCGGTAGGGGTGGGGTGCGGCTCGCTGGCCCGCGCGGGGCAGGGCGGGGCGGGGCGGGGCGGGGGCCGGGGGGCGGAGAAAGGGGTGCGCCGGGCCCGGGGCGGGGGGCGGGCCGGGTTCGCAGAGTTGGGGCGCCGCTGAAGCCCGCCCGCGGCAGGGCGCCCCGGCTCCCTCCGCTAGGCCATGGCGCCCCCGCCGCCGTGGCTGCTGCTGCTGCTGCTGCTGCTGCTGAGCATCGCGCCGCCGGGCGCCCGGGCCCGCGCCGAGCCCCCCGCCGGGAGCGCCGTCCCCGCGCAGAGTACGTGCGGCGCGGGGCCTCCGTCCGGCCGGGGCGCGCGGCGGGCGGCGGGGCCCTGGGGCCGCGGGGCGGGGCGGGCGGGGTGGGGCCGGCGGCCTCGCGCTGACCGCGCGCCCCGCAGGCCGCCCGTGCGTGGACTGCCACGCGTTCGAGTTCATGCAGCGCGCCCTGCAGGACCTGCGCAAGACGGCCTACAGCCTGGACGCGAGGGTGAGCCCTGGGGCCGGCCGGGGTGCCGCTTGTGGCCCGGCCCTCGCCGCGACCCCCGCCCTCACCTGGCTCCAGTTATTGGAGTGGCAGGTACCCCGGACCCCAAGTCCTAGCTCCCGCTTCTGGCTGCGGCGGGGGGGCCTGTGATCCCTGCCCCTGGGGCGATGGCAGCCAGGCCCTGGGATGGGGCTACTGGTGTCCGATCAGGCGCCCAGCTGTGCCATGACAGGGAGACCAAAGTCTGGATGGACAGTGAGCCCCATACCCGCGGCGCCCCAACTTGGCCTTGGCGTGAGCCCCGTCTGCACTCTGATCAATGCTGATCAGTGCTGATCGATGCTGTCGATCCTGATGGGGAGCTGTGCCCACTCCCGCCGCCTGAAGGTCAGGCGTCTCCCCAGGTGTGCACTTGGGGTTCCTAGAGAGGCACCCCCCATCCCGCATTTGGGGCGGACAGGGGTGCTAGATGCCGTGGCAGATGTATCAGGTGGGGTTTCACAAGAAGGCAGGGGAGGGTAGTCCCTCCTGGGGGTGGGAGGCACGGGGACCCCCGGGACAGGCGATGAGACCCTGAGGCGCCCCCACCCATGCTTCTCTGCTTTGCAGACGGAGACCCTCCTGCTGCAGGCCGAGCGCCGGGCCCTGTGTGCCTGCTGGCCCCCCGGCCGCTGAGGACCCGCCACCAGCCCTGGCCCTGCTCAATAAACGCGTGACCCGCAGGCCTGTGTCCTGTCTTCCTTCCTCTCCCGTGCAGGCCCCCGGGCCTCAGTTTCCCGCTGGCCCTGCGCACTTGTCCCGGTGGTGTGGACCCAGCCTGCCTGCCCTGCTTTGAGGCTGGGAGTGTCCACTGGCCTGGCTCCTCCTCGCTGGGCACCTGAGGGCAGAGCTCCCTGGGGCCCAGCAGCCCAGCAACCTCCTCTGGGAACAGAGGCTGGACCCCACAGCCACCACCTGCCCCCGGCCCCGCCCCAGCCCCAGCGGCCTGGGGCAAAGGGGCTCCCAGGGGCCGCCAGGTGAGGCTCAGGTGCCTCTTGCTCCCTCCCTGCCCTGTTGGCCGAGCGAAGCCTGAGCCGCGAGCACAGCTGGCTCTCGGTGCCCAGGCCCCAGCAGAGTGGACATTCCTGGGCCCACCGCTCTGGCCCCACCTGCTCGGGGCCGGGCCCTGCCCTCCCCTCCCCTGGCCTCCAACCCCTGCCCACTGCCACCCTGCAGTCAATGCTTTCCTGGCCAGAAGTGCCTGGCCGCAGGCTTCGGGACAGAACACACGAGCGCCCTTTCTGGGCCCCGGGGCTAGATGTGGAGGCAGTGATGCCAACGCAGATGGACAGGGGCCAGCCTGTGCGGGCCTCAGTTGCCCGCTGTCTGGACACGAGGGTGGGCAGCATCGGTGTCCTCTGGCCCGGCGCCCTCTGATAAGGCGCTGGTAGGGCCGGTGCTGCGCACCCAGGAGCCTTAATTCAGGGGGTCCCTGTCGGGGTGGCTGTTGGGGACCTGTCTGCAGGGCGGCAGGTGTCCCTGCGTCCTGGGCTCGGGGTACCGCATTGAGTGAGGTACAGAACAAGGAACACTCTTGGCATAGAAAACGGTGGTGCCTTTAAGGACAAGCATGTCCTGCGAAGGATTTGGGATGCGCATGCTAAAACTGCTGTGTCTACCCCAAGTGAAATGTTAGTGGAGATGCTGCTGCCTTTTCTGGCAGTCATCCCTGGCACAGATGGGGTCTCGCTGCAGAAGACGGGGCCTCTGGAATGCTTGTCTCAGCTTCTAGGGAGGTGCCCCCTGGGTGGGGGCGCAGCTGGGGCTGCTGTGCACAAATGCTCTGCTCTGCCTGCGGCCCCAGCTGCAGGGCGTGGGGACAGCAGGTGGAGCCAAAGGGGAGAAGCGTCAGGGCTGGGGGGAGAGCAGTGACCCCCGATGTATTTGAAGTTGAGCCAGCAAGGGCTTGGGGACGGTCAAGGAGGGGGTGGCAGGGGCGGGAAGGCACTGGCCAGGGTGGGCTTGAGGTGTGCCCTGGGCAGAGAAGCCCGGAGGCAAGTGGACAGACAGGCTGGGAGGGGCTGCAGGAAGATGGTGGGCGCACTGCTCGCCAGGCCTCGCAGCCTGAGGGACAGAGGGAAGGTGGGTGCGGGGGCACGAGGGCGCCCTGCCGGGTGGGCACTGAGGGCAGGTCAGCATGTCCTGCCGCTGAGGTCAAATAAGGACACCGGACGCGGCCACTTGTCACTGGACCTTGACAAGAACAGCCATTTGAGGGCGGGGGAGGCTGGTGGGGGCTCACGGGAGGAGCAGAGGAGGGATCCAGCTGGCCAGCTCGTGTGGAGTGGGTGCGGGTGCCATCCAGGTGTGCCCTGGAGCCCGACGGCCCAGGACTGGCTCGCCTGGCATTCTCTTTAGGGCAGCTTTTGTTTTTCCTGGAGTTGATGTTTGCCTTCTTGTCCCAGCTCCCCCTCCGTCTGCCTTTGTCACATGCTTATGCTCTCCCTGGTCTGGGAGTACTCCAGGCCCTGGCCTCCCCCTGCCTCTCCCTCCATCGCCCTTCTAGTTTGGAGGCACTGTCTCCTAAGCTCCATGTCACCTGCTCCCCGTGTCTTCAAGCAGCCCCCCCAGAAAAACAGGGTGGTAAGTAAACCAGCTCCTCCTGCCTCAGGGCCTTTCTCCCACACCACAACCCCCCAGCGCCCCTCATCCTGCCTCACTCTGCTTTGTAGCCTTTGTCCCTCAGTGCTGCTGCTGCTGCTGCTGCTGCTGCTGCGTTGGTGTCTATCTCCTTGTGTACCCCCTCCCCGCCCTCCCTGGATTGCAAAGCGCTGGGGCAGGCTTTGCTCTTTTCAGGCCCAAAACACAGCGGTGGTCGGGAGCTGGAGGAGAGGGTGGTGCTGGCCATGGCATGGGCCTGGCAGTGACCCTCGCCTGCCGCTGTCGGGCCGTGGTGGTTCTGCCGCCTCCCCTGGCGCTGGCCTCTTCCCACCTCCCGGCCTCAGGGCTCTCTCCCTGCCCACGCCCGGCCTTGCCCCGTGTACCTCAGCATCCTGACCGCCGTCTCGTGTGGGAGGGGGCCGTGTCTCTGCCTCGGTGGGCCGTGGGACCCTCCCCTGGGCTCAGCTGAGGACTGCCCTGGCGGCGCCCCCCCCAGAGCCCTGCCTCACGGCCTCTGGGCGGCTCCTGCCCTGGCCATTTCCTGGACACTCAGCCTGTGGACGCGGTGAGAAGGGTCCCCCAGGCACAGAAGCCCTGGGGCGGGGCGGGGTCTGCCTCGCTGCTGTGCTCCAAGGGCCTGAGCCTTCCCCTGGCCGGGGTTTTCTAGTCTAAAACGGGCACTGGGCAGACAGGAGGAAACCCAGGCCAGCGGCCACCTGCTTCCAAGGGCGGAGCATCGGCCGCCCGCCTCCTCCCGTTACCCAGCCCAGCAGCCGGCCTTTCAGGGGCTGGGGGGGTCTTGCAGGGTGACCCCAGGCTAGGTGAGGCCACCAGAGGAGGGGCCACCCACGGGCAAGGTCGCAAGTGCAGACCCAGCGCCTCTGCCCGGGCCCTGGGAGGAGAGGGCCAGGGTAGGCTGGCCACGGCCTCAGGGCTTTCGCACCAGGCTCTGGGTGCTCTTTCCCGCTGCCCCACCCAGCAGGACAGCGCCCCCAAGTCTCTGACGGGCGAAGGTGCCGCCGAGTGGGCCCCGAGACGGGCTGGGGCACCCTGCATGGCTGGGTCTCCTGCCTGGCCGTGACCCACACCCCTCGGGCCCAGTTCCACTCCTGAGTCCCGATCCCGCCGCATGCTGCAGGCCCCCTGCCAAGTCCCGCGACAGGTCAGCGCCCTCCCGGCGAGGGGTGCCCCTTCCGGCCTCTGCGCCCCCAGCCACGTCGCGGGGCCCCAACGCGGTCGAGCGGCCTCAGGCCGGGCGGTGGAGAGAGCCGGCAGCAGGGGGTGCGGAGCCGCAGGGGCCGCGGGCCGCCGTCCTCCCCCTCCCGCCGGCAGGTCCAGCGCGGCGCGAGCGGAGGACGCAGCGGGAGCCCCCGAAGCACCTGCACCGAGACCGCGGGGCGCATGCGCGGGCCGCGGAGGGCGGGGGCCCTGGCGGGAGGGGTCCTGCGGCCCCGCACCCCCCGGCGGGCGGCGGGAATCCGGCGGCGGGCGGCGGGGCGGCGGGGAGGGGCTGATGCGCCGCCGGGGCGCGCGGGCTGCGGGCGGCGTCAGCATCCGGCCCGCTCCCACCGGGTTCCCACGCCGGCGGCCCGGGCGCCCCGGCGCGGGCTCCCGGGGCGTCTGGCCAGGAAAGCCGGGGCGCCCCTCCCCAGGGCCCCGGCTCCGCGGCAGACAAAGGGGCGGGGGACCGCGAGGCTCGGGCGGCTGCGCCCGGCGGCCGCCCCGGAGGAGGACGCCCGCCGCGGGCCGGGAGCGCCGGGCGGGCGCGGCGAGGGGTGCGGGGGCGCCCCGTGGCGCGCCGCCTCCGCGGGGCGGCGGCCGCGCGCCCACCCCGTGGCCGGCGGGGCCCGGCCGCCCCGTCGCACCGGGCCGGCCGCGTCGCAGCGCCGAGCGCGCCTTCGGGCGGCGCGGAGGCGGCGTCTGCTCCCACCCCCGAGATCACATGGTGACCCTCGGCAGCCAATGCAGTGGACGCTAGGACCCTGCGGGCCCCGGCGCCGCGCCCGCACCGCGCTGCGTTATAAGCCCTTCTCCAAGATGCGGCGCAGCTGCCCGCGCGCGCCCCGGCCGCCCGCCTCCGCCCCGCGCCCCTGAGCCGCCGCCGCCGCGGTCCGAGGGCGCCGCGCCCTGCTCGGGCCCGGGCCGAGCCCCGCCGGCCGCGTCCCGCGCTCCGCCCGGCCGGGTGCATGCATTGTGGGCCTCCCGACATGGTCTGCGAGACGAAGATCGTGGCCGCCGAGGACCATGAGGCGCTCCCGGGGGCCCAGAAGGACGCGCGGCTCGCCGCCGCCGGCGCCAGGTGGCCCCCGCTGCCCGCCGCGCCCCCGCCCGCGCCCGCGCCCGGCCCCCAGCCCCGGGGCGGCGCGGGGGGCGCGGGGCCGCCGGGGGGGCGCGGCGTGCACATCCGCGAGTTCCGCGCGGCCGAGCAGGAGGCGGCGCGCCGCATCTTCTACGACGGCATCATGGAGCGCATCCCCAACACGGCCTTCCGCGGCCTGCGGCAGCACCCGCGCACGCAGCTGCTCTACGCCCTGCTGGCCGGTCAGTGGCGGGCGGCCCGAGGGCGGCGCTCCCCGCGGTGCGCGGCGGCGGCGCGGGCGTGGGAACGGGCGCCCGGGTGGGGCGGGGGCGCCGCGCGACTGTCACCCCGCGCCGGGCGGGCGGAGGGGCGAGCCGGCTCCCGGTGCCGCGGAGACGCCGGGCGCCCGGCGCGCAGCCCCCGCGGGGCTCGAGCCTTGCCGGGACCTGGCCGTGGCCGGCCCTTCGCCCGCGGCACGGAGGAGCGGCCGGGAGGCCCGGGCGCGAGCCCCAAGGTCACGCGGCGGAGGCCGCCCTCTCCGCAGGCGCCTCCTGCAGCCCCGATGGCGCGGGGCCGTCTGGGCCTCCTGGTCTGGTTGGTCTTCAACACCCGAGGCTGGCCGGGAAGGGCCGGCTGGGGACCTGGCTGGACAGCGCCTGGGCTCCCCCAGCTGAGCGGGCAGGGGCGGGAAAGCCCTTCCCCAGCGCACGGCCCTGGGAAGCAGCCGCTCCCCTGCGGAGCCAGCGGGGCCAGGAGCCTGGCTGAAGTCTCCTTGGTGGGAGCGCAGCGCTCCGGCTGGGGCGCCTGGTCCGAAGCTGGGCGGTGGAGGGGAGCAGGGAGCCGCAGGGACCGCAGGACGCCAGGGCTGGGGCCCGCTCAGCGCCGGCCTCTCCCCGCAGTGCTCTGCTTTGCCCTCACCCGCTCACTGCTGCTGACCAGCCTGGTGCCGGCCGGGCTGCTGGGCCTGCGCTACTACTACAGCCGGAAGGTGGTCCTCGCCTACCTGGACTGCGCGCTGCACTCGGACATGGCTGACATCGAGCAGTACTACATGAAGCCACCGGGTGAGCTCCCGCCCGCCCGCCCCGCCCCGCGGCCAGGGCCGGGCACCGGCCTCTCGCTGAGGCTCTGGCAGCGCCTGTTGGGTGCGGGCTTGACGGGGCTGTGGGTGGGGGCTGGCCTCGCCCACCGGTGCCCCAGGGCCTCCATCCTGCCCTCTGAGGCTGGGCCACTTGTCCGGTCTGCTGTCGGGCTGCTGGGCCTCCCTGGCCTTGTGGGGCTGAGGTCTGGCCCGCTTGGCCCTTCCGGGCCATGGCTCCGGGGCTGCCAGGGGTGCCAGGGCCTGGGGTGGAGGGGAGCCCCTGGCTGGGCAGGGGGTGGAGGTCACAGAGGGGGCAAGAGACTGGGACCGCAGGTCCCGATCACGTGGGGGGAGGATGCTCTGGCCGCAGCACACTGGCCCTCTGCCTGGGAGCGGGGCCCTGGGCCGGGGCCTTCACCTCTACTTGCCTGGGGCAGGCTGGGGCCAGGGGCACGGCCACTCCGGCGTGAGGCCTTCTAGGTGCCGGGGTGCCCCTAGCCGGGAGCCGGCTGGGGTCAGGTGGGGGCTGTGCTCGCCAGGGAAGGGCAGCAGGACAGGTGGACGAGGCGCTCCGTGCGAGGGGCTCGGCATGGTGCTGGCTGCCCTGCACCCAGGCCCCACACCAGGCTCGCGGGCCATCTCCCTGCCCAGCCGATGCACGCCTGCCCCGCTGGCCCAAGGGGCCTGGCCTGAGACCCAGGCTGACAGCCCTGGGGCAGGACTTGGGGGCTGCTCCTCCAAGGGCCACCTCCCCCGGCCCTGGGCCTAAGACCACAGGGCTCCCCACTGCCCACTCGTCTCCTGGGGCCTCTTCCTGCCCGGCTCGGGCTGTGATTGGGCCGGGCAGTGGGTGGGTCTGCTGCCCTGGGCGGTCTGCCCAGAGGCTAGGGCCAGTGGGGTCACGGCGGTGCCATGGCCGTCCTGGGTCTCCACTGGATTTCCGAAGCGTCCTCTGTGCTTGGGGCCGGGCTCCCAGGTGCGTGGCTGTCTGGAGGGGGCCCTGCTGGCCCCCGTCCAGGCCCCGCTCGGCCTGTTGCGGGCTCCCGAGGGGTGCTCCCTCGCAGTCTCTGCTGCTCTCCAGGCCCAGGTGGGTGTGGGCCATCGAGCACGGTGGGGCCCGGGTCGGCGGCTGGCCGGGGCCCTCAGCCGGGGAGGACTGCAGCCGGGCCCCCCGGCTCGTCTCAGACCAGGGCCGGGCCGCGTGTGGGCAGCGGGTGACCGTCCGTGCCCTGACGCGCTGTCTTCCGCAGGCTCCTGCTTCTGGGTGGCCGTGCTGGACGGCAACGTGGTGGGCATCGTGGCGGCGCGGGCCCACGAGGCAGACAACACGGTGGAGCTGCTGCGCATGTCGGTGGACGCCCGCTTCCGCGGCAAGGGCATCGCCAAGGCGCTGGGCCGCAAGGTGCTGGAGTTCGCGCTGCTGCACAACTACTCCGCCGTGGTGCTGGGCACGACGGCCGTCAAGGTGGCTGCCCACAAGCTCTACGAGTCGCTGGGCTTCAGACACATGGGCTCGAGTGACCACTACGTGCTGCCCGGCATGACCCTCTCGCTGGCCGAGCGCCTCTTCTTCCAAGTCCGCTACCACCGCTACCGCCTGCAGCTTCGCGAGGAGTGACCGGCCCTGCCCGCCTGCCCGCGCCTGCGCCCCGGGCTGCCCACCCGCCCGCCGCCGCCCACCCGCAGCCCCAGACGCCCACCTCGGCGCTGCGCCGGGCCTCCCCTCGGACGCCGTGCAGCTGAGCCTCCGCTGGCTCCGGCACGCGGGCTGCCGCTCAGTGCTTGCAGCCACCGCCCCTTGTCCTGCCCCGCCCGTCGCGCTGCCCGGAGAGACGGCCTGAGCGTGTGCTGCCCAGCGCTGGCTCGAGGGGTGCCCTGGCCTGGCGCCCAGGGAGGGCTCCCGGAGCGCGGCGTCTCTGCTGCGAGCCCGCCCGCCCACCCGCAGACCCTGGCCCCGGCAGGCTTGGCCAGCGGAATGGCCGCGGGCCGCTTCGCTCTGCATGCCAGGGTGTGCGGGCTGCAGCATGCCGCATGCCCACAGCCCCCGCCCGCCGCCCCGCCCGGCCTGGGCCCAGCGGCGTGCATCCCGGCCCAGGCCCACCTGTCTCCGTAGCCGGGCCGCTGCCCGGCTTCTCCTCGTCGGCTTTGCTTTGCCCCGTCTTCCCCTGGCCCCTGCCTCTCCTGGCCCTGGCCGGCCGAGGCGCAGCGCCCAGGCGGGGCCCCACGGCAGCCCACTGCGCCCTGTGCTGGCCATCCAGGACAGGGGGGCGGGCCCTCTCCCGGGAGCCAGCGCCATCCTGTGGCCGCTCCTAGGACCTTCCTGCCCGCGGCCGGCGGGCCCTGCCCCGGAGAACCTTAACCAACCCAGGCGGCTGTCAGCGCCACTGAGCCCACAGCTTCTCCTAGCCTGAAACCGACCCAGTTTTTAATAAGTTATTTAGACAGAATAGCGCTCTGCATGACTTAACTCTTGGGACGAGACGGTGGTTATGCCTCGACACACGTGCGGCGAGAGCCCGCACTGCTGTGGCCAGTCTGGAGGGCGGGCGGCCGGGCGGGCGGGGATGGCAGAGTTTGAGATCTGGAGGGAGACCCTGAGGGAGCGTGACCCCCCCGAAGCACCCCTGGCTTGGAGGAGGTGCAGGACTGCTCCTGCCGGGGCTGGGGGCGCGGGGGGTCACTCCCTGGCCCCGGTGGTGCCGGTCCTGGCAGCACAGAGGGCGTCCCGTCCACTCGCGGCTGGCGCCGTGGTCCGGCCTCCTGCCTGCAGTCAGGGCGGCCCGGGGTGGCGGTCGGCGGCGCCTGCGTGCCTGGCGCCCGCCTGACCTGGACGCGGGCAGAGGGGCGTAAGGGCCGACCCACCACCCTGGGGCACGGCAGGCACGGCCAGCCCAGAGGGCGCTTCGGAGAGCAGGTGAGGGAGCGCGGGTCCGAGAGGCCTCTGGGGCGTCTCCGAGACTCCGGCCAGCCCTGTACAGCCCCTTCCCCTGTACATTCTCCCTGGTGGGCCCGGCCCCTGCTCGGGGTGGGAGTTTTGTAGACTGTACAGAAATCGGCACCCTATTTTCTTGCAGTTCTCAGATTTTGTTAATCTGGATTATACAGACAGACGTAAAGTGTTTTAGCAAAACGAACAGTCGTGTCTTCTTCCTCCACTCGGCGCCAAGCTGGCGAGGGGCGCTGGGGCTGCAGCCGGCCTGGGGCCTGGGGCCTGGGGCGGGCGGGGCCTCGGGGGTCAGCGAGACGGCCGGTCCCACGTGGCGTGTCGGGCCGCCGGCGTCCTGGAGCCAGAGCTGGCCGCGGCGCGGGCCGGGACCACCCGAGGGCCCGGGCATCACAGCCCTCCTGCGCGCTGGCGTCTCGTCCGGGGCAGCCCCGGGCCCTCCGTCTTCGGACGGCCCCAGGGTGGAGGCCGGCGGGCCCCCACATTTCTGCGCTGTCCTGCTGCTGCCAGGACTGGGGAGGGAGGCGGGGGCCGGGCCGGGCCGGCTGCCCGTGCTGAGGTGGCAGGGGCCGACGCGAGTTGGGCAGGACCGCTCCCCTGCAGGTGGGCTGAGCCAGCCTGTGGGACCAGGCCCCAGGGCCGGCTGGTCGCCGCCGCAGGAGCGCCCACCCCAAGGACACGCGCTCGGACTCTGTGTGTGTCCTTTCACCTCTACCTGCGGCTCGCGTGCCCCCCGGCCTCCTCCGCGGTGCGTGTGCTGCGTCTGGGTTGACTGGCCGGGCCCGCCTGACCCGGGGCCGCCGCTGCCACCAGGCGGGGCTGAGACAGTGGCCGGGCAGGCGCCTGCCTCGGGCCACGGCCGGGGCTTCGGAGCTGGCCTGAGGGCGGTTTCTGGAGCCGAGTGGGAGCGCCGTGCATCCGCTGGCTGAGTGGGACGCAGGCCCGGGGAGCCCCGGCCGGCCGGCCCCGTGCTCTGTGGGCTGGTGGGCCTTTCAACGTGCGGCAGGCCAGCCTGGGTCCTGGTGCGGGAGCCCGAGCCTCGAGGCCCTGGGCAGCCCCACGTGCTCTGGACGCCCCTCAGGCCCTCACAGGACAGGGAGGGCCGGCGAACCCGGCGGCTCCTGGGGCGAGGGCCCGGCCCAGCTCTCGGGAGGCAGTGGCCACTCTGGCGGGGGCGGGCGCTCTGCGCCAGAGCCGTGCCCCCTTGGGGGCCGCTGGCTGCCCGCCCACCCGGCCCTGGGAGCGGGCGCACGCGCGGGTGCTGCTGGACTGCGGGGCGGGAGAACCGGGGCGGCTCCGGAGTGCGGCCACGGGGCTGCTTGCAGCGGCAACAGTAAGCCTCTGGGGCGGGACAGTGGGCGGGAAGGGGAGCGCTGGCCACAGCCTCCCCGGGCCGGCGGGCAGCAGGGGCCGCTTCCCCTCGAGGGCCGGCTGCCCACTGAGCTGACGGCGCGCGCGCGGGATGCTGGGGAGCAGGCCGCCCCCTCGCTCTGCTGAGCCTGGCCCTGTGGCCCCTTGGGGCTGGGTGAGGGGGTCGGCCAGGCCCGCAGGGAGGAGCGAGGGGCGCCCCGTGCCCGCACTGCTGTTTTCCAATAAAAGCAGAGTTGACGGAACCAGGCTCCTGTGCTTCCTCGAGACCCCTGCGGAGCTCGGGCTCCTGCACCCCACTCTGGGGGCTGTGAGCTGTGGGGCCTGGGGGCGTCGGGACAGAGGTGCACGGGGCCTGAGGTTTGCGGGGAGAGCGGGGACTCCCGGGTCGGGGAGCAGGAGCCAGCCCTGTCCGCACGTCCCCACAGGCGCCCCTCTGCTCCCCGACTTCGTGGGGGCTCTTCCCGGCAGGCTGCCCCTCGGGTGCAGGCAGAGCCGAGCCAGTGGGTCCCCGAGCCCAGGGTCCCTTGGCGCGGGCGAGCATGGACACCACACAGGGCAGGACGGCCAGCTGCCACGAGGGTCCAGCGCCCCCCGGCCAGCCCTCTAGACCCTGGGACGCTCCCTCCCTCAGCGCGGGCCTGGCCCACCGCCACACGCTCAGGTCCTAGCCGAAGGGCAGCAGCCCGGGCATGGCCAGAGCGCCACCCTGGCCCAGGTCCGGTGCGTGGTCCGGGGCAGCCCCAGCCGGGCTGCCCACTCCTTAGAGGGGCCTCTAGAGCCCAGGCTCAGAAAAGGAAGCAGGCGGGGGCCTTTTGGGGGCCAGGGTGGGATGAGAGGGGACCCCAGGCCTGGGTGGGACTAGGCCTCGCCCCTGCGCTGAGCGAGGCCGTCCGGCTGCGGTCTCCCACTGCGCGGCCAGCCCCATCCCGAGGCCGAGTCTGTGGCTCCACAGTGCGGTGCGGCAGCCGGCCCCCCGGCCCCCACCCCGCTGGGAGGACTGGGGGCTGCCCCCTGCCAGGTGGGGTCATCCCCGCCTCAGGGACTCCTGGGCTCTGGCTGGCGCCTGCTGGGAGCGGCCCGCGGCGGAAGCAACTCAGGGCACAGGCGCGAGGAGGTCGCCAGGTCTTTACTGCAGGCCGGGCCTGCACCTTGCTCAGCGGGGTGCCAGCCGGCACGACCTTGGGAGGTCACACGCCTTGGTGGGGACGGCTCTGCCGTTGCCTGGGGCTACAGACAGACCGAAGCGGGAAATGCAGGGGCTGGGGGGGCGCTGGGGGGGCCGGGGCGCCGGCCAGGCCGTTGCCGGGAGACTCGGGGAGTGGGCGGGGCCCAGGGCCGCGGGCCTCCTGCAGCGGCTGCAGGTGTCCCCACGAGGGGCCAGCGCTCAGGGTCACTGTCAGGGGCACCTGTGGGCACAGCCAGAGTGAGGCCGGTGCGGCGTCCTCCTGCCCCGCCCCGCAGGTGAAGGCCCCGAGGCCTGGCCACTTGGCACGGGCGGCGTCGGCTCAGCCACGGCAGATGCCCGCACGGGCTCACCCGGCAGGGCCTGTGAGCCCGGCCCAGCGCCCCCCAAGCCCAGGGGGTGTCTGCAGGGAGCAGGCCTGCGGGAGCCCCGGGGCGTGCAGGGGGCAGCTTGTGCGGGCCGCTGGGCCTGCTCCTTGGGGTGTGGCGGGACCCTGAGTGGGCCGGTCTGGCCTGGACGCGGCTCAGCGGCGCCTCTGGGCAGGGGGCTCGGGGTGCCGGGTGTGGGCACAGGGCGCAGGCGGGGGCCTGCCGTCGCGGGGTGGGAGGGAGGCAGTGGCTGCCCTGGGGAGGGACAGCCAGCCTTCTGCCACCCCTCCCCCTTCCCGTGGCTAGGGTTGGGCCCAGAGCCCCGCTGTGACGGGCGCGGGAGCAGGCCTGGGCCCCGGCTTGGCACCCTGGGGCACCTGGGCAGGTGTGCCGAGGGCCGCCCCCAGCCTCCAGGGACACCAGCAGCGCCCCAGCACCCCCGCTCCCAACCCCGACCCAGCCCGGCCCCACCGGGCGGCGCGTGAGGTTCTCACCTGCAGCTGTGTCTGCAGCCCCGGCGCGTGCCGCAGGGCCTCCATGGTCCCCCTGACGAGGGCTGGGGGAGAGCGGTGCTGAGGGTGGCCCAGTGGTCTCCGTGCTGGCCCACGGCTGGGGAGAGGGTGCTGTAACCCAGGCCACCCCGGCCCTCGGCCCGGCCAGCGCGGCTGCACGCTCGTCCTCCTGGCCCGGCAGCGGCCCGCAGGAACGTGCTCCCGCGCCGGACAGCCCTCGCGGCCAGGCGTGCTGCCGCTCTGCAGGGACGCTCGAGGAGGCAGGACCCAGCTGGCCCTGGTGGGGGCGCCGGTCCCTGCTCCGGGCTGGCCCTCTGGAGCCGCAGGCAGGGGCCACCGACATCTCCGAGGCCCCAACCTGGGGCCGTTCTCCTGCAGCGGCGGCAGGGCCCGGCCGGAGCAGACGGGCCAGGGGCAGCTGTGGCAGGGACCTCAGTGCTGGGGGGGCACCCTAGGAGCCGCTTACCCGCAAGCTCGGGAACCTGAGACTCTCCCACTTCAAAGAGCAGCTCGTCGTGAATCTGGGCCAGCAGCCTGGAAAACAGCGGCCGTCACCGTCACCGCCGAGGCCGCGGGCTCCAGCAGACAGCAGGCGCCGCTGGGGTCTGCAGCGCGAGGGCGCCAGGGGCCGGGCCGGGGGCCGCGACAGGCTGGCGGGCCGCCGGGCTCAGGCCCACGGGGTGGCCAGAGCCGGCCTGGACCCCTGACCAGCCGCCCTGCCGCAGGGACCCGCGTGCCGGCCTCTCCAGCCGCGCAGACTCGTGCTGGGCCGGGCCCCGCACGGGCACTCGCAGCTCTGCCGGCTGACGCCGAGTTTCCGCACCTCTGGAAGCGGCTGCGAGAGCCTAAGAACAGGCTGAGCGACTGCCTCACCCGCTCGCTCAGCACCACGCGCCCTTCTGGGCAGCGCCCACTCCTCAGCCCGCACCTCCGCATCCCCATCTGCTCGGGCCTGGCTCAGCAGGGGCGTGTCCGGCGGGGATGGAGCTGGGCGTGGGTCCCAGCTCAGGGGTGCGCGCCAGCCCCACTTCCTGTGCGTCCTCCTGGCCCCGGAGGCCTGGAGCCTCTTCGCAGGGGTCCGCCCCGGGGCGCCCGGCACCGCAGGCTCCTGGGGGCAGCAGCGGAGGGGCCCGAGGGCGTGGGGGCGGCCGGACGAGGCCCCGGGGTGCCCTCCCCACCATGTGGCCTGGGCCGCATGCCCCTCGCGCCCTCCAGGCAGACATGGACTCGTGGCCCACGTGCCGGAGGCCGGGCGGCGCCCACATGCACAGCAGCCAGGGGGCGGCGGCTCCCAAGGCCACACGGCACCGATGGCCACAAGCACGGCCGCCGGACGGTGAGCCCAAGTCCTCGGGCGGCCGGCAGCGGAGCCCCAGTGCCGCCCGCACCCCACGCTGGGCCGGGCGCTGGTTCCCTGTGGGGCCACTGGGGCAGATGGCGACGGGGCCGCACCAGGGCCTGGCGGGCGGTGACAGGGCTGCCGTGGGCGGTGCCTCCATGCCCTCGGCCGGCCGCCCTGCGCAGGAAGGTCAGGCTGAGGTGGCCAGGAGGAGGACGAGGACTCAGGGTGTGCGGGGAGAGCGTCTCGGAGTGAGGACACAGCCGCAGAGGCAGCGGGAGCCTCTCGGAAAGGGGCGCACCCCGCGGGTGCAGGTGCCCGGGTTCAGGCGGAGTGGCTGGTGGCAGGTGGGGCCGGGCCTGGGGGCGGCCACACCAGCCTCTCACCGCCCAGACCAGCCGGGCGCTGGTCCCGGGGGGCCACGCCGCCCCTTCCTGGCCCTGCTGAGAGAGGGCAGGGCCCCCGGGCCCCCACACGGGGTGGGTGAGGAGCCGGCCTGCGGGGTCCCGGCTGAGCGCAGGGCCCGGCGGGGCTCCCCCACCCAGCCCCCGTGCTCGGCGCACACCTGCGAGCTGGCACTCTGACGGGGCAGTGGGGGCCCGCTCGGAGGGGCTGGATCCCCGCCCGGCTAGTGACCGCTCTGGCCGCCCACGCAGGGGAGAGCTGGGCGCTGGGCGGGGTCCTTGTCTGGCCGGCGACCGGCCAGGAGGCCCTCGGGGAGCTGCGGCAGACAGGCCAGCATAGACCCACTCGTGGAAGGTGGCCGCCAGCCCGAGGCAGGTCACGGCAGCGGGCTGGTGGCCACTCTCACTGACCTGGCAGTCAGCGCGGGGGAGGCAGCCACTGCAGCGGAGACGCGGACCATGGCCATCTTGCAGAGGTCGGCGGCCGAGCCTGTGGGCACAGGAGGGCGCTGTGAGGGGCAGGGCCTGGACCTGGCTCGCCAGCGCCAGGCAGCAGCACTGCGCCGGGCGGCACCGGTGGGCGGCGTCTCTGGCTGGCCAGCTGGGGCAGGCCGAGCTCAGGCCCCGGGGCTCAGACTGACTCCATCTGGGCCCTGGCCTGAGGGGGACGGCTGGGCACAGGCCACGGTGGGCGAGCCCGACAGTGGCGGGGGCCTGCAGGCGGAGGGTGGCCGCCCTGCTGGGCGGGGTGGGCAGTGAGGACGCGCAGGAGCAGCGGCCAGGCAGCGGAAGGGCAGAGGGAGGCGGGGAGTGGGCACGGGGCAGGGTGGGCAGGGCCGGGGAGCCCGTCCAGGCGCAGCGGGACTCCTGGGCGGGGCTGGGCCTGGGCTGAAAGGCCTCGCCCGCTTGTGCCTGGGCCCGGGCCGGGCCCCTCCCTCCGTGACCTGTGGGGAGAGGCCGGACTGGGCCGCCCTGGGCCCTTGTGGGCGGCTCCTGGCCGGGGGGACAGTGACTGCAGCTCTTGCTCCAGCCCCGAGCCCGCTGTGCTCAGCTGCTCGAAGCAGTTTTCGTGACTGAAGGGCAGTGTGGGCGGCCATCTCTCCCAGCTGGCCGCTGCTGGACACTGGGAGGACGCCCTGTGCGCGGGTCCTTCCTCAGGTGTGTGACGAGGACAGCCAAGCTCAAGGGCCTGAGCCCCGGCCCGACCCAGTGCTGTCGGTGAACCCCAGGGCCCTGGGGCCCCTCTAGACGGGCGGAGGCCCAGCTGGCTCCGGGAGCCCCGCCGTGCAGGCAGCCCGCGCCACACCTGCCTGCCTCCTCCCGTGCCGCCGGGAGCTGGCGGCTGTGTCCGGCGATCGCGGCACGGGGGGCGGGTGGGGGTGTCACTCAGCCTGTGGCCGCGGGCCCAGCAACGGGGCTGCGGCGGAAGCTGGCGGGCACCTTGCACCACGAAGTTCACTGCCTGTCGCTCAGCTCGTGCCCGGAGCTGCGGGTCTGCGGCCCAGATCTGGGGTAGCGGCCTCTGCCTGCCCATGATGGACGCCACGTAGCCTGTGTGGGGGAGAAGCAGGGGAGAGGCGGGCAGGCGGCCCGCCCCTCACCGAGCGGCTCCCCAGCGATCCTCTGGCCCAGCAGCCCCGGGCAGCGGGCTCCGCCTCAGCCATTGCTGCTGCTGCTGCGCCCCTCGGGACTGCGGAAACAGACCGGGGGGGGGCGCAGCTCCAACCCAGGCCTGAGCCCCGAGAACGCCAGTCTTGACACCGCTGCTGGGCTGGGGCTCTTGCTGCGCCTCCCGGGCGGCTGGGCCTGCCTGGGTCCACAGCGCTGCCCAGAGCCGCCGGACACCCAGATTCCCGGGCGCAGGGACTCCAAAGCGTGGCCAGCAGAGGCTGCACGGGGCAGCCGCGTGCCCACCACGCCGCCCCGCTGGCCTCTCCCCCCGGCCCCTTCGCCCTGCTGCCCCGGGCTAGGGTGCACGGCCCCCTTTGGCCGCACAGTTCCTTCTCCAAGACGCTCCTCTAGAGGCCCCAGCTTCAACTGAGGGGTCAGCCCGGCCAGCTTCGATGCGATGGCTCTGTCGCTTATCCCTAAATCGTGGGACTTCTTTTCCTAACCCGACTCACCGGGAGGGCGGGGCTCCCGCGCTGGGGTGCCCGCGCCCGTACCCCGCCCGGCCACACCGCAGCTCTCTGAGGCGCCTGAGGGCTGGGGCCAGCTGAGGTGAAATGCTGCCAACGTGCCGCGGCCGTCCAGCCTGTTTCCGGCGCGTGGTTTATCTGCTTCGTCTCGCTGTGCTTTCCAGCCCATGCTTGTCCGTCCGGCTGCAGCGCGGCTCTGCCGGCGCCGGGCTGCGGCTCTCGGCGGCTCACCTGTCCGGCGGCACTGGGCGACGGTTGCTTGGGCAAACTCCCTGACCTTCTTGTGTTTTTGAAAGAAACTCTCCACAAACCGGGCAGCTTCCGGGGCAGGAACCCCAAGGCACGCGGCCAGCCTCTCCTTCCCTGTGGCCAGAAGAGCGAGGTCAGGACGCTGACCTGCCCCGCCTGCAGGGACGCCGCGGCCTGAGAGGGGCCAGGGAGGCCGGGTCAGGCCCAGCGGCCCTCCGGCCTCTCTGACGGACGCTCGGGCGCCAGCATGGTCGGGGGACAGGCCCGAGGATGCCTGCGGGCCGCAGCCTGTGCAGGGCCAGTCCTGGCCCAGGACGGGGGCTCCGCTGCAGCATGGGGGTGGTACCGGGAGGTCCACCTGGGGCTGGCAGAGGCGCTCTGGGTCCCCGGGAGGGAGGAGTGATCCAGATAGGCCTGGACGGGAGTCCTGGAGGCACGCTCCTCGACGGGCCTGCACCCGGGAGGCGCCAGCACCAGAGCGGGCCTCTGCAGGGCTCACGCCAGCGGTGCCCCGGGACGCAGACTGCAGCCCCGGCCCTGCTGGCCTCCTGGCCCCAGCCTCTGCTCATCGGCCTGCCCTGCGGGGCCTCAGCGGTCTTCCGGAGAGCAAGGGCAGTCATGCCCACCTCCTGCTTGGCCGGGGGAACCTGAGCCACAGATGTCTCCCCACAGGTGCCCGTCCAGTCTCCGCCAGGCCCACAGGCACAGCTGCGGCTGGAATCCTGCCCCTCCCCTTGCTGGGCTCCCTGGAGGAGGGGCTGGCCAAGGTCACCCAGCGGAGAGGCCTGGGGTCAAGAGGAGCATGGGCTGTGGCAGCCCCATGAGCAGAGAGTCGGAGAAGGAGGAGGAGGAGGAGAGAAAAGAGGAGAGGGGGGAGGAGGAGGAGGAGAGAAAAGAGGAGAGGGGGGAG
>JAGFMF010012010.1:585298-618322 GCA_019455555.1 Galemys pyrenaicus
GTAGTGGGAGGAGGAGCAGGAGGAGGAGGGGCAGGGGAGGAGCAGGAAGGGCAGGAGGCGGAGGGACGGGGGAGGAGCAGGAGGAGGAGGGGGTAGGGGAGGAGGGGGGGGAGGAGCAGGAGGAGCAGGAGGGGCAGGAGGGGCAGGAGGAAGCCTGCAGCCCAGGGCCTGGCTCCCAGCAGGACGCTCAGGGTCTCTGTCCTGCCCTGTGACTGACTCCTCCCTCGTGCATCTCTAAGCTTCCACCTGGACTTCCCGGCACAGGCTCCCTTGGGGCCCAGGCCCCAGGCCCGACTCTGCAAGCCCCTGGGTGGCCGCCCTGGGCCACCAGCCGCATCTGCGCAGCCGGGGCGCCGACGGCCAGCCGGGGAAGGCGCCTGCTCAGGGCCGCCGTGCCACTGGCGGGCGGGCAGCACCACAGACGCGCCCCGGACCCTCGGGGCCCAGGGCTGGAGCGGGGCACAGAGAGGCGCCTCGGCCCTCCGACCACGCCTCCCAAGAGTGGCCGCCGCCGTGTCTGCAGCAGTAGAGAGGCCGCGGCTCGGGGCCGCCCCAGGAGCCTGCACTGCGGCCCTCCCGGCGCACGAGGGCAGCGGCCCTGCCGAGCTCCCGCCCAGTGGGCGCCCTGGCCACCAGCCTACGGGGGGCAGGGCTGCGAGAGCAGTGAGCGGTGGAGGGGTGGGGGGCGCTGGGGGTGGAGCGGGGGTGGGGGTCGCTGGGGGTGGGGTGGGGGTGGGGGTCGCTGGGGGTGGGGGGCATTGGGGGTGGGACGGGGGTGGGGGGCGCTGGGGGTGGGGAGCCGCTGAGGACGCCCTCCGGATGCCCTCTGGTCCTCGCTCAACCCCTCCTGCTGGCCTCCGGGCAGGCGGCAGACCTGTCCTCCGGGTGCCAACACCTGTGGTCTGGACCCCTCCGCCCCCTGCTGTGGAGAGTGAGCCCCAGGGGCAGGCTCAGCACCCTGGACACCACTTGGAGAGGGCGGCCTCACAGGAGACCCCAACCTGCCCCAGCACCGGGAGCCTCAGGGGGAGGCAGGGGAGGGGAGGAGGGGAGGAGGGGAGGAGAGGGGTGGGAGGACGGGGGCAGGAGGGAGCCTAGCCTGGGAGGGGTGTCCTCTGAGAGCCCTGGCCAGCCACTCTGATTTAGGCGAGACCCCAAGAGGCCCCCAGCTGGACCCCGCCCCCCAGAGGCTGGTGGGCCTGGCAGGCTCACGGGCTGGACCGTCTGGGGTGTGCTGTCCAGGGGCCGGTGTGAGGGCACAGGGCGCCCAGGGGTGGACCCAGAAGGAGGTCTCGAGGCGCAGAGAGGAGCCCAGCAGCCGGCACGGCTACCTGCTCCGTAGACGGCCGAGTACACCACCTTCTTGGCCCGCTCTCTGTCCACCTGAGTCACGCACTCTGCGGGGACGTCCTTCCTGCGGAAAGGTCACCTGCCATCAGCGCCCTGTCCGCAGCGGCGCCCCCGGCCCCACGGTGGGGGACCCTCGAGCCCAGTGTGGCTGGGGGCTCCAAGTGGACCCGCTGCCCTTGGGCACCCCCCACAGCCTGGGCTGACTGCTGAGTGTGTAGGGGCCAGGGGCAGGCAGGGACTCCCCCCTGCTGCTGCTGCTGCTGGCCTGGTCCCACCTCACCCCCAGGCGTCCGGGCAGAGGGCGCATCCCAGCTCAGAGGGACAGCAGCATGAAGAGGACAGTGCCCACGGGACCGGGCGGCGTGCTGAGCCCCGAGGCCCCCAGAAGGAGGGCTGGTGGGTCCGTCCAGTTCCCCAAAGCATCGCCCCAGCTGCAGCGCCTGCCCGTGGGGGCTGAGGTCCAGCCCCGCCTGTCCCGGCCGTTGGAGCTGTGCTGCTCCCTGCGCCTGGCGTCTCTCGGCAGAGGCAGTGCCCTGGAGCGGGCTGCCCGCCCTGGTGGGCAGCTGCCTGAGGCGGGGCTGGACACTCCTGCCTGCTCGCTCCCCGGGGTGACGAGACCCAACCCAGGGACCAAGAAATGGGTGTGGCTGCGTGGCCAGAGCCGGCTCTGCTGCACCCCACGGTGACCACAGACCGCCCAGCCACGCGAGGGAGGCTGAAACATGCCGACCGCAGCGCGGGACGCTGGAGCAGACCTGCCTTGACGCAGAACGAAACACACCCACCGGAGGCCTCCGGTGCAGAAGCACCCCCAGAGCCGCGAGCCCGGGAGCAGCGGAGGACACGGGCCCCAGGGAGAGGCCGCCGGGCGAGGCCCGTTAACACAAACGAGGGACGGAGTGCCTGGATTACAGAGTTAACTCGGAAAGCAAGCAAAGGAAGCAAGGGCGAGGGCTGTGCCAGGAGGGGCCCAGGCCAGAACAACACTGGGGCAGGAGTGAGCGCCCGGGAGAGAACCACCCCGCCACCAGCAGGCCCACTGAGAAAGCAAAGTCCTGGCTCATGCGAGAGATGAGACAGGCCCGAGGCAACTGAATCTAAAAGGGAGGGAAAGCACAGGCGTGGAAGGCAAGGAACAGCCTCCTCTGGCCGAGGGGTGGCGTTCACCCCCGCCAGGGAGGACCCCGGGCGCAGCAGCCTCTCCTGCCTGCCGCCGCCCCCTCGGGTCCAGTGTGTCTCAGTGGGTCCGCCTGTTCTGCTCCCTGCGCTGTCTCTGGGGAGTCCTCTCACCCCCACACCTCTGGCCTGCACCCCAGGTCTTCTACGCAAAAATAGATAAATAAAATCTTTTAAAAAAAGTCTTAAAAAATTAAGAAGCAACAGGGAAATATAACTACTGACCTGTAGGAAGTTAAAAACCGTAAAAAATGGGGCCTCCCTGGTGGCGCAGTGGGTTAAACACCACACTATGAAGCAAACGAGTTTGATCCCTGCTGCCGGCCAGTGGGGGACCCACATGGTGTGGCAGACCTCTCCTGCTGTGCCCGCTGCTCCCCTCAGCAGTGTTTTCAGTAGATCTGCCTGTTCTGCTCCCCGCTCTCTGTGGTGAATCCTCTCACCCCCCACACCTCTGGCCTGTGCCCCAGTGCTTGTGTGCATAAATAATAAATCTTTAAAAAAAAAACCGTAAAAAATGATTTTGCACAACTGTACGCAGGCAAATGAAAACCAAGTGTTGACTGACGTGGACGATTTCCTCAGGAGCAGTCACCAAGGTGACGTCTGCAGAGATGGAAGTCCAACAGACCAGTGTGCACAGAGGCAGCAGAGAAAATGACCGTCGGTGCAGCGAGGGCTGACGGGTCCAGCAGGGCTGAGCCCCTCGCTGCACGGACTGTAGAGCGCGACGGCGAGGAGACGGCCAAGTTAGTTTTCCCAATCAGGTATTACTATCCCAAAACACGGGAAGAGAGCATCACAGAAGGGCATCACAGACCGACGCTGCTCACGGACGAGCCCGGATGGAGGGCTTGGTGCCGGCACTACGCTAAAGAAAGCCCACACCCAGGCAGGATTCATGCCAGGAAAGCAGGCCTGGGGCGAGGAATCCACGGGACACACACAGGGCTGCTACTTAGCTGGTCCTCGGTTACTCCCGGATTGCCGAATGAAAATCGGCGACAAAGCCCACACCTGCTCTTGATAGAAGCCCTTGAGAAAACAAGAGTCGCCAGCACCTCCTCAAAGTGACAGATGCGCTTCGGCCCATGGGCAGCCTGGAGGGGCTGTGCCCTGTCTTCCTGAGAGCAGACGCCAGCAAGGGCCGGAGCAGCTCGGCACCGCCCTGGGGAGGTGAGCCAAATGATCAAAGGCCCGGTAATTGGGAAGTTGGAAAAAAGAATTAAGGATATAAGAATTAAAAAACACAACTCTCTCTAATTGCAAACGACATGCTAGTATGCCTGGACATTCCCAGAGAATCAGCGATAAGATAATTCAGAGGCAGCAGGAAATAAATGACCCTAAGTCAGCAGGCTTCAAATACAAAACATCAGGAAGATACAATGGGAGACAATTTCATCAGTATTTTTTTTAAAGACTTATTTATGCACACAAGAACTGGGGTACAGGGCAGAATCACGGGAGGTGAGAGGATCCACCAGAGACAGAGTGGGGAGCAGAACAGGCAGACTGGCTGAAACACACTGCTGAGGGGAGCAGCGGGCTAGGAGGAGAGGTCTGCTGCGCCCTGTGGGTCAGCTCTCCGGCCGGCGGCAGGGATCGAACTCATGCTGCAGTGACTGCGGTTTGCCTCGCAGAGCATTACTTAACCCATCGTGCCTCCAGGGAGGCCCCTCCCTGAGATTATATTGAATTCATCACTTGACTGAGGGGGTGCTGATGTCGGAGATGGTGCCAAACACCTTAACCAGGGTCGGGGTGTCTTCCAATTCTGCCTGTTTTGCTCCCTGCTCTGTCTCTGGTGAATCCTCTCACTGCCCCGGACTCTGGCCTGTACCCCAGCTCTTGTATGTATAAATAAATAAATCTTTAAAAAAAAGCAAAAACAAAAACAAAAAAACACACAATATAATCTCAGGGAAAACACCGGCGCACTTTTCTATGGGACTAGACAAGGGGACGTAAAACTCACATGGAGAATGAATGTTCCGAGCAGGCAGGAAAATAGAAACAAGAGCTGCTATCGAATCACCCTCAAACCCTGCAGGCCGCACGGGGTCGGGGCAGGCCCCGGCACAGCACAGCGAGTGGAGACTCCCGCGGAAGGACGCCTCGCAGAACACGACGGCTGCAGTCGCTGGGCGAGACCGCCTCTTCACGGTGATGTGGAACAGCTGAAAGACCATTTAGGACAAGCAAGAGAGCGCGGACACATTCGCCCACGACCCGGGTGCAGGGAAAGGCTTGTTTTCTTACCATGAATCAAAATCCAGACGTAATAAAAGACAAGAGAGATTACAAGACACAAGAAAATAACCCCAAAACAAAGCCCCAAGTCTCTCCCACAAGGCCTGAGATGCTACAAACAAGGTCAAAAGACACAAAAGGTTTGCGATGTGCGTCAGAGAGGAAAGGCTGGCACGCAGCACTCAGGCCTCTGAAAGCCGAGGAACGGGGCCTCCCGGTGGTGCAGGGGCCAGACTCAGCACTGTGAAGCACCTGCAGCCACTGCGGTCCGGCTCTATCCCGGCCAGGGAGGGACCCCAGGCGCAGCAGACCCTCGGCAGTGGGCTTGTGGGTCCGCCTGTTCTGCTCCCTCCCGTCTCTGGCGAGTCCTCTCACCCCTGCATATCTGGCCTGCACCTGAGTTTTCCTATGATACATAAAATCTAAAAAAAAAAAAAAAAAGGAGGGCTAGAGCCACGGCCACCTCTCACTCTGACGCAAGCCCCGCGGCACCAAGGCCGCCTCCTCGGCACAGACCCTGGCGCGGGGCCCACACGTGGCCGCCGTCACTACCAGCTCTCACCACGTCCTTGCGCCACAGGGGAATGCAGGCGGCGACGGTCCCTCCGGCCGCCCACCTGTGGCTGCGCGGGACCTGCCTCCTGGGGCCCCGGGAGTGGGACAGCGGGTGTGGATGGGCACGCCCAGGCCGCCGGCTCGGTCAGGGGCGCTGAGGGTGGGGCGGCTGCCCCGTGTTGTGAGTTGCCTGCTGGGAACGTGGTGAGTGTGGTGGACAGCGCCCCTCTTCCAGGGAGCCTGCTATGCTGCGCCGGTTTCTTGGGCCCACGCCAGGAGTGGCTGCAATGCCTGGACCCACAGGTCCGGCCAGGCAAGCCTCTGCCGAAGGAGGGGCGGAGCAGCCAGCCGTGCCGCTGGTTCGCAGAGACTGCACCTGAGGGCACCCGACGTCCGAAGCTGCAGGAAACTGCTGCTGGAAAGTCCTTCTGCAGCGTCGGCCGTTTTTGAGAACGCTGATTTTTTCATGCCGCTGATGAGGACGGTCTCAGCCGCAGCTGTAAAACTGGCACGTGAGTAACCACGTGAGCGGGCGCGGGCAGGTGTGGGAGGGCCGCCCGCCGCACTCCCGCCGGCCGAGCCTGAGCGGCGCCCGCTGAAGTCCTCCAAGCGCCCTCGCCTGCACAAGCTCTGCATCCTTGACGCTCTTCCAGAAACGCTCTCTTCTTTGAATACGCTGCTGTTCAGAACACAACACCGACTTGCCTCTTGCCTCCTTTCAAACGAGGGGTTCGCAGAAACACACCCTCAGCGCGTCTGACCCTGCTGCTCTGCCACCACGCGCTGCTCTCGCCCTGCTCGGCACGTGAGGCCGCTCCCACAGTGGCTAATCACGGCGCGGGCACCGCCGCCGCGGACAGGAGGAGCCTCCACACAGATCTCAGAGCTGCTTACTCTGAAGCCCCGCGAGCGAAGGGTACACATCGTGGGCGAGGGCCAGGGCCGCCTCGTTGCTCAGGCTGACCGGTCAGGCCAGCCTCGGGTGATGCCGGAAGCCACGCCTGCCTTGCGCTCCGTCCATTTTCCACATCAGCTGAGCACGCCCCGCGGGCTCATTGCTGGCTTCTCTTCCCTTTCCTAGGGCCCGTGTCAGCGCCGCTGCGGTGCACGCTCTTGGTGCCGCCTGGCCCACCTCAGCATCAGCCAGTGGTTTCTCCCGCTTTTGCTACTGTCAGGGGTGGTTTAGCTGGTCCAGGGTCTGCCTTTCCACACAAGTCTGGAATAGGTCCGGGAAGACCCTGCGTGGGCCTGGGCAGGGGCACGTGCAGCCGCGGGCAGCTGAGACTGGGCGCACGCCACGCAGCACTGTCCCCAGCTCGGGCTCTCTGCGGCTACTGGCGTCTTGATTCCTGCCGCCAGCATGCGGACGCGCGGCCCCCGTGCACGTTCTGTTAGCCGAACGCCACGGCGTCGCGTTACCTTGGGGACAACTGGAGGTGGCGTCGGGTTTTGGTTTCTACTTATGCGTGCTCACTGTCGCTTTACAGAAGTGGACTTGATTTCTGTGTGTTGGTATCATGTCTTGAAACCTTCTAAGCTCACTTACTGGTCCCAGGAGTTAACACTGCCTTCCCTGTGTTTCTTTGGGGCATTAGACAATCGTCACTTGTAAAAGGGCAGTTTCACTCTCTCTTTCCAATCTTTATTCCGTTTGCCTCTTGCCTTGTTTAGTGGCTAGAATTTCAACATCCAATATTAATAAGCTGGTCCTGACTTAGGGGAAGAGCACCAGGCTTTACCACTAAACACGCTGCCAACTGCAGGGTTTTCCCGGGAGATGTTCTTTATCAGGTTCAAGCTGTTCCTCGCTCTCATTTTCTGAGAATTTTTATCCTGAATGGGTGTTCAATTTTGCCTGGTATATCAATTGATATAATTATATAGACATATATATATATACATTTAACTTGATCACATGGAGGGTTACGTCGATTTTTGAATGTTTACTCACATTTGCATGCCTGGAATAAATCCAATGTTTTTTAAGATTTATTTATGCATACAAGAACTGGGGTGCAGGACAGAGGCATGGGGCGGGGTGGGGGGAGGGTGACAGGACTGACCAGAGACAGAGTGAGGAACAGAACAGGCAGATCGACTGAAGTGCACTGCTGAGGGGAGCAGCGAGCAAGGCAGGAGAGGTCTGCTGTGCCATGGGGTCCCCTCCCTGGCCAGCAGCAGGGATCGAACTTGCGCTGCAGAGGCTGCGGTTCGTTCACAGTGCGTTGCCTAACCCCTTGCGCCACCAGGGAGGCCCAAATCCAATTTTGGATATGGTGTATAATTTTTAAAAAAGATTTACTTATTTATGCACACAAGAGCTGGGGTACAGGCCAGAGTCCAGGGAGGTGAGAGGACTCGCCAGACAGAGCAGGGAGCAGAACAGGCAGACGGACTGAAACACACTGCTGAGGGCAGCAGCAGGGAGGCAGGAGAGGTCTGCTGTGCCATGTGGGTCCCCTCCCTGGCCGGCAGCAGGGATGGAACTCGCGCTGCAGCGGCTGCGGTTTGCTTCACAGTGCGTTGCTTAACCCACTGCGCCACCAGGGAGGCCCCTATGGTGTGTAATTATTTTTAAATATCACGGTGTTTGGTTTGCTATTATCTTGCTGAGGGTTTCTGCACCTAAGTTTCTGGATTATACTGGCTGTAGTGGTTTTCCTCTGTTTATTTAGCGTCTGTTCTCTTTGGTCGTGGCATCATGTTTATTCTGTCTTCACCTGGAAACTGCTCCTTCCAATCCGTTTTCTGGACGAGGTCACAGGCAACGTTTGCCGTTACACGCTTGGTCCAACGCCCCCGAGCTGCCGCCCCGGCTGCAGAGCTGCTGACCAGGCCAGGAATCGCAGCTTCGGCCACTCTGCCGGCTCCGGGCTACCCAGGCATCCACTTCACGTGGGCCTGGCGTCTTGTGGTTCTCGGGAAACCAGTCCATCTCTTGTGAAGAGTTAGCTTTCTGAGCATGAGACGGCCCGGGGTTCTCTTACAGTCCTGGGTGCCTGCGGCACCATCTGACAGCCTGATATGGTTCCTGGTGCAGAGCGGGCTTCTAGAATGCAGTGATTTCACTGACTGTTCAGACTCATTCTTTGCTTTGTTTTCTCATTGTTTTTCTGCTTTTAGTATCACTTATTCTTGCTCTTATCGTTATTACTTCCTTCTTGCCCGCTTTGGTACATTTCACTTTTCTCTGTCAGTATCTTACTGAGACAGAAACTGGACCCCGCTCACCCGCCGGCGTGCTGGGCCTGTGGTGTCCTGTGGGCCCCTCTGCCGCGCCTGTGCCTGACACCTGGCCACGCCACTTCGCTGCGACACTCGGCAGCAACAGCCAGAGGAGCCGCAGCCCGCCGAGCAGAGGACCAGCCGCCGCGCCACCGCCGCCACCAGCAGCTCCTCCTGCAGGCCCGGCAAGTCCTCCGCGTGCTGTGGGGCGGGGGCTGGCGGGGTGGGGACACAGGCACTGTCCTGCCGCAGCAGCAGGGCGCCAGCAGGACTCAGGAGTGAGCCAAACACACCGACCCACCTCCCTCGTGAGCGGGCACCTGCCGAGCCGTCCACACCTCTGGAGAGGTGGCAGGGTGATGCTAAACCGGCACACGCTTGCACCCTCCATGGCACCACGTCCCACCGGAGGGAAAGTGAGACAGAAGAGGGCGTGTGGGGCAAAGCGCTCGGGGTGTGGGGGGCCGTGAGCAGGAGGCCCGGCCGCACTCATGCTTGGGGCAAGGGGAGACGGACAAGAGGAAGAAGCGCGGTGAGCACGGGAGGCCTCAGCCTCCGGGGACCTCAGCACTCGAACACGGCGAGGTGCTGCTCACGCCCAGTGGGGTGGCCGGCGCAGAGACAGACGGGAAGACAAGCCGCAGCATGTGGCGCAGGGGAACGTGGGAGTGTGACATGGAACAGTTACTTTGGGGCAGAAATAGCTGCTCGGAACGTTAAACATAGTGACCACCGAACCCACACCTTGAAGTGGCTTAAATTAGATTGTGTCCTTCTATCACACGTTTCAAAAAGGTCAACACAGAATTACTACACGACCCAGCGACACCCCGCGCGAGCCCAGAGCAAGGAAGCGCCCGTCTACGCTGGCGGGGCCTGTGCATCCGAGCGGCCTGCTCCCCGCAGCCTCTCAGAGCCCCGGCGCCCGCCAACTACCGAGTCAGTCGGCCGACGGGAGCGCAGGTCACCGCAGCGCGGAGCATCTCCGTTGCGAAGAGGCGCGAGAGCGCACGACCGAGCTGCGCAGCAGGACGCAGGCGCCGGAGCCCTGCTCAGGCCCTCACACGCCCCGAGCCCACGCGTGGAGAGGCCGGTGGTGGCCGCGCTTCTGGGGCGGGCAGGGCGCGGCGGAGGAGTACAGGCTTCCCTTGGGGCTCAGCAGCAGTGCAGAGCTGAACTCTGCGCGGGGAGAGCCTGGCTCCTGGGTGTGTCCCGCAGTGCTGAGCTCAGCAGGCTCAGAGCACGGAGAAGGGCAGCGGCAGCCGGCTGCGGGCTGCGGGGCACGGGGCCTGCGGCGCGTGGGGAGCCGGCGAGGCCAACACCGACCGCGGAGGCTCTGTGCTGGGACTGCAGGTCCCGTGCTCGGGCCCAGGGCCGGCGTGCCCCAGAGACAGCCGGACCCGTGCGGGAGGCGTGCCGCTCAGCTCTGAGGGAGAAGCAGGCAGGTGAGAGTCCCCGATCGGCGGGAAGGGCGGCGGCGAGGAGGGGCAGGGGCAGCGCAGGTCCATGTCGCGCCTCAGCAGAGGCCGGGACTCGCGGCCAGAGACGGGCTCCGCGCAGAGCTGCCGCCTCCCAGCAGCGAGGATGAGGCCAGGACGCCGACCAGGTGTCCACGGGGGAAGCGGCGACGCCTGCAACCTGAGCAGCTAGGCCCTGAGCTCCCACCCTGCCGGCCGGGAGAGCGGGCCTGGCTGCGGGGCCTCTCCAGGAGGCAGGCGGTCCTGGTCGGCCGGGGCCTGAGGCAGGAGCCTGGGGCTGGGAGACGGACAGGCCAGGAGGGCTGTGGTCTCAGCAGGGCGGGTCTCCTTCAGACCCGAGGCCCTTCACGCCCTCCGGGGGGGTGGGAGCAGGGGCAGCTCAGGCTGCAAAGGCCATGGGGGGAGGTCCAGGGCACGCAGGCACGGCTGAGGGCTGAGCGCCGGGCCAGCCCCAGGGCTCCCTTCGGTGGGGCTGCGTGCACGGATGCCAGCCTCGGCTCGGACAGACGCGGAAGACCCGGACGAGCAGGCAGGGCTCAGGGTGGCCAAGCAGAGCCGGAGAAGGCGGTGGAGAGGAAGGTGGGCCCGGAGTGGGCGAGAATGAGGGATCTAGGTGGAAGGGCGTGGGCGTGGAGCTCCGGGTCAGGAAGCCCAGCCAGACGCACCTGGGGTGTCTAGGCTGAGGGTACAGGTCACTGGGGTGCTGGCGGGAGGGCCCCATCCAAGGCAGGTGGCCCCAGGACCCACTCCCCAGCGGGGGCCCTCACTCTTCCCTGGAGCTCTGCCCACCCCACGCCTCTTCCCGCCAGCATTCCTTCCCCTGGCTGACACCTTCCGCCATACCCCCACCTCCCTGCCGGGCCCCCGCCTCCCCACCAAGCCGGTGTGACCCCCACTTGCCCCTGTGACCCCCCTCCCCGCTGTGCCTGGCGTGACCCCCACTCAGGACTGTGCCTCCCCACCCTGCTGCTGTGTGGCTCAGGGCCCCGAATCCTGACCCCACAGGTTTCGGGGCAGTGGTGTTGCTTCCTGGCCACTGGGAAGGTGAGTCCCCGAGGCTGGCCTGTTTATCCCACCGACCCTGGCCGCGGGGCTGTCGCGGCGTGGCCAGTGACCGGGCCTGCAGGCGCCGCGTCCCAGAGGGCGGACCGGAGGACGGAGCATGGAGGAGCACAGGTGTGAGGGTGAGCGCCAGGGCCTGGGAGGGGAGTAAGGACGAGGCAGGGCAGACGCGAGGCCAAGCCCCTGCGCAGGGAGGGCGGAAGGGACCTGGGCCTGTCCAGTGGCTGGAGGGAGGTGGGGAATGGCCAGCACTGCACTGGACGTGCGGACAAAGTCCTGCACCCACAAGTTTGTGTGCCTTTGGCTGAGAGGGTGGCGACAGCAGAGAGGGGCGTGTCGGGGAGCAGAGGACATGGGGCTGACACCAGTGGGGCCCAGGGCATGGGGCGACCCGGAGGGGGCGGCGCAGTCCGCAGCGGGGACCTCCAGGGAGACGCCTGGGGTGCACGGCTGCAGGGATGAGGACGGGCTAGAGGGAGGCGGCTCTGCGGGGAGGGGCGGGGGTGTCGCAGCCGCCGCCCGGCGCCCCGGGCAGGCAGAACCCCGACTTCGGGCCACAGGCCTGGGAGACCGCCCCTGACTAGAGAGTGACCGCCCAGGTCCCCGCAGCAGCGCCAGGCCCACTGCAGGGCTGGCAGGGCTGGGGGCTTGCCTGCCTCCTGACCGGCGGGCAGCTGTGAGGGCGCTGGCACCGCCCCTTGCCCTGCGCACTGGGACAGGCCACGGCCCCGCGGGAGGGGAAGAGCCCGTGAGAACACGGCTCAGGAAGACGGCAGGCCTGGCGGCTGGGGCGAGCGGCCATACCCGCTGAGGGTGTCCTGGGCGAGCCTCGCAGGCACCGGCCGGAGCACGCAGCCCGCCCCGTCGCCGGCATCTCCACGACACTCGGCAGCAGAACTCTGGGAGCCTCCGACTTCTCAAAGGGACGAACCAGCGGAGAAGCCTGCAGTCTCTCTTATGAAAGTGACCTTGGAACAACTTGAGGCTTTTAAAATCCGCAGGAGCATGTGTATCTTACCACTGTGACGCCAGGCTAGAAAAGACGTCTCTCTCCGACTCCTGGAATAACTTCAGAAGCCCTGGGTCGGCAGATAAGTGAGCAAGAATGCGCAACTCAATCTGCGAAAAGTCTGAGAGACGGAGCCCGTGTTAGCTCAGAAGCTGCCTCGTGCCTCGCTGTTGCCCCCCAGCCCCAGCGGCTCACCCTCCTGCCCCCACTGGCCGCCGCAGGTCATCCTAGTGTCTGAGGCCCAGGGACCTCCTCTCCGCACACCTGTCCGCCAGAATCTGTAAAAGGGCCTACTGCCCACTGGGCTGCGGGCTGGGGCCGTCAGGGGCGCTTCCTCGTGCCGCTGGCATTCCGGCGGGAGACAAGCGGAGTGAGCCAGCGGCCTGCTAGACGTGACAGGCACACAGAAGACATGGAGGATGCAGAGGTTGTGCGGACATGCACGCCGGCCCACAGGTGAGTGTGTCTGTGCATGCCTACGTGTGTGCAGTGTCTGTACATGCCCGCGCGTGTGCACACTGCATGCCGGTGCATGCCCACGTGTTGCACTCTGCATGTATGTGCGCGCCTACGTGAGCATGCTGCACGTGAGCACACACCTACATGGGGGCATGCTGTGCGCGTGTGCCTAAGTGAGCACACTGCGTGTATGTGTGTGCCTACGTGTCCTCACTGTGTGCATGCCTGCATGAGCACACTGCGTGTGTGCGTGCCTACGTGTGTGAGCACACTGCATGCACGTGGGTGCCCACGTGCGTCCTCTCGGTGTGCATGCCTGCATGAGGATTGCAGGCGTGGCTGCATTGCACACATGCATGCACAGCGCACGCTGTGTGGAGTGCGCACATGTGTGAGTGTGTCACGTGTGCAGGAGGGGCAGAGGCTATGTAGGGAGCAGGCCCACCAGGTGAGATGCTGCAGCAGGCCGGGTGGGGACCCAGGGCAGGCACTCAGCTCAGAAATGGTGAAGCGAGGGGCTTGGACGCAGAGCCGTGCATATCTAGCACATATAAGACCTTTTTGTTTCAAACAAATATTCACCTTAGGACTTAAAGAATGGGTTCCGTAAATGCCTTTCAATTATTCAGATTCCAAATATCGGACCAGTATGGGACATATAAAGTGAGACACGGACACGTCCCTTTCCTAGTCTGCACGCACCTGCTGCCAGAAAGCTGCGGCCTCTGGGTGAGACGATCATGGCCCTCGGGGAGATGGTGAGGCTTCCGCCTGCCTCACCTGGATGGACATTTCAAGGGCACGCTGTGAACTGGGATGAGCTGAGCCCCCTGTCTTCAAAGTTACTTTAACATCATCTACAGTCAGGGTCCAGATTTCTGATTCTTACCAATGTAACTTTAAGATATCATGTTACTAAGGAAAGTAAACCAGATTTATTGTGGATTTCCTTTCCGTCTAGATTCTTAAAGGTCAGATATCGACAGGAAGGACAATCGAGGACTCCCTGCCCCTCACTGTGAACACACAGCTGTGGGGAGCTCCGGCTCCAAGGTCTCCCCACCAGTTGCTTTTCAAGGCCCACTTTGCTTGGATTTGCCCGCTTTCTTTTAGCCATGTGGCTGCCAGTTCTGCAGGACAGGCGCGCACGAGAAAGTGAGCTGCCTTTCTGGACAGTGCAGACCACTTTCAGCAGGTGAAGGCTGGCTGTGCGTGTGCCCGCTTGCCTTTTTCACAGGGAGCTGGGTTCAGAGTGGGAAGGGAGTCTTCTGCCTTGTACAGTCCTCCCTAAACGTGCACGCTCCAAGAGGGAGCCCCCCACTTCAGCCATGACTGTCTTTCAACGCACCCTCAAGCCTGACCATGCAGCTCGGGGCAAGCTGTGTGGAGAGAAGTTTCTAGGCCACTAGTTTTAGAGAAAAGCGATTCTAAGTACTTGCAGGTTTTTATAAAATGTTACACAAGACTTTAGCAAGGTAGAAAGAAATGTGTTACCTTTAAAATTCTGAAGTTTGGTGATCTGAATTGGGTGCTTAGAGATACCTTGGATATTCTGTTAATAAAAACAGGAAATGGCTTTAGACAAATGACTCAAATTAACCTATACTAATCAAGGGCATCTGAAATCTACCACATTCTATTCACCATTAACAAATAACCGATGTCACATGTCACCACGCACTAGCTGCTACGCTCACACCATGTCCACACTGCAGAACCATTCCTGACGGCAGCCGGTTGAGGCGCCTTTCAGACACAGGAACTGGCTGGGCAGCATCTGCCGGGTGCACCTGCTTACCCTGAACAGCGGCCACGCAACACGCTAGCCAGAGACTTCCGTGAACCTGTTAGACTGTGCTTTTACAGGTGCGTTGTAAGGTGAGCCCGCAGCCTCCTCCCTGACGAGCCCTGCTGTGGCCTGCCGGGCTGGACACCTGCGCTACCAGCGCCTGCGGCCTGCTCCTCGGCTGCTGGCAAGTTTCTGGTCCCCAGAAAGCCCCTGGGAGGCTGGGCAAGCCCTGTGCGCCTTCACAGTGGGGGCCGCGGGCGCCAGCCCACAGAGACGCTCCCAGCCGGTGGCTGCTGCCACCACCCGGCCTGCTGCCACGACTATGGATTCTCTGGACCACGTGGTTCTTAAAAAGCCCACCAAACAGTCATGCCCCGCACTCAAAAATAGAACAGAGGTGACAGAAGAAAGGAGGGGGCGTGGGAGTCTGATTTATAGCCCGTCAGCAAGAAGCACAGCCAACGAGCAGCACAGCTGATGAGCTTCAGCACCCGGCAGCTGAAGCCCAGGGCAGCGGCTGGGGCCACCTCCGTCGGGCCGGGTTTGCTGGAAGTGTGGGTAGCTGCCTGGCTAGCACCAGGCTGTGGGGCGAGGCCGGCCTGGGGAGACTGAGACCTTTTCGGATGGGGTAGACATCACCCAGAGACGCAGCTGGACGTTGTGGAACGTGCAGCATTCACCTGGTCGAGGACCCCTGCTGGTCCTCCTGCTGGTCCGCGAGTGACTGTCCAGTGGAGTCTCTGCGACTGGGTTCAGAAGCCCTTCCACACATAAAATAACCTAGGGCCTCCCTGGGGGCGCAGCGGGTTGAGCGCCGCACTGTGAAGCACCCGGGCACAGCAGTTCGATCCCCCGCCAGGGAGGGACCCACAGGGTGCAGCAGACCTCTCCTGCCCCCCGCTGCTCCCCTCAGCAGTGTTTCAGTCAGTCTGCCTGTTCTGCTCCGACTCTGTCTCTAGTGAACCCTCTCACCATCCACACCTCTGGCCTGCACCCCAGCTCTTGCGTGCATAAATAAATAAAGCTTTAAAAAAATAAAATAGCTTACCAAAATATGACATTAATTTGACTCCAATCAGATATAAAAAGAGCTAATACTAACACGCTGACAAAACACTGAACGTATCGTCAGAAAAATAAGGAACTCCAAAGGGAAGAAAGCTTCATCAGCAAACCAAAGCAGAGACCCGTCCTGCTGATAACAGCTGGCAACCACACATTTTAAAGCTACATTTTAAAGACTGCGTTGCTTTCTTACTGAGGCAATAAGGGCACGGCCGTTTGTGCTCGAAGGACAAGCTCGGGCCTCCCCCATGGGAGGCCCCGCCCCACGACTACTGCCAGCGCACCGGCATCCTCCGTGCCCCCACCCGCTTCCCGCCCGTCCTTCTCTTCCCTAGCTCAACGGCTAAAAGATGTAACATTCAGAAAAAGCCAAATAGGAATCTGGAAGGAGAGGAGGCTGAGGCTAGTAGGCACTCACTGGAAGTCAGTGTTTGGGATCACAAAGTGCTGCCGAGTGCTGAGCCAGTATCAGGAGCGGCACCACAGCGAAACGAGGACAGTGGGCACAAAGACGGCTTTGTCCGCGTGGAAACACTAGAAAGGCCGCCCAGGCTGGGTCTGATAAGGAGGAATCAGCTGATGAAGAAGGGGAAGAATGTGGCTCTTGGCAAGCACAAGAGCAAAGGTCTCAGCGCCTCCCCAAGAGGTGGCCTTTGAGAAAACACTTGTTCTGAGAGGGACACATAAAACAAGGACTGACAGGAATCCTAAAGGATCTGAGCGGGAAAGAAAAGAATTCAGACAAACGGAAGACCGCGGGGCCTCCCCATGCAAACGCGGGACAGCCCCTCGGGGAAGCAGCTCGGCCCTGCCGGCGGCGTAAGGCGACTGGTCCCACACCATGGGCACGGACTCGAGTGGGTCACAGATCCAGCTTTCTGTTCAATGAACACTCGCTGCCAACCACGCCCCGGGCACAGCACGGGCCTGCAGACGCCGGCAGAGCGGGCAGAGCAGGCCCGCACTCCTGTGGAGGTTACAGGTACGGAGAAACAAGAGACAGGCATTTGAGGCACGGTATGATAAGGGTCGCGCTCGGGGAGGACGGGGACTGTCCAGGAGGGGCATTAAATTGAGGTTTTGATTAAGAAAAAATTAATTGGCCATTCAATGTTAAGAGAACATAAAGAATACGGGGGTTTTAAATGGGTTAAAAATTCTTAGATGAGGGCCCTCCCTGGTGGCGCAGTGGGTTAAGCAACACACTAGGAAGCAGACTGCAGCCACTGCAGCACGAGTTCGATCCCTGCCGCTGGCCGGGGAGGGGACCCACATGGCGCAGCAGACCTCTCCTGCCTCGCCTGCTGCTCCTCTCAGCGGTGTGTTTCAGTCGATCTGCCTGTTCTGTTCCCCATTGTCTCAGGTGGATCCTCTCGCCAACCCCCCACCTCTGACCTGTACCCCGGTTCTTGTATGCATAAATATTTTTTAAAAATTCTTAGATGGGAGCTTCTACTTCTATTTTAGATATGTACAGATGAGAAGGAAGTTGCTCCCACCCCAATAATGAGGAAAGGACGGGTATCTCAGAAACCCTCATTCTTCTTGAGCCCAGCAGCGAGTGAAGTATGCAGCAGAGAACTGGTAAGTGCACGGATGGGAGGAAACTACCAAAGCCGGGAAGAGCCTTCCAAACAGGCTGGCACCATGACCGCACTCACGCAGGGCCAGGAGTGTTCCTGCCCTACCCATCAACCCCGCAGCGTTCCTGACGCAGAAGACACCAGGTAGTGCGTGCAGGAAGCTCAGGTCGCTTCTCGGGACCGGCCAAACAAATAATGAACGCTTAGCCAGAAAGGAAAAACTATTTCCAACGGACTTAACTCATCCCAGAACAAAGTCCAGGGATCTTTACAGAAATGAAAAATATCTGTTATCCAACAAGGAGAATCTACAATGTCTAGTATCCAAACAAAGATTGCCAGGCATACAAAGAAGCAGGAAAATGGACTCACAAGGAGAATAATCATGTATGAAACTATCTTGTAATGGCTGTTGGTGTTGAAATTAGCAGAAAAAAACATTAAAGCAGTTACACTATCAATATGCTAAGAAAATTAAGTAGAGACATAGATGTCATAAAAAAAGATAGGAGCTTGAAAGCCCAGAAATGAGAACGATTAAGCTCTATTAAATTCAAGCTTTAAACTATTAACTTCAATAGAAAAGTATACTCAGTGGGCTTAACAACAGATGTGACATTTTGGTGTAAATGATAGATTTTCATCTTTTTATAGTTCATAGTATTCCACTGTGTATCTTATTATCTGTTGACTGGCTTTTAGGTTGTTTCCATATTTCATCTATTGTGGATAATGTTGCAATAAATATAAGGGTGCACATAACTTTTCAAGTTAATAATTTCATGTTCTTTGGACAGATACCCAGAACTGGGATTGCCAGGTCCTATGGTAATTCTATTTAAAAAAAATTTTTTAAAGATTTATTTCTTTATGCACACAAGCACTGGGGTACAGGCCAGAGTCCAGGGAGGTGAGAGGACTCACCAGACAGAGCTGGGAGCAGAACAGGCAGATGGACCGAAACACACTGCCGAGGGCAGCAGCGGGCAAGGCAGGAGAGGTCTGCTACACCACGTGGGTCCCCTCCCTGGCCGGCGGCAGGGATCGAACTCGTGCTGCAGTGGTTGCGGTTTGCTTCATAGTACGTTGCTTAACCCACTGCGCCACCAGAGAGGCCCTATTTTTAAACTTTTGAGGAAGCTCTATACTGTTTTCCAAAAATGATTGTGCCAATTTACATTCCCATCAACAGTGTTACCATGATTCCTTTTTATTTTTTTAAAGATTTATTTATGCATATAAGAACTGGGGTACAGGTTAGAGAAACGGGGGTGAGAGGATTCACCAGAGAGTGGGGAACAAGAACAGGCAGATTGACTGAAACACACGGCTGAGGGGAGCAGCTGGGGAGGCAGGAGAGGTCTGCTGCGCCCTGTGGGTCCCCTCACTGGCCGGGGATTGAACTCATGCTGCAGTGACTGCAGATGCTTCACGGTGCGATGCTCAATCGCCTGCCCCACCAGAGAAGCCTATGATTCCTTTCTAACCACACGCTCACCAACACTTGTTACGACTTTTTTTTTTTAATATTTATTTATTTATGCATACAAGCACTGGGGCACAGGCCAGAGGCGTGGGGGGGGGGTGAGAGAATCCACCACAGAGAACGGGGAGTAGAACAGGCAGATCAACTGAAACACACTGCTGAGGGGAGCAGCAGGCACAGCAGGAAAGGTCTGCCGTGCCATGTGGGTCCCCTCCCTGGCCGGCGGCAGGGATCGAACTCGTGCTGCAGTGGCCGCGGCCTGCCTCATAGTGCGTTGCTCAACCCACTGCGCCACCAGGGAGGGCCCTGTTAACTTTTTGATGTAAGCCATCCTCACAGATGTGATATAATGTCTCATTGTAGTTTTGATTTTCATTTCCCAAACAGTAAGTGATGATGAGCATTTTTTTCCCATGTGTCCATTGCTCATCTGTGTGTCCTATGTCCCCTTTGGAGGCATCTATTCAGATCTTCTGCCCACTTTTAAATTGGTTTCTTTGTTAAGTTTGATGAGTTCTTTGTATCATTTAGATACAAATGCATGATGTGCAAATTATCTTACACCGTTTATTAGACTCTTTTCATTCTACTGATATCTGCTTCTGCTGCTACTTTCTTTGGCTGATGTGGTCCTGCATGTTCACTTTTGCTTTCATTTCTCTTGCCATTGGCATCAAGTCCCCAGAGACATCTCTAGTGCTTGTGTGTAACATACTGGCAAAGTTTCCTTCTATGTATTTTATGGTTTCTGGTCCTAAGCCCAAGTCTTTATTAAAAAAAATTATTTTTTGTGTCTGGAGGCAAAGAGTGACCAGTTTCATTATTTTGCATGTGGCCATCAAGTTTTCTCATAACCATTTGTTGAAGAGATTTTCCTTTTTCTATGGCTTCATCAGCAATTAAATATCGATATGTGTGTGTTCGTTACTAGGTTCTTGTACTGACCGCACGCCTATTTCATTTCAGCACTCTACTGTTCTAATTTCTGTTTTGTAACATAGTTTGTAGTCAGGGACTGATCCGTTTTTCTTCTCAAGGTCAGTTTAGCTATTTGGGGGTCTTCTGTGGTTCGATACACATTTTAATTTTCTTTTGTTCTATTCTTAGAAAAATCACATAGAAATTTTGCCTATTACTTCAGGTAAAATGATCATTTTAAGTACATTTTCATCTATGAACATGAAATGTCTATTTCTTTGTGTCTTGTGTCTTTTTATTTTTTTTAAAGATTTATTTATTTCTGCACACAAGAGCTGGGGTACAGACCAGAGTCCAGGGCGATGAGAGGGTTCACCAGAAATAGAGCGGGGAGCAGAACAGGCAGACGGACTGAAACACACTGCTGAGGGAGCAGCGGGCGAGGCAGGAGAGGTCTGCTGCGCCATGTGGGTCCCCAGCGGCAGGGATCGAACTCGTGCTGCAGGGGCTGCGGTTTGCTTTGTAGCGCGTTGCTTAACCCACTGTGCCACCAGGGAGGCCCGTGTCTTGTGTCTTTTAACAATGCTCTGTAGTTTATTGTAGATGTCTTTCATTTTCTGTTATATTTCTCCCCCTACATATCAAATCTCTTTAGGCAACTGTCAACAGCGTTTCTTCTTTTTCTTCTATTTCATTGTTTGCACATGGGAACACTATAGATTTCTATATATTGATCTTGTAACCTTCACTTTCCTATATCATTTATTGTTTCTAATGTAGTGGCGTCTCACGGTTTCTATATATACTATTCATGTTATCTGCAAATAGCAATAGCTTCTTCCGATTTGTGCTCCTTTCATTTCTTGTGGTTGTCTAATTGCTCTAGCACTAAATTAAATACAAGTAATGAGAGTGGGCAACCTTGCCTTATTTCTGATCTTAAGGGAAAAGCCTTCCACTTTTACCACTGTGTATGGGTTTGTCACATGTGAAATTTATTGTTATATTCCTTCTATCTTAGGTTTATTGAGATTTTTTTCATAAATGGACACTGAATCTTGTCAGATGCTTTCTCTACATCTACTGGTATGATCATAAGATTTTAAAATGATCTTATGTTAATGTTGTATATTAAGTTGATTTGCATTCGTTCAACTATCCTTGAGTCTATGGAATAAATCTACTTAGTCACAGTGTATGATCACTTTAATGTATTGTTGAATTTGGTTTGCCATATGTTGTTGAGAGTTTTTGCATTTATAATCAGCAGAGATCTGGGAGTATAATGTTTTGTGATGTCCTTGTTTGGTTTTGGTATGGGGTAATCCTGGCCTCATAAACTGCATTTGCAATTATTCGCTCTTCTTTAAGTTTTTGGAAACGTTTGAGAAGATAGTGTTAGTTCTTTAAAGTTCTGGTAGAATTCATCGGTAAAGCTTCTGATACTGGAGGTTTTGCTTTTTGTGAGATTTTTGATGGTTAGTTCAATTTCCATACTTGTGATCAGTCTATTCCAGTGTCCTGTTCCTTCCAGAGTCAGTCTTGGGGCTGTACAGTTCTAAAAATGTATCTATTTCTTCTAGATTATCAAGTTTATTGACCTATAGTGTTGTTCATAGCAATCACTTATGAGCCTTTGTATTTCTTTTTTAATATTTATTTATTTTTGCACACAAGAACTGGGGTACAGACCAGAGGTGCAGGGGGTGAGGAGAGTCACCAGCGACAGAGTAGGGCACAGAACGGGCCGATCAACTGAAACACACTGCTGAGGGGAGCAGCAGGCAAGGCAGGAGAGGTCTGCTGTGCCATGTGGGTCACCTCTCGGGCGGCAACAGGGATTGAACTCGTGCTGCAGTGACTGTGGTTTGCCTCATAGTGCGTTGCTTAACCCACTGTGCCACCAGGGAGGGCCCAAGTCTTTGTATTTCTAAGACATCTGTTGCCATTTTATTTCTGACAGTTTTGTCTCTTTTCTCCTTTGTGAGTTTAAAGGTTTGATAATTTTTTTTTTAAGATTTATTTATTTATGCATACAAGAGCTGGGGTACAGGCCAGAGTCCAGGGAGGTGAGAGGACTCACCAGACATAGTGGGGGGCACAACAGGCAGACTAACTGAAACACACTGCTGAGGGGGCAGAGGGGAGGCAGGAGAGGTCTGCTGCGCCATGTGGGTCCCCTCCCTGGCCGGCAGCAGGGATCGAACTCGCGCTGCAGTGGCTGCGGTTTCCTTCACAGTGCATTGCTTAACCCAGCGCCACCAGGGAGGCCCTGTTTTTCTTTTTGAATGAACAACATTTTGTTTCATTTAACTTGTGTTCTGTGTTTTTTGATTTCCGTCTAGTTCTTCTCTTCTCTATGGCTGCTTCTGTATCACTCGAACACCTGTCCTATCTCCACCCAGGACTTGCTGGAATTACACTCGCCTGTGATGGGCACGACTCCAATTCAAAGCTGAAGTCCACAGGTCCTGGCAGCTGGAGCTTGCTTCCCTGAAGAACACTCAGCCTGTGGAGCCGCCAGCAGCAGGCCCCAGCCCCAGCTCCGCCTAGGCCCCGGCCCCGCACACGGCTCAGGGACCACACACAGGTGGGCTGCAGTCCTCTCCCAGAAGCTCCACAAGCAAACACAAAGGAGCCAGAAAAGCAAATTATTTTTAACGGAACAACGCTGGAGGGGACGGACCCGCGATCAAGGCGCGGTGCAGTGGGGGCGGAAAGCGCAGCCCTGTGATGTGGTTAATGACACCGTTGGTATGTTTGGGGCTTCCAGGGAGTAGGTATTAAAAGATCTCGTCTCAGGAAAAAGGCCGTGTGTGGTAATGATGCTAACGAGGCTTCTTGAGGCAAATGTCCGGCGTAGCAGACACGCATCAGATGACTGTGTCGTGCGCCTGAAATTGCTGTGTCAGCCACATTTAATAAAACACGCACTCCTGTGGCCAGCGAGCGCCACATGCATGCGCCGTCATGACAGGTGTTCACAAACACGCCTCTCGACGTGTCACAGAGGGGCCAGCAAGTCCATGCCAACCTTCACGGCCCTCAGAGCAGCCGCACAGAACCTCCCCTCACAGAGCCCCCAGGAACTCGCACTGGAGACACGCCCCTCACCATGCCGCACCCATCTCCTCAAGCACTGGGTGCTGCTCGGCCTCAGACTGCAAGGGTTTGCACACACTTCTCTAGTGCACACAGGAGCGTCGTCACACCCATCAAAGTGGCACTTCCCAAAGCGCATACGACTTTGTTACGTGTGCTTTTAAACACGCTTGAGTGAGCTAGGCAAGCTGCCACCTTGACGCCCGGAACAGTTCTCAAGGAGTCGTGAACACTGACGTGGCGTCGCTAACACGTGTGTTTAAGCACATCTCTAAACGTGCCACAGAGTGCAAACACATCAACGTTGGCGGAGTTATGCATTCTAATTTAAAGATTGTAAGTTACAATGATCAAAACATTGTGCTACTGATAAGGTGACCTGGTAGTTAGATGACCTGGACAAAGCTGGGCATAGTAACCCTCAGGGGCCTCCTGGTGGCACAGAGGTTGAGTCTCACCACTAGGAAGCATCCCCAGCTACTGTAGCCGAGTCCGATCCCCGGCCGGGGAGCTGACCCACAGGGCGCAGCAGACCTCTCCTGCCTCCCACTGCCCCCTCAGCAGTGTGCTTCAATCTGCCTGTTCTGCTCCCCGCTCTGTCTCTGGTGAGTCCTCTCAGCCCCCACCTCTGGCCTGCACCCAGTTCTTGTGTGCATGGATAAATAAATCTTTAAAAAACAACAGTAAACCCTTATACTCGCGTGAATTACATTTATAAAAAAATATGTGTACAAGAGCTGGGGTGCAGGCCAGATGTGTGGGGGAGGGGAGAGGAGGGGATTCCCCAGAGACAGAGCGAGGAGCAGAACAGGCAGATCCACTGAAACACACTGCTGAGGAGAGTAGTGGACGGGCAAGCAGGAGATGTCTGCTGCGTCATGTGGGTCCCCTCCCTGGCCCGGGATTGGGGATCGAGCTCACGCTGCAGTGGCTGTGGATGCTTTGTAGCATGAGACTCACCCCTGTGCCCCCGGGAGGCCCTGTGAATTACATTTAGACAAAGGGGGCGAGGTGACTAACTGCAGGAGAGGACGTCCTTTCCAACAGCTGGTGCTGGGACAAGTGACTCTCCACTTACAAAGGGTGAATCCAGATACCTGGTCAACACCACATACAAAAATCAATGCAAAATCAAACAAAGATCTAGATACATGTCCAGAAACTGTAAAACCTCTAGAAGCACGATAAATTCTTTAGGATCTGGGTCTAGACAAAGATTTCTGAAATGTGATGCCAAAAGCATGATCTGTGTAAGAACACACTGAAAAATCAGAATTCACTAAAATTAACACTTCGGCTCTTCAGAAGAGAGTGTTAAAGAAACACAAGGCAAACTGCAGACTGAAGAAAATATTTGCAAACCATAATCTGAGAAAGGCTTCAGATCCAGCTATGTAACGAATCTCCAAAGTCAACATTAAGAAAATGGTCCCTTAAAAATGCGTAAATTTGAGTAGGCTGCACAAGAAAAACGGAGGCAAGTAAGCACGAGTCAGCGACCAGCACCATCCACGGCGAGGACGACGCTCACCAAGCCACAGTGAGCCGCCACCGCAAGGCCGGGCGTGGACGTCAGACGCGTGTGTGCCTGTGGCCGGCGGGCTGGACCCGCTGCACTGAGACCCCGCTCCGCTGGGTGCCGGCCCCGCCGCAGACCTCAGGGGGCTGCTTCTGTGACACTCAGTGTTCAAGCATTTACCTCACAGACTGAAGTGGCCTAAACGCTCACACCTACATACAGAGGCAGAGCGACATTCATTAACTTCTTAAATAGAATTTAAAGTCTAAGACAGTGTGGCTTTATTCCTGCGGAAACAGCGTTTTGTGCGCGCACACGGCCAGGAGAGACTGGAAGGGCAAGTGCGCAATGCGGAACGCGGTTACGTCTGCCTGGCAGAGTAGCAGGGGCACTCACCGGTTTTATGCATTTCTCTCCTGCACGGAGAAATCGCTCTAGAAATGGGTAATGAGTCGCCTCCGACCCAAACTCCAAGACAGTTAAAAGGTCACCTGCTGTGTGACTAAAGCTTCATGTGTCGTCGGGGCACCTGCAGCTCTGCTCCCGGGGGGTGTCCAGGGCCCAGCGCGGGGGGTACTGCAGCCCGACGACACGGGGACGCCCCGGACGCCCCACCTCCCGAGGTGGCGACATCCGCGTTCCCCACCGTGTCGCTAATCACAGTGGGCGCTAAATGATCACCAGCGGCGTGACCAGACCCAATGAGGCCCCGCCCTGCGGGAAGCTCGAGTCTGGGCAGCCCTCAGGCCCAGGACAGAGACTGCCGTGCGATGGGGGCCGACTCACGGGGTGCTTGGCCGAAAGTCTCCCGGTCACGGTTCCGGTTTGATTCCAGGTCGGGGAGATGGAGCCCTTCATCGGTGAGGAGAGAGCGTCAGCTCCAGTGCGTCAGGGCCCTCCCCTGGCCCCACGCCCCCACCCGCAGTCACTGGGGCCCAACCCCTGCCATGGGTGGGGCTCCTGGGCTCCCTCCCCGCAGGGCGGTGCGGATGAGCCTCCTGCAGCCTGTGCTTCGAGAGTGGCCGTGCCCCAGAGACCGGGGCAGGAGGACGTCGCCCGCTGGGGCAGCCAGTGCTGTCGGGGCTGACTGGACAGAGAGGGCTGCGTGGTGTGAGCACCTGTGCACGCCACACCCGGCTATGGGCTTTCTGGGTTTCAGTTACCTTTTCCATGCAAGCTAATATTCCGTCCACAAAGGCTGACTTGATCTTGTGAACCTAAAGTACAGAGACACGAACAGTCACTGTCTCTGGCGAGGCATCTACATGGAACAGGTGTCGGCGAGCTTCGGAGTCTGGGGGCAGGAGCGGCTGCGGTCACCGCCAGTGACTCCCGGAGGCCCCGAAGCGGCCTCGTACGTGCCCAAAGTCAGACGACACTGGCCACAGAGAGCGAGGTCCTCCTGCCTGCACAGGTCACTCGAGGATGGACGGTACAGAGGCAGGCGTTCCGCTCATCCTGCCCGTCTCGGGTCCTCCAAGCCTCTCGTGACCTCAAGAGCAAGGTCAGCGGGTGGCAGGTTCGGCGAAGACCAGGGGAGGGTAAGAGCCGCAGCGTCCTCAGCCTGGCTCACCGGCACGTGGGCAGAGCAGCTGGACGGAGGGACGGCACCGGTAGCGCTGCCGCGCAGTGCGGAGCAGCCCAGGGGCCAAGAACAGGGGCAGTATGTGGGCCCTTCCCGCTGGGCCCTCCTCCCCGAGCCCCCTGGGCTGGGCTGAGCAGGGCAGGTGGACGTGAGTAGAGCCGTGGGGGGCGCAGGGGGCAGCACTAGACCAGGGCCGCCCGAGAGCCCGCCCGGCGACCCTGGCCTCGGTCAGCAGACGCAACCTGGCCCCCCTTCACCACGGACTTACTGCAGCACAGACTTACCCGCCTGTACTCCAGAATTATCTTGGGCAATGGGTGAAGGTCTTGCAGAGTGCTTAACTGAAAAAAGAAAATAAATGGCACCAATAAAATTCCTCCACTGAATTTTTACATCTCAAACACTTATTTTCAAGTACTAAGTGTTCTAGTGTTCTCGTGAACAGATGTTCCGAAGCGGAGACTCAGAGTAAATTCGGCCTGCCGGGCGTCTCGATGTTGCTCCCTCAGAACCACTGTCACCACCCCGGAGTGTGAAGGCCACGGCCCGTGAGCCTGGAAACGAGAGCCCGCAGAGAAGCCCAAATCCAGCGGGGGCAAGGGAAGGGCCCCGTGGGCCCCAGGGGCGTGGGACACGCGTGCGAGGGAGCCAAGGCCCACGCTGTGTCAGACCAGGGAGCGGCGCCCAGCCCAGCAGGCCCCTGCCGCCCCCAGAGACACTGCCTGTCGCCAGGCCCCGCTCCCAGCCTTCGGGCTTGGGAGTCAGCGACCAGAAGACGCTCTCTGTCCGCACGGTGGGGTCAGGACTCAACCGCTGGCCTCGCGAGCACAACACAGAGGCTGGTCTGCCTGCGGGAGCCCCCATCCCTCGCCGTCCCAGGGCAAGGGGCGCTTCCCCTGCAGAGCTGTTACTGTGGTCAGCACAGGCCCACAGTCCTGCCGCCTGCACCTGCTGGGCCCCCACAGCGGTGGCTGCTTCAGCCTCTTCTCCCCAGCGCTAGCCTGAGGCCCAGCTGTGCCCGCGTGAGACTCCCGCCTGAGAGGCGCGCAGAAAGCCGAGGGGCGAGAGTGCCAGCAGGAGCCCAGCCCGGAGGAGCATGGAGAACAGGAAGGGCCGCCGGCCCCTGGGCCTGGGGACACAGTCGTGAGCTGGATTTCACCCCATGTGGCGGTGCGGGGGTGGGGGCTGCACGCAGACCGGCCTGCGTGTCCCGCTCGCGCGCAGCTGCAGCCGGGCGGCGGTGCCAATGCTAGTGTCGCCTCTGCAGGCCTGCACTGGGCTGCCGCCACGGGGCCGGGGAGGGCGCCAAGGAGGACGGAGGGCCCTGCAGCCCTCGGGGCACCCAGGGTGGGGAGGCAAGTAGGTGATACCAGACTCGCCTCGGGGAGCCCAGAGGTGCGCGGGGCTAGGGTGAGGACGCAGAGGTGACGAGCGGGCTTTGAGGGCTCTTACTTCAGGCCCCTCCTAAATGCTGCCCGTGTCTCACCAGCCCAGCAGGGCCCCTACGGGCCAGCCCCGGGCCAGGCAGCCAGCACGCAGGAGTGGGGCAGGCCCCGGCCCCCACAGCGCCCAGGCCAGTGCAGGGCTGCTCACGGAGGCAGGAGGCGGGAGGCGGCGGAGCAAGGATGCCTGGGAGTCTCAGAAGCGCCCCTCCTGCGGTGAGCCGGGCGGGGACAGTGCTGAGGAAGGGCCCCACGAGGAATGGCCTGGGCCGGGGCAGGAGGGCAACGCAGAGAAGGGCCTGGGGCGACGCGCTGCCCTGCCGCCACGTCCACGCCGGACGGGAAGTGCTGGCCGTGCCAGGCCGGCTCTCGAGGGGCACTGGCCGCCCTCAGCGCCGCTCCGCCCCAGGGACGCCCACGGCTTCCCGGTGTCCGGCATGCTCTGGCAGCTGCGCGACAGAGCAGTGCCCCCTGCCGTCCTCACGCGCACCCCGCGCAGGCCTCCAGAGGGCAGCCCGGCTCCCCAAGTTTGGGGAGGTGAGACGCCAACACCTCCCTCGCGGGGCCCACCGAGAGGCACGACTGGACTGGCCGAACCCCACCGGCTTGCCTGGCAGGAAATCGGGGCGCGATTCTGGAAGCCGGGCTCCCCTCCTTCCTGGCGCCGGCCGGGGTGGCTTCCCATCACCCGCAGGAGGCCCTCCTGCGGGCACAGGTCACCCGGCCTCGAGGGCGGGGCGGGGACTCACCATGGCTTCCGAAGTGCCCGGGTACGGCTGCGGCCCCACGCGCGGGCGCGGCGCCCTCGGATCCAGCAGGTGCAGCCTCAGCTTGCCAAAGAGGATCTTCACCAGCAGCAGTTCCGTGTGAGGAGAGGCCACATTCGAGAGAAACGGACACCATCACCATAGTGCCAAGGCCGCCGGCCACGAAGACAGGCCAGCAGGCCCGGAGGCGCGCGGGACGGACTCGGCGTGCTCCTCGTGCGGCGAGCTTTGCAAGGGACGCGGCTCGCGCGGCACACGCACAGTCACAGGGTTCCAGGTCGTCGGACGGCCACGGGCGTGGATCCTGAGCACGCCCCGCCCGGGTGAAGCTGCTTCTGGACGGGCCAGGCGCAGACGTACCTCCCGGAGCTGGCTGCTGCTCGTCAGGAGAAACTTCTCCCCTGCAACAAAATGGGCCTCTCGCTCCAGCTCCTTGAGGCGAGACTGTGGACGTGCAGACACGACCGAGTCAGTCACACTCACGTAGTGAGGGGCGACTTGACCTGCTCATCGGACGATCGCCAAGACCTCTGGTGAGGGTGGGAGTCCGTGACTCGCTGCCATGGACACTAAAATACACATTCTGACTCGGGCTGGAGGACGCAGCCGCGGAGTCACCGCTCCCAAACTCGGGGAAGGAAACTGAAAGGAGCGAAAACGGTCAACGACAGACCAGAACGAGGGGAGGGAGGTCTGTCGGGTTTTTTAAATTTATTCATGCACACAAGAGCTGGGGTGCAGGCCAGATGTGCCGGGGTGAGGCGTCCCCAGAGACAGCGTGGGGAGCAGAACAGATAGATGGGCTGAAACCCACTGCTGGGGGAGCGCGGGAGGCAGGAGAGTCTGGGGCGCCCTGGGGTCCCTCCCTGGCCGGGGGTCAGACTCGCCCGCGGTGGCTGTGGATGCGTCACGGAGCTGAGACAGCCCCTGCGCCCAGGGAGACCCTTTTGGGTTCTTTTCAGAAGAGCAAAACCAAACTTGCTAACTGTGAGAAACAGTCGTGACAAAGCCCGCGAAGAGGTCTGGGAGTGAGGGCAGGCACGCACGGGAGTGTGCGAGCAGGAGGGGTCTCGCTCAGGACGCAGACGCGCTGGTGGCGGGAGGACACGTGGTGGGCAGAGCACAGGCGCCTGCACTCCAGCCCGCCCAGCTACACGGGAGTCTCCTGCAGCCTGAGCCAGACACCGCAGCACCGCGATGCGTCCCCGTGATTCTCGCTTTTCAGCTGGACGGTTTTGGTTTTGCCTTTTAGAAAAGAATCCAAGAAAGCCCCGAAGTCTCACCAAGCTACGGGGGCCAGTGACCTGGCAAGGAGCAGCTGGCTGAGGACATAGGCCGTGTCCTCGGGGCAGTGCACAGAGGGCTTGCTCAGCCCTGGGGGCTCGCCGCAAACACCGCCGGGGATGGCGTCTCGCAGCAGGTGGGTGGCCCGGGAGGGTCACGCACCCCAAGAAGTGCTGACGTCCTCTCCATCTCTTCGCGGTCCACCCGCATGCTCTGGGTTTCCATCGCTGTGAGGCAAGACTGGGGCTAGTCGGGCTGCGCCGGGGCCAGGGCAGGGCGCTGTTGGGTGGAGGGCCTGGCCGCGCCCCGGCTCCTGCGTTCGGGCCCAGCCATGGTGCGGTGGAGCCCTCGCACTGAGGACAGCGGCCCAGCAGCTCTGCTCTCTGGCTGCCCGGCAGGAGAGGCCAAGAGGAGCCCCCGCCAGTCTGGGCCGGCCGCACGGGGTGAAGGGCCGAGGCCAGCACCCGGGACGGGGCCAGCGCCGCCGTGCCCACCCCCGGACAGGCTCCTCGCCCCGCCGCTGCTCTGAGGAGCTCGGCAGCCAGGCCTGGGCCCTGACCTGAGCTGGCAGGAGGGGCAGCCAGACGGGTCCCATGAGCGCCCCCACCCGAGGGCGGCGCCGCACCCTTCACTGCGGAAAGGAGGGACGCGGCGCCCGCCCCACACGCGCAGATGACAGAAACGGTGGCCCCTGCGCGAGAACACGCCCAGCGCCCACCTGCCAGGACCGGGATCAGAGGGAGCTCCAGGGTGCAGAAGAGCCGCCACAGGCCGTGTGCCTGCGGGGAGAGGGGCGTGCGTCACCTGCCCGCCGTGCCCGCCCTCGAGGCGCGGGCCATCCCCGGCGCGCGGCGTCCTGCCCGGCTGGCGGTCGCTGCCCCGCGTCCCCCACGACCCGCCTGCTCCTCAGGCTCCTGTTTGTCATGAGACCCGGGGAGCTGCGCAGGGCGGCCGGGTGGGACGGCCCACCCCATTCTCTCTGAGCTTCCCTCCGTCTTCTGTTGTTTTTCAAAGACTTACTTATCTGTGCGCACAGACCTGGGGCGCAGGTCAGAGGTGCGGGGGTGAGGAGTCCCCAGAGACAGAGCGGGGAGCAGAGCACACTGACTGACACACTGCTGGGGGGTAGCGGGAGGCAGGCAAGGTCTGCTGCGCCTGGGGGCCCCCTCCCGGCCGGCGGCAGGGATCAAGCTCGCGCGGCGGTGGCTACGGATGCTTCGCAGTGCGTGCTCACTCCACCGCGCCCCAGGGAGGCCTCCGTCTCCTGCTGTCATCCCAGAAGAGGCTCACCAGCGCCCAAGGACTCGGCAGGGTTTCCCTGGCTTTGCGCCCGCCTTTCTTACAGGGGACCCCCGGCAGCCTGCCTTTGGAGGCGGCCCCTCCAGAGCCGGGACGGCTTCCTGCTCCTCCTCACAGGCCCCTCCTCGGCCTCTCCCACCACCTCCTGGGCCCGCTGCTGCCCTCTGGGGCCGACGCCCTGCGGCCGCACACCAGCTCCGTGTGCCCACGTGGGCGGCAGGGGCGCTGCTTGCTGCTCCTCCCCAGAGGCTGCTCTCCCGGCCCCTGCCGCAGGTGCGCCCCACAGCGCTGCCGCAGGACACGCGGCTGTGGCCAGCCGAGGAGATCCTCAAGGCCCGGTCATCTCGCCAGCGCGCCCTCTGGGGCGCGGGGCCGGCTGGGCGGGGAGGGAGAGGGCCTGGAGGCAGCCCCGGCACTTGCCTTCAGCCGGGCACAGAGGTGCACGGCCAGTCTGTGCAGCATCCTCAGGTCCGCGCAGACACTCCGGTTCTTCGGAAGATCGACAGGAGCGTTAGGCCGCAGTGCTCAGTCTAGGGGAGACACTCACGGGACGCCAGGAGCCAGCTGCCGGCCTCTGACCCCGCGCTTGCCCACCCGGGGCTGACCCCGCCGAGGACGAGGCGCGCGGGAGCTGGGCGCCGAAGGGCCGGGATCTCACAGCGGCCGCGGCTCCGCCCGCCTCCACCCTCACCCCAGAGGCGGGCGCGGGGCCCGCGGGCGGACTGGCCACCTGGGCAGAGGCTGACTGTCCCAACTGGCCCGCCCTCCCCGACCTTCCCGTGCCCCTCCACACCGGGCGCAGTGGGGCAGCCCTCCCGAGCGGGGCTGGCTGCACCTCCGCAGGTGGGGCCGGGCGCTGCGGGGCCCGGCCCGCCAAGAACAGTCCATGGGAGCTCGGGGCAGCAGCCACGTGCGGCGGGCTGTGGCCTGCCCCGCTCTCCCGCGCAGGCCCTAGAGCCACGTGCTGAGGACTGGGGCCGCTCCAGGGCAGAGCGCCGTGCCTGGACGGCTCTGGAAGCTCCCGCGTGGGCTGGACGGCCGCCGCGTGCCCTCAGGCGGCGGCACCCAGCAGCACTGGGAGGCACGCCCGGAGCAGGCGGCCCTGACGTGGCTCGGGAGGCCGCGCTGCGCAGGGCTCCAGGGACAGGCCCGCGAGGGAGGGAGGCGCCCGCCACCTGGCAGCCCCAGGGCGCGAGTTACAGTGCTGGGCGAGCCAGGAGCCGCCAGCGCCTCCGCTCTGGACCGCCCCGCACGCTCCCTGCCGCCCCTGGCCGCGCTCGCTGAGGGCTGCTGAGGGCCCGCTCAAGACACGCGCCGCCCAGTTCGAGCCTCCGCGCTGCTCACCTGTGCGGCGACAGCGTTTTCCAGGTACTTCGCCACCAGCTCCCCGAAGGAGGGGCTGGCGTCGCGGGGGTCTAGCAGCCAGGCGGCAATCCCGGGGTCCAGCGCCACAAAGCCAGCGGCTGCGAAGGGAAGAAGCCGGCACTGAGAGGCCGCTGGCGCGCTCTCCTGCCTTCACAGGTGTCCCACGTTCAGACCAGCCACTGCGCCCCTCGGGTCCCGGCCAGCACGCGCCGCGCCCCAGCCCCAGAAGGCGAGGGCGGGCACCGCACCCAGGGCCCGGAGCGGATCGACAGCCGGCAGGGGGCGAGCCCCAAGGGGCAGGCTCAGACCTCGAGGAAACCTCAGAGGAAACGCTGCAGCCGCCTCCTGCCCCGCCTGCCTCGCCCTCACGCCCGAGCCCACTGCCCTGCACCGTCCCCACCAGCTCTTCGACCCGTGGGTCACCAGGCCGGCCAGACCACTCGCAGGGCATGCAGGACCCCGGGCTCCTGCAGGGCTGAGTGCCGGCGGGGACTGAGGGCGGCTACCCCGTGGGGAGCCCGGGGGCGGCCTGGTGGCTGCACCGGATGCCAGAGACCAGTCCCCGGGGCGGGGGGACGGACAGACCGTGCGACCCAAGGGACTAAACTCAGCTGCTTCGACACTCGAACCGAGCTAGGCCGCGAGGGTCCGCCTGAGCCAGCAGGGACAGCGCAGCACACTCCTCGCTTCCTGGCCCAGGCTGGACCTGCTCACAGCCCAGCCAGCGGCCCCCCGTGGCGTGCCCCCCGTGGCGTGCACCCCCCCACTGTGGTGTGCGCCCCCGTGGCGTGCGCCCCCCCACCGTGGTGTGTGCCCCCGTGGCGTGCGCCCTGTGGTGTGTGCCCTTGGTGGATGTGTCCCCTGTGGTGTGCCCCCCTGTGGCGTGTGCCCCGCTGTGGCGTGCGCCCCTGTGGCGTGTGCCCCGCTGTGGTGTGCGCCCCTGTGGCGTGTGCCCCGCTGTGGCGTGTGCCCCACTGTGGTGTGCCCCCTGTAGTGTGCGCCCCTGTGGCGTGTGCCCCGCTGTGGCGTGCGCCCCTGTGGCGTGTGCCCCGCTGTGGTGTGCGCCCCTGTGGTGTGCCCCCCTGTGGCGTGTGCCCCGCTGTGGCGTGCGCCCCTGTGGCGTGTGCCCTGCTGTGGTGTGCCCCCCTGTGGCGTGCCCCGCTGTGGTGTACTCCCGTGTGGTGTCCCCCCCTGTGGTGTGCCCCTCCGTGGCGTGTGCCCCTGTGGTGTACCCCCTGTGGTTGCACCCCTGT
>JAGFMF010012010.1:625242-637779 GCA_019455555.1 Galemys pyrenaicus
GGATTCACCACAGAGAGCGGGGAGCAGACTGACAGAAACACACTGCTGAGGGGAGCAGCAGGCGAGGCAGGAGAGGTCTGCCACACCATGTGGGTCCCCCCCCTGGCCGGCAGCAGGGATCGAACTCGCGCTGCAGTGACTGCGGTTTGCCCCACAGTGCGTTGCCCAACCCACTGCGCCACCGGGGAGGCCCGGCACATACATCTTATGGGAACAACTAAACACCCTGCTTGCAGAAGGCAGGGAGTGCATAAGAAGCCCAAAGGCATCTACAAAAAACAAAACAAAGCCTCCTGAACCAACAGGTGAGTTTAGCAAGGTCACAGGATCAAAGATCAAAAGACAAAAATGACTGTATTTCTATGCATTAGCAACAAACATGTAAGATGGACGGAGAGGACAAATCACCATGTACGCACCATGTGAAATGGATGGCACAGCAAGGCAGGCACAGCATCTGTGTGCCGGGAGCGACGACACCCTGATCAAAGAATTGGAGGAGGCGAAGGAACAGACAACTGCTCAAGGACTTCAAAGCTCAGAGAAGCTCACAACGCCCAATTTAGTCGACAGAACCAAGCACAAGGAATGCGAAGAAAACCACACCGAGTCACGTCAGGGTCAACTTGCTTGAAACTGGTGCTGGAGAGAAAACCTTACAAGAAGAGAGAGGCAGCCGCCCAAGGGAGGCTGGGGCTGGGGGGGAGGGCTGGAGGGGGGCTGGAGGGGAAGGGAGCAGGACGGGGGCAGGAGGAGCCTGGAGGAGGACGAGGAGCAGACGGGAGAAGCAGCAGCGCAGGCCTCTGGGCCTCGGACCAGCCCGGGTGGGGCAGCCGACACGGCAGCTCTATCCTGGTCTGGGTCTGCTCCTCTGTCCCGGACACACTGGGCCGTTTCTGCCCTTTCCCAGGGCCCCCGCGGGGGCCTCAGACATGCGGTAGGTCCTCGGGCCTCGGGGCCCTGCTTCGGGCCAGCCCTGCTCGGCTGGGCATCGCCTCTCACGAGGGACGGTCACTGTGGGTGCTGGAGTGGAAACTATTCTATTTCTTCTTTCTCTTATCTTCTCTTTAACGCATGCTGATTGTATAGACATTCCTTCCCACTAAAGGTCTTATGCACTAGAGTATTTTCAACTTGATGCACTGGATGGCAGAACCTATTTAGAGCAGGCAGGTTTGGGGTCCCTGGGGTGCCCTCACCCTGACCAGTAACACTAGGATGGAAAAACTCCTCAAATGAATACACAGATTCAACACAATGTGTCAAAAACCCAGTTGAATAGTTGCAGAAATTGACAAACAGATCCTAAAATTTACATGGAAACACAAAGGAACCAGAAAACAAGCTTCAAAAGTCAAAGTTTTAAGACTTAGGCTTCATGACTAGAAACCCACTGTGCGCAGCTGAAGGGGGCCACACAGCGTGGCGTGACATGAGACCATCACAGATCAACGGAAATATCTGAGCCCAAAACAAGTTTCAGGTTCACAGTCCATCGAGTTTTGCTCAAAGTGCAAAGAAGAATGTGCAAAAAATGCACAAAGGAAGAACTTTCTTCTCCAGGGTCTAGAAAACACTCCCACGTGCAAGGGCGGACTTGTGCCCTGGGCCACGCCACCCGCAGAACAAACAGGTCACCGGCCAAACTGTGAACAAAGAGTAAGGCTCCTAGCTGGGCCAGGCCAGGCACCCGGCATGCAAAGGAAAAAATCATTAGAGTTCACCAAATTTTTAAAAAACATGCTTCAAGGGACACTCTGGAAGTCAAAAAGTAAAAACACCAGGTGCACATCTGGAGAATGGCTACCCACACGTCCGAGAGGGACTCCATACAGAAAGCACCCCTAGACTCAGCGAAGCACGCTGCGCAGCCCGGGCCACACAGAGGAGGGGAGCAGGTCCTCACCCAAGATGACAAGGGACCGAGAGGCGTGGGGCGGCGCGCGGTGTCGCCAGTTACTAGGAAAACGGACCTGGCCCATGGGGCGCTGGACGCTCCAAGCTCCCGACAGCGGCTGAAGTCAAAGGCGGGTTTGGGCCAGGAGGTGGGGCGTGGAAGCCTCCTCGTGTGTGGGTAGAGAGGAAGACGGCAGGCTGCTCTGCAAACACCCTGGCGGCTTCTCAGAGGCCAGGCAAGGCCCTGGCATGACCAGGCACCGCCTGCAGGGAGGGGACACTGAGGCCTGAGGCCAGCACTGCTCACCGGCCACGGGGCCACCAGCTGGGTGGAGCCGTCCTCGAACACGAGCGTCACCACCAGAGCAGTCGCCTGCCGGAGCTGGTCCATCAGCTGCCTCCTCTCAGAGTCGCCCAGATGTCTGACGTCACAGAATCGGCCTTCGGGTGCTCCTGCGTCCCGACCAGAGCCGAGGGAGGCCTCAATGCCACGGGCATCCTCTTCCCACACCACGCGCTGGCTAGTGACTTCTGCGGCGCTGTCACATGAAACACGCCTTCTCTTGGGAGTCATGCTGTCCTCAGCCACAGGGCCCCTATCTTCCTTTAGGAGACACGCACTCTCACGTGCCAGTGCCTGGGGAACAGAAGCCGCTGGCCTGCTCCGTGGAACCAGATGACTGGAAGGAGCCGACGAGCTGCGGTTCTTCTGGTTTTGATCTGCGGGTTGGATACTGGGGACCTGAGGAGAGAGTTTGATGGAAGCTCTTGGTATCTGGCTTATATAAGAATTAAGATTCTACATAAAAATGAAAAATATTTCACTGGGGTATGGATTTATAAAGCATATATTTAAACCAAATTAATTCCTAGGAAACTCCTCTAAGTCAATATGGGGACGTATTGTCTATGACTGAACTTTCTAAGGAAACTGTTTCATCTTCTGGAGCCTGATTTTGCTCTGTCCAGTAGGGGGCGCACACCTGCGTAGCGGTTGGACAGGCAGGCAACAGGCTCCCCAGCACATCACACCTGTAAGGCACGCCCACGGTGGCGGATGCTGCAGAGCAGTAATTCATTATTCCCAAGTAAATGTCATTTATAAAGGAACTGAAATCACAGCTATGTGATAATATGTTGATCTATCTACCGGATGTTTTCCTTCAGTAGCTTTACTGAGATAAAGCCTCTTACCATGAGTCCCCCTTCTAATGTTTACAATTCACTGGGGTTTTCTTCCAAAATAAAATCTGTAATGCAGTTCAGCCTCAGTCCTCTTCCTGCCTTGATCTAGCATTGTGCAATATTCATTCACAGATTCACAAGCTAACTGAGGGTGATAAAACATCTCTCTCTACTTATTATGAGATTTACAGTAACACCTTATTTTTATTATTTTTATGATTTTATGAAATACTTATGCTATTTTGAACAATTGTATACTAATAGTACCTAAAAAGTTTTTTAAATGTTTTAAAACTTGGTCATATGATCTCAGAAAATCTAAATTTACACTTTTTTTTAAGTTATTTTTTTTTTTAAGATTTATTTATTTATGCACAAAAGCTGGGGTACAGGCCAGAGTCACGGGAGGTGAGAGTGTTCACCAGAGACAGAGTGGAAAGCAGAACAGATAGATCAACCAAAATACAATGCTGAGAGGAGCAGCGGGCGAGGCAGGCGAGGTCTGCTGCCCATGTGGGTCCCTCCTGGCCGGGGATCTAACTCATGCTGCTGTGTCATGGACGCTTCACAGTGCGGTGCTCAACCTGCTGTACCACCAGGGAGGCCCACAGTTTTGTTTTTAATTAAAGATTTATTTATGCATACAAGAACTGGGGTACAGGATGAGGGGAGCAGCGGGGAGACAGAAGAGGTCTGCTGTGCCCTGCGGGTCACCTCCCTGGCGGGGAAATCAAACTCATGCTGCAGTGGCTGCAGATGCTTCACGGTGCAGTGCTTGACCTGCTGCAATGATTGTAAGAAGGCCCCTATACTCATTTTTATTGCAAAGAAATAGCATATGGTTTTTAAGAAAAGATTTCTAAGCATAAAATCACACTACAGATTCTGTGGAAGAACATACAAAAAAAGGAGTTCAAGAAGAAAAAGGAAATATAAAATTGTAAAAACAATTGTTGAAGAACACCTTGCTTGTGAATTTTTTAAAGGGATGATTGTGGGTTTCAAGTACAGTGCTTTAGACTTTAGTGGCTATATTTTAAACAATGATAGAATGTTCAAGGTGTCAATATTAACATACCAGAAATCACATCCTATGAAACTTCTTAAACGTCAACTTAAAAATATGCCAGGAAGCATCCCTGTTTGACTTCAGGGAGGTAAATTTAGAGTAAGTGACATCTGGAGGTCTGAACACAGTACTCTACTGTGGAGTCCATGCTTTCAACCAGTGAGCTGCTTCCACCACTGGTTCATGTACAAGGTCTTTACTGAAATGACCATTTCTTATCTCTCCCCTCAAGTCGAAACCCCCATATTCCACCCATTGTGAAGTCTGTCCCCCTTCTTCTCTGAGCTTCTCTTTATTTCCCCCACCAGAGTTCCAAGCGCTCTTCCCTTAACCTGAAAACTGTCTCCAAGTTCCTCCTTAACTCTAACAGTGGGCGTCTCTGGGTTGATCATCTCCCGATTGTCTTTTAGGTCTCAACTCAGATGTAATTTTCACACTTTGGAAAGACACGGGCATCCTCTCCTTACCGCCCAGGAGAAGCACAGAAACTGGGCTAGACCTCACTGCCATGGTTCCCAACGTGCCAGAACCGACCGGCACTCAGCAGCTGCTTGTCAAGCACTGCACTTTTCTGTTCCAACCTTCCCCTCATACAAAAAACCAGGAGGTTCTAGAACTTAAGGATGCCTCTTCCCCAATTATACCATACTGCCCCGCACAAAGTAGACGCTCCATAGCCTCTGTGGAACCAGCGAAGGTTCTATTTGGAGTAGTTTGTATTTGCAACAATTTACCTTTTTTTCCAGTAACTGATTCTTCCCCTCTTCAGGTAAGATTGAATCCTGAACACTGGGTTGGTTTGCCACTTCTGCAGCTTTTAAACACACACAAAAGAAACACCAGACATTAAAGAAACATCGAAATCTAAGTTATGATTAGTTAGATAATGAAAATAGACTCTAATCATGCTACTTACTCCTGATTTAGTGACACAACGCAATGTAATAAAAGTTACCATCAAAATGCTTATTTATTCCATTGCAATAAACATTTATGTAAAGTGACTTCAATTAGCTGGAAACAGACCTATGTAACCATGAAATGTTCATTAAAAATTACTATTTGCATATGAATACTTGATTCTGAAGACCCAAGGTCAACATTTTACAGAAACCTTGTAAGCGTCCGATGTTCGAGGAAACCCTCAGACCGAATGGCGCTTCAACGGAATGGCTCACTGAGACACCGAGAGCCCAGATTTCTGACTCAGACCCCACTGCAACAGCACTGAGCCGAACAGAAGGCGCGGAGCCCCTGCCCAGCCCAGGAACGCACGTGGGGTGCGCGCTCGGAACCCCAACACACCCCTACAGCACGATGACCACCACAAAACGCACGTGGGGGAATCTCGCACTTGTAACAGAAAAATAAATATACTTAGGATCTAAAATTTAACAGGAAAGTCACTTAAGGACGAGTTGAAATCCTACGAAATGGCCTAAAACAAGACCCATACGAAAGGAAAGCAGCAGCACTGGGATGTGCACAAATTATTTAATTCGGACAAATATCAGTTAAGTGCAATTCTCTTTAAGTTAAAAAATACAATTTCAAATCACATAGGAAATACTATTTGAACACAGACGAGGAAAGTACGTTTAAAAGAGAAAGAAAAAGGATGGCCTCTGGCCTCCCCGGGGTGCCGGGGTCGTCGCAGAGCTGGGAAGCTGTCGCACCGTGGCCTGAGCCTCTGTGGGGTCAGAGCAGTCGGTCCTGCCACCCGCCCCCCACTGTGATGAGGACACCTGCGGTCTGCGCGCGTGCCAGGGTGGGCGTGTGCACGTGGGCGCACCTGAGTTGGACACGGGCTTAAGTGGGCGGCGTCATGAGGACGCCAGAGCCGACAGGACCGTCCTGAACTTGCCCGGTGCCGCCCTTCCTGGCCTCTACAATTGGCATAGTCGGCAGGATGGTTCGGTGCAGACGGGTGTGGCGCCCAAGAAGACTGCGGGAGGGACTGAGGCGGGCCACGGACAGGTAATGTTGGCGGAGCAATGGCAGCACAGGACGTGGCTGAAGACCAGGAGCTGTGGGAAGAGCGAGAGATGCTGCAGGAGCGCAGGGGTGGGCGGTCCGGGAGCTGCGGGGCAGGACCTCGAGTGGAGCAGGCGACGCCATGAGACCAGCCCACGACCCGAGGCCGCAGACTGAAAGAGTAGACCACGGCTCACCCTCACCGGCTCACCCTCACCGTTTGGACCTCGCCCACTGCTGACGCCAGGGGGGCTGTTGGGCTGACAATCCCGCCAGAGGGCTGGGAAAATTTGGCAGGTTATGTTTATGGGACCCTGGGGGTGGATGACTGCACACCCAGGAGGTGAAATAGAGGCATGGCCCGTGGGCCTTGATGGCCGAAAGTGGCCTGAAAAAGCCTAGAGAAAGCAAAAGGTGGCACGAAGTTGGGGAAGCCCAAAGTGGCTGGTGAGCACCCTGTTTGGTAAAGAAGGCCGGTGAGTTTCTTAGAATCACCTGTGGGTGATGCCCTCTTTGGTGCAGAATGAGGGTGAGGAGCTGAGGAACCGTCCTTGGGGGACGGGAGGGGAACGTGGCTTGTGGTGGAGCCCACAGCCGAAGAGGGGACCCAAGAGAGGCCGCATGTGGAGCTTGTATCCACGGATCCCCGACCCGTGTGCGCACAGGGTTGGCCTGCGTGCAGGGGCTGCGTGTCACATGTGGCTATGAAAGCCGAGTGTTGGAGTGACGGCAGAGTACCCTGGGGATGGGGCGATTACCCCCACAGAGTATAGAATAGCCAATCCCGAGAGTGAGAGCATCCTGGGGTGGGTGCGGTGTGTGGCTTGTGGCCGAGACCACAGCCAGAGAAGGCCAGGAAGCCTGACTGACGGCTCCTGGCGTGAGAGGGCAGATGCCGTGAGTGGTTCCCGCCTCATGTGACCGGTGCTGCGGCAGCAGACGTGATGGATCATCTGCTGGTGCAACAATCTTGTCTTTTACCCCTAGGTTGGTGCCCTGCCTAGGCGTATTTGTGCTCATTTGTATTATATTGTATTTTGCTGCATTGCTTTATTGATGTATACTTTGTATGGTGGAAAAACCTGAGGGAGTGGACTGTAGGGTTAGAGAAATTGGGTCTTTCCACCCGCCCACCACTGTGATGATGGACACCTGCGGTGCTGCGAGCATTCCAGGGTGGGCATGCGCAAGTGGGCGCACCTGAGTTGGACACGGGCTTACATGGGCGGCGTCATGAGGCCGACAGAACCATCCCGAGCTTGCCCTGTGCCGCCCTTCCAGGCCACTACAGCCACCCCGGCCAGGAGCTGACCCCCAGGCACAGCAGACCCCCAGGCTCTCCTGTGTCTCGCTGCCCCTCAGCAGTGGATTTCAGTAGATCCGCTGCTCTGCTCCCCACTCTGTCTCTGGGGACTCCTCTCACCCCCCGCACCTCTGGCCTGCACCCCAGCTCTTGTGTGCACAAATAAACAAATCTATAAAAAGAAAATCATCTAACCAAATGACTCCACTCCTGTTTTGTAGGAATGTAACCAAGGCCAAATAGTTCAATCGGTCTCTGATCCAAAAACCAGGCAAAACAAGGCCGACCGCAACGGGCAATTCTGGCCCTGGACGAGCCCAGGTGCAGGGTCAGAAAAGGGATCAGGCTTCCCGCCCTCCCGCCACGGTGTGATGACGGGCACCTGCGGTGCTGCGCGCAGGCCTAAGCGCGCACGCGCAAGTGGGCGTAGAAGGGCGGCGTCACGAGGCCGCCAGCGGAACAGGACGCCAGCAGAACGAGAGAAGCAGAAGACAAGCAGAGAGAAGAGAGAGAGGCTGGAGGGCCAGAGAGTGAAGAGGCGCCGGGGCTGGGAGCCTGCGGCCTCCTGCTCCTGGCCCCGGCTGTCCTGCACTTGGTCGCTGTAGGGTAAAGGCTGATCAGGCCTTTCCACCCGCCCACCACCGTGCTGATGACACCTGCGGTCTGCGCGCGTGCCAGGGTGGGCGTGCGCAAGTGGGCGCACCTGAGTTGGACACGGGCTTAAATGGGCGGCGTCAGGAGGACTGTGAGGACCGACCGAGAGAACCAACGCCAGCAGCAGCAGCAGAGAGAGAAGAAGCAGCCGAGGGTGAGATGTGCCGGGGGCTGGGAGGGCTGTCAGCCCCCAGGCCCCCGGCACCCCTGCCTGCCATGCACCTGGCCAGCTCTACTAATAAAAGCATGAAAAGCCACCGAGGGCTCCAAGACTCCCTTCCCTGACCCGTCTGCCCAGACCATCCTGAACCTGCCAGTGCCTCCCGCATCCTGCCGCTACAGTCGCCTGAGATAATGGTGCAATAAAAGGCTGAAAAAGCCGAGGGCTCCAGGACGCCTCCTTGACCGTCTGCCGGAATCATCGAGAACCTGCTTTGTGCCCCTTGCTGGCACCACACCAGGCAGCACCAGCAGACCCACGCCCACGCGGCCCACACGCGCCTGTCCCTTTGGAAACCCCGGCCAGCTCGAGGCAGGGTGGCAAGGGGGGCGAGCGCACAGGCCATCATCTCCTTAGGCTGCTGCGGGGTAAGTGGAGAAGGGACCAGGCTCTCCGCCCTCCCGCCGAGGGTGTGATGATACCTGCGGTGCTGCGCGCAGCCTGAGTGGGCGTGCGCAGTGGGCGCACCTGGGCGGAGACGCGGGCACATAAAGGCGGGTCGCGAGGACACCAGGGAGAACAGAGAACAAGCAGCAGAGCAGAAGACAAGCGGAGAGAGAAGAAAGAAAAGAGAGAGACAGGCTGGGGAGCACGGAGCGGACGTGCCAGGCGCTGGGGGCCTGCCAGCCTGCCGGCCCCCAGCCTCCTGCCCGCCATGCACCTGGTCGCCTCTGATAATGAAAGTGTGAAGAGGCACCGAGGGCTCCAGGTCGCCTCCTTGGCCGTCTGCCGGAGTCATCAAGCACGTGCTCTGTGCCCTGCTGGCGCCACAGCTGCCCACCTGGAACCGTGTCCCCCTACCAACTGTCTCCGAGTCACGGTTCTGAATAGTGAGTAGCGGACCCCAGCTCCAGCAGCTGACGTGGGAAGCGGGCACATGCAAGCCAGAACACGGCCACGCTGCTCTCCAGCCAAGGACTGGACGCAAGCGCAGGCGCCGGGCGAGAGGGCGCGGGTGACGGGCCACACGGTCCGCTCCACGAAGCCACAGAAGGCGCCTCAGCTCTGCCTGCCGGCCCCAGGCGGGGACCGGTGACAGCGGCCCCTAGACACAACGGCGAACCTCTCCAGGTGTGTGAGGCCGCGTGGACGTGGGCAGGCGTGGATCCTGATTCACGCGAGGGTCTGCGCTGGGAGGCTCTTGGGGTCAGTCCGGGCAGTGAGGGGAGGACGAGGACACGGGCTGGGCCTCGCTGCCCAGCACCGCCAGCGGCAGCCGCGGGAAGGGCGTACTCTCGGGCGGAGGCTGCGGCTGGGCCACCGGTCACTCGGTGGTCAGCCTTCGGGGCACCGCGGAGGCCGTGGAGCAGCGGCCAGCCAATGGCACTGCCACCGTGGGCCCCGCACGGGGGCCGGGCCGCCTGTGACGACCCTTCGCTGCATCCCGAGGCGGCTCCTTCGGGACGAGGCTGTGGCTCTTCTAGGGGCACCTCGGGAAAGGAGGGGCGGGGCAGAGGCCCCCCAGGGGGCTGTGCAGGCGCCAACACTGCCTGTGACACATCCCCCACCAGCCACTACGGCCCCCCCGAGCTGGCATTCTGCTGGTTGAGGTGACCAACCCAGGGGCCCCGAGCGTATCCCTGACAGGAGCCAGGCCAAGCCCGCTCCAGCCCGGCTGCTGCCCTGTCGCTAAGCTCGGGCAGCGCCAAGGCGATGGTCACGTCCTGGGCGTCGGTTACGTGCCTCCTGCCACGACGGAAGCACAGCGCTGCTCGCCCAGCCCGCGGTCTGCCTCCCGAGGAGCTTGGGCTGACCGGCGGCGGCGAAGCTACACTGCCGGGCCTCCTCCTGTCCCTGGGCTTCCGCTCAGAAGTCAGGCTCTCCGCTCGCAGGACCGGGGTGGGGCGGGAGGCAAGGGTCCCGGGGAGCACTGGGAGCGCAGGTCGGCAGAGCGCTCCCACCCCCGTGCCCGGACGCCTGGCGGAAATGCTGGCTCACCACAGCAGCCAGTGCCCATCTCCCCGTCACAGGGCCGTGGCCTCAGGCCACCTGGAACCCACGTCCACAGAAGCAGCCACGCCACCACCCGGTGCCCACGTCGATGCGGTGCACGGACTCTGCGCCGCTGCACGGAAGCTTCGAGCCTGGAGCCCCGTGAGCAGGAGCCGCTGCAGCTGCAGCCACGCCACAGGCGTCAGCGGGACCGTGGGGGCGGCACGAGGGTTGCGGTGGCCAACTCGCCACCAGGGCCCACGAGTGAGGACCGTGCCTAGAGGCTGGGGCGCCAGCAGCACCTGGCACCAGGCTGTGCCCAGAAGAATGGCCACTGGGCAGAGGCAACGGCTGGACCGGCCCAAGCGTGGACGCCCCACTCCAGGCCCACGCCCAGCCTCGGGGGCCGTGGAGAGCCCGAGGCACAGGGCTGGGAGGGCAGAGGGAGCCCGCGCCCACCGGAGGAGCAGAGCAGCCGAGCCCATCCTGCCGCAGGTGCTGGCCTTTTCTGGGGCTCTCTCCCTGGCAGCCGATCCCGTGGCCAGTCAGTGCCCCTCAGACCTCCCTGTTCAAGCTGCTCCAGTTGTCCCGGACCCAGCCCCGCTCATGCCCCCTTCTGGGCCCAGCTTCTAGGACAGGTCACGCTGGAACCGAATAGCAGGCAGGAAGAGAAGGCAGTTCCTGAGGAGCCTGCATCACTGTCGGCACAGCAGCCTCTGCAGTCCTTTGCGGGGAGCGGGGCCACCCAGCCAACGCAAGGCAGCAGCTGCTCCTGCGGTCCCAGAGGGCCTCCGGGGTCCAGCCTCTGAACACACAGCACCGTCTCCACCCTGGACCTTACGACTGGGCCACTCTGGCCTGGCTGTGAGGCAGCGCACCTGCCAGAGTTACTACTCACGTCGTCTCTGGGGAGCTACAAGGCTGGAGACTAAACGCGAGGCCTTGCAGCCACCAGGCTTGCCCTTTCGCTCTTTCCAAAGGATCTGCTATCCCCAGTCCCAGCCCCCAACCCCTCCGTCTTCCAGCCCAAGCATGCGGTACTGACCCTGCAGCCCGGCGGCCGCTTCCACCACCAGGCCAGCCTAGCCTGTCCTAGCGCAAGCTCCAGCAGCCCCGTTCCTGTTCTAGCTGCAACTCGGAGCACTCAGTGGTGTCAGGCTGCCTGAGGTCAAACCCCAAAGCTCTCCGTCTGCTTCCTCAGATTCCGAGGACCGCTGGACAGACTCGGCTCCCTGGGGACCAGGCTGCACTGTGCACAGGAAGCTTACTGGAAGGGGGTGCTCTGGGGGAGGACTGAGCAAGGGGTGCTGAAATGTGATACTGTCCCAGCAACAACCTCAGCAGCCCCACAGGAAGGAGGACTCAGTGGCACAGCCATGGAGAGACGAAGAGCTGCGGACGTGGCTCCGCAGTCAGGACTCAGCGACAGACACGAGAAAGCCCGACTAGGAAGATTCCCAACGAACCCGTTCGCATGTGAGCACGGGGAGGTTTCCAGACAAGCTTCGCAGAGAACAAGGACGACAGCTAATTCTAGCAATGGCGCAAAGGCCAGGCCAAAGCGGCCACAGAATGACGGAGAACAGCAACTAAGCTGCTACAGCAAGAATCCACGTGAGGCAATAAAAACCCAGACCTGGGCAGCGGGCAGAAGGTCGACATCCGGTGGGCCCACCACACGACTGGACGCCAGGGCGTCACTGATCAGAATAGTGATGTTCAGGCCTCCCTGGTGGCACAGGGGGCTAAGGTGCAGCACCACGAAGCCGCCCACAGCCACTGCAGCACAACCCCCCAAGGAGCTGACCCCCAGGGCCAGCAGACTCTCCTGTCTCCCGCGGCTCCCTCAGCAGTGTGTTGCAGTGGATCTGCCTGTTCTGCTCCCCACTGTTTCTGATGAGTCCTCAGCCCCCACACCTCTGGCCTGTACCCCAGTTCTTGCATGCACAAATAAATCTTTAAAAAAAATAAAGGTGATGCTGATCCACAGTCTTGACTAGAGTGAATGCTGTCAGAATAGAGATTGCGTTGTGTCTGTTCCTGAAACAGTAAAAATTTCAACTAGTACGAATAGACACACTTCACGTTACCGGATTAAACCTCTGACAAATATTTACCTTTAGGGGTCCCCAAGCTCGTGTGAATTTGTAGTTTATAAAAACATTTCAGTTGTATTGGAAAATACCATATTCACTTTTTTTTTTTAAGATTTATTTATTTATGCATACAAGCACTGGGGTACAGGTCAGAGGTGTGGGGAGGTGAGAGGATTCACCACAGAGAGCGGGGAGCAGAACAGGCAGA
>JAGFMF010012010.1:637829-651976 GCA_019455555.1 Galemys pyrenaicus
GTACACTGCTGAGGGGAGCAGCGGGCACAGCAGGAGAGGTCTGCTGCGCCATGTGGGTCCCCTCCCTGGCCGGCGGCAGGGATCGAACTTGTGCTGCAGAGGCTGCGGTTTGCTTCATAGTGCGTTGTTTAACCCACTGCGCCACCAGGGAGGCCCCGTATTCACTTCTAAGCTCTGTAAGTTCATCATTTAGATGAACGTGTACTGATTCCTACAGGCAGGCAAGTAGAGACACTGTCAACACGAGCGTCATCGTACGCAGTCCTGTGCATAACGCCAGGTCAACTCTCAGCCCTGAACCTTCCCAGCACTCCCCACTTGCAGTGGCATTACTGAACAATAAAGTGACCATGAAAAATCTGAATCAGATAAATCCAATTGTGAATCTAGTTTAAAGATTAAACTAGATTCAAAGATTAGCCTGAAGAATTAAGCTAAAACCTTAAGCTTCAGGCACAAAACCCAGTGATACCACGGCTTAAATGACCGAGTCAGCTAGCGTCTCCCATGAGCCAAAGCGAGCAGTCTCAGTGGGGTGCAGCTGTTTCAAGGAGGCCCTTGGCCCCGGCTGCTCCTAGTACACTGTACAGTCCTCTGGGACACTGGCATCATTTGCAGGGCTGGCGAGGAGTCACTTCAGGTTCCAAGTGGTGTGGGAGGCCTCTAGGGACCAAGCCGATGGTCTCAGGTCTGCTTGAAAGGGTGTAGCCTGCTGCACCCACACCCCGTGGCCTGCAAGGAGGTGAAGCCAGGCCTCAGACCCTGTGCCTCGGATCAGGTCAATCCTGTGGCAGACAAAGAGTGACCACTGCCGAACAGGTCTTCGGGGCAATTAAAATGCCCATGATTGGGAAGCAGGTGCCGTAAGCATCACGGAAAGTTTACCATTGGACAGGGAGAGGGCTGTAATGCAGAAGGCCATTTTGAGATGCTGGCAATGTAAATGGCGGTTACATGGACTTCCTCCTTATGTTAAACTGTATTTTGAGTTTTTTCATCTTCTGTATTTTCACAGCAAAGATCTTGCTGCAGGAAAATAAAGTCCAATCTTTGCTGGATGTGTATCTAATAGATCAGAAAACTAGATCCCGAAGTGACATCTTAATACTGTTTTGTTAAAGGCTTATTTTTATTTACATTTTAAAAGAGATTTGTTGGTTTCTTTTAGCATATAAGAGCTACAGTGCAGACCAGAGGTGTGGGGGTTTCACCAGAGACAGAATGGGGAGTAGACCAGGCAGATCGACTGAAATACACTGCTGAGGGGGGCAGTGGGGAGGCAGAGAATGTCTGCGGTGCCATGTGTGGGTCAGCTCCTTGGCTGGGGATAGAATTCAGGCTACTGAGGCTGGCAATAGCTTGGTAACGTTGAGACTTTAAACCCTGTGCCACCAGAGGCCCTACTTGGTTTGGTGTTTGTAAAAACAAATACTGTCCCATCGATTTCTAGATTCAATTTTTATATTTGGTATTGAGTTTGCAGCAATTAAACACTGACTTACAATACTTATAAGAAATAAGGATTTGACGTAACAGCTCAGTGAATGACAGGAGTCCAGGAATCAATAAATGTTTTAAGCCTAGCATCATTTGCCAATAACCCACCCGCACCTGAACTTTAACTGACACACATAAAGTAAGAATAAAACCTGTGGGACTCTGTGGATAGACACAAAGGGGTCCCAACTCCTAATATCCAAGCCCTTGTGCAATGCCCTCCCCAAGTGTGGGCAGGACTGATGGACTCACTTTTAACTGAGAATACAGCAAAGGTGACCGTATGTTTGTGACTCTTTTCTGTGACTGTAATGGCAGTCTTGCTAGGGAAACTCTTCTGGTGGTTTTGGAGAGAACCACCCAAAGACCCGGGTGGTTTCCAGCAAGTAGCTAGTGAGAAACTGAAGTCCTCAGACCACAGGCCTACAAGGAACTGAACTCTGCCAACCACGGCACTGCCAGTCGCAGGGAAGACCCCGGCCCTGCAGAGGACCCGGTGAGCTGTGGCTGAGCTCCTGACACGCAGATACTGAGATAACAAGCCTGTGTTAAGTCACTAAGTTTGTACTAATAGTGTTGTTACACATTAACAGGTAATACAGAATCCTCACAAAATCTCCAGTATTTTTCCAAATTCCAGTATCAGAAAGTACCCTCACAACGATCATATCAACCCCTTTATCTTTTCAATAAATTTCAGAAAACTAGGATTTTGCAGGCTATATTAGGAGTATGACAGAAGAGTTCAAGAGATGGGCTGACTGCCATCAGTGAGTTTCTCAAGAAACTCACATTACACCTACCAGAAGCATTTTAGCAGTTTTTGAAGATAAGCACATTTCCACCTTTGTCACATGCACATTGCTCTTTAATTTTAGAAAGCAAGTATGTAAGATAAAGGAGCTCAATGTTTAAACATGTACCTTATCTTTCTTTACTAACCCCTCTTTCACCATTGCCCCAAAACACTTCAGGTGCCAGGTATATAATCTATACCCCGTGATTCTTACTGGTTCTTTTATTAGTGACCTCTACTACAATAAAGTATATAGCGGCAGTTGCCGGAATATAGACTGAAATGGTTAAGTACTTAAGTATCTTAAGCTGTATTTATAACAGCTTTTGCACCATTTTACACTTACTGATTCATCTTAACATAATTAATTATACCTGACTTCTAACTTACCCACAGAAAAGAAACAAATGAAAAATTACTGACTGGCAAGTTTAAGAAAGAACTGCTGTGCCAGTAGCAAAAAAAACCAAAGCTGGTATTCTGAACATTTCAGTCACACTTGTGAGCACGTCAGCACCTACAGACACGTCATCACCAGAGACACATCCCCTGATCTTTGCCACAAGTCTTTCTCTGTGGTGTATGACAGACGCGTTGTCGAAAGTCCCTTCTTCTGCCCACCAGGCACAAAAAGCAAACAGCTTCAATGACACAAGGCTAGATAAGGGGACACCAGGGAAGAGCCCATGTCTCTGGATTCAAAAGCTGGTCCAGAGTCTAAGGGATTTGGCAGAAATGCCTGGAACAAGGTAGCGCTCACTTGGTTCTAAAAGCAGCAGAACTGAGTGAAAGTGAATGTTAGGCGCAAGAACTTCAGTGATCATGAAATGAGAGTAAGGAAAGGGGGCCTGGGCTCCACCTACACAGGCAGGAGTTTCTCTACAAGATAAAGTCCCGCGGAGCATGTTGCTGCACTTCATTTGCAAATCTGTCTTACCAATAATTTTAACACGATAGAAAAGCTTATAAAAATTACTCACTCTTTTCACTCTCTCTCCAGTTCTTAGACTCCACTAAGTGGCCTGAATGCATAGCAGACATAATCTTCTGAGCAACACTGGAGAGTGGTATCTTACAGAGACCAAAGCCTACCAATGCCTCATAATTTTCCATTTTCATAAAATCCTAAATGCAAGACAAACATAATGCCCATATATTAATTTAAGGTTTCAGAACAGATTTGAAGTTTTTTATGTACTTAGACTTTCATAAAAATTGATACTATATTGATAATCACATGAAGTATCAATTATCAGATAAAACAGAAAAAGAAAACAAAACAAGTGTGGTATTATGGTAAAAAGGTAACAAAATAGAGAAGTTACCTTTTAGTTAAGTGATTTTGAAACAAGCAATCTACTCAACCACTTCCTGAAATTTGAAAAACAGCTGCTACCATATACAAATGCTTCAACTGATTTGGGTAACTGACAGATAAAACCCAACATCTTTTTGGTCATTGTTCCACAATAGCCCCGAGAGTGAGTGGGTGAAGGCATGGGGCAGTACTAATCAGAAACAGTTGCTCATACATTAACATGGCAACTAATTTACACAGAATTTGCTACCATGAGCCCAACACCACATTATTGGAGAAAATTTTAAAATAATTTATCTATTCCAAGGTAGAAAAGGAGAAATCACCCTTGAGGAACTGACACAACAAAATTTACTGTTATGCAACTGTCGTTATTTAGATCTACTTCATATTAAAACTTTAATGTACAACTAACAGAATAGACAAGATATTTTGTTCAATGAATGACCAAAACAAGGCTTATCTGACACTTCATTTCATACCCATTTTCTGATCATTATAGCTGATAAATTCCATGGACCACTTATAGTTCTTAGACTGACATTTCATACTAAAGTAGGTTTCATATTCTTAGAGCAGGAATATTCTATCTTTTCTTTCCTCTATCAAAGCTTACATGTTAGATAATACCACAAATAAATTAATAACTGAGGAGGCATTTGATGTAATAATTTATAAGTTACTTCAAATCATTTTATACCAACTCTCGGGCAACGCAAGGTGGGGCTTCCACTGAAGCATTGAGTTCAATCCCCGGCCAGGGAAGGGACCCACACAGCCCAGCAAACCTCTCCTGCCTCCTCTGCTGCTCTCCTCAGCAGTGTATTTCAATCTGCCTGTTCTGTCCCCACTCTGTCTTTGGTGAATCCTCTCACCCCCTGCACCTCTGGCCTAAACCCCAGCTCTTGTATGCATAAATAAAATGTTAAAAAATAATAAAAGTGCATTATACATCCTGTAAGCAACCACTTCTACACAGTTCCAAAATTTCATTTTAAAAGTCATTTGTCATGTGTAAATCACACTAAAGTCAAAGTACTGTTGAGCTCTACCTTGCAGAAATTTTGAGCCCCCAGCATCCAGTTTCTAAAATGAACACTGGCCAATTGAGCCTTGATATTCTTTGTGGTTTAAACAGAAACATTAAAACAGTCTCAAAATCTTAAGAATAAGAAATATGGGGGAAAACAGTTTGAGTGGCAGAATTTTACTTTATAGTCAAAATAGGAAGGTATCTAGCTATTCCATATTAAGGTAACCTTTAATAATCCTGATTCAAAGTTCCACAAATTTTTAAAACATGTAACAGTAGAAATTTGTTTTTTTAATAAATTAGAAAGATATAAACTGCATTAAAAACTACTTGTACTATATAACACTTTTACTCTGTAATAAAGAGTTATCAGAACTATGTACCTCCAAGCAAATGATCAACTCATAAAAAGCACTGGTCGTTTGAACAAATGTTATGTAAGGAAAACACAGTCAGTATAATGCTAAATTTATTAAACGATGTTCCATTGACCTTGAATTTAAAAATTTAGTAGTGTTTATTATCTGTATCAGTCTTCTAGTATATAAAACTTTTTAATACAGTACATGTAGTAAAGCCTCAATTTTTAGTAATTTCCAGAGCAAGACTTCATCTTTGACTGATTTTCTAAATTTTCCACAATATTTTTCAGATGATTTTCATCTTTTGAGAAATATACATATAATTTTCTTTCCATTTGAAGGAGCTTGTTAGATGCCAACATTTTTCTCTTTGTTTTCACATCAGCAAGAACGTCGGTAAAAAGATGATTTAGCTTATTCAGCTGTGACTCAACTTGATGAAATTGCTCCGTTAAGTCCTAAAAAGAAAATAAACATGGTTTTAATGCAAAAGTCCTATCTATAAAAGGTAATTTACATGGAAAGAATTAAATGATTTAATAATTATTCTCATAATGTTAACAGTAAATAAACCACAATCAAAAAATCATAGGTTTAGTAACAAATTCTATTAATATCAGTGACAATAAATTCTGACAGGAAATTTTAAGTAACTCAAAGCAAACTCTTACATCCTGAGAAAAACTTGGTATGTAAACAGTTTTATTCCATAAATATGCCAAGCAGTTGTAGAGGCTACGTATAAAGGAATGACCACTACCTCCTCCACTAAGCCTACATTCTGCTTTACTAATCAAACCCTGATCTGTTTACTCTAGATACAGAAGGAAAACCTTGAAATGTAGCAAAGGAAAACAAAAAGAATGACCTCCACAAAAATCTCCATTTTTTTTCTTTTCCACATTGTTAAAGAAAAATTGTATGACATTCAACAATCCTGACTTACCATGTAGTTTTCCTGCTTAAGAACCAAGACATGGGGCCTCCCCTGTGGCCCAAGGGGTTAATCAACGCACTATGAAGAAAACTGCAGCCACTGCAGCACGAGTTCGATCCCTGCCGCCAGCCGGGGAGGGGACCCTCATGGCGCAGCAGACCTCTCCTGCCTTGCCTGCTGCTCCCTCAGCAGTGTGTTTCAGTCCATCTGCCTGTTCTGCTCCCCACTGTCTCTCACCCCCCTACACCTCTGGCCTGTACCCCAGTTCTTGTATGCATAAATAATATTAAAAAAAAAAAGAACTAAGACATGCTTGACCCCTCACACTTAATAAATTTCAGTGTCTCATTATCTAATATTAAAAGCAGCTTATTACTGAGTTTCATGGCTTTCCAACCAAATATTCTACTCCTGAAATTTTGAGCCAATATCACCAAAGCAGCTCAGGAACTCCCTAACTCTTCAACCTACACAGCTTCTCAGCATGCTCCAGGAGCATAGTCTCTGGGGCTCATTTCACATTACTCAATCTCTGCAACAGGACCAGCAGTCTGCATTCCAAAGGCTCCCTGGTGACTCAGACACAAGGATGACTGCTTAACACCTGTGAAAGCTAACCCTAACCACATGGGAAAGAAAGTAACAGCTGTGCTAAGTAGTGGTTTCCCTTTGGAAAACCTTGCGGACTCTGAGAAACAACTATCTTTCCCTTAATTGCAAGTGAACACTAAAGAGCTTGACAACTGCTAAAATAATACTCTCACAGGTAGTGAAAAATATGCAACTTCATTAATAGTAAAATGCAAGTTGAAACTGACATGGATAGTACCTCATGGAAAAACATTAAATAAAGATATCCAATAAGATTATGGGTATGTTCGCGTTAAGACATATCTCGGTGACTTGAAGATACAATTCTTCATGTTCTAACCAGTGACTTGAAGATACAATTCTTCATGTTCTAACATGCATTTTCTATTATATTTTATATTTATACATTGTATGATCAAGAACACATAACTTACTGACCAGGCACTCGTAAGTAATGCTTCATAACCAGTACATTCTTTTAACATTTACTGTGGCAAGAGCACTTAACATGAATTTTTCCCTCTTAACAGATAATTCTGTACTTGTAACAAGTACAAAGGAGACTTGTTAACTATAGGGATAACGTTGTATAGCAACGCTCCAAAACTTACTAATCTTGTGGAACTGAAACTTTACACTTTTTAACAACTTCAGATTTCCACCTCCCGGCCCCCTGCAGCCACCATTCTATTGTCTGCTTCTATAACTGAAAATACTTGTTTTTTCATAATTCTAAGTGAAAAGAATTAAAGACACATAAGTAAAGGCAAAAAGCAAATCAAAAGAAAGATGGCATAGGAATTATTAGTATCAGACAAAAGAATATTAAGACAAAAAGCCTAAGAGGCACAGAGAGGGTCATGATGTAATGGTAAATGATTCCATCACAGCAATTTAAATCCACTATACTAATTCACTATAATTTTATCCTTGCATATAACCTGTAAGTCTTAAAAGGAAAATCCGACAAAATGATAAGGCTTCAGATATACCATCACAGGAAATTTTATACAATTATCTCACAAAATGAAGATTTCATAACTAATCATGGTATCCTCTGACCCCTGTTAGGATGGGTATTACTGCTTATATATAAAAAAAGACAAAATAACAAGTGCAGGCAAGGATACAGAAAAACTGGAATCCTGAAGCACTGCTCATAGCGAGGTAAAATGGGGTGGCTGCTGTGGAAAATTTACGCAGTTCCTTAGAAAGTCAAACATAGGGGCCTCCCTGGTGGCGCAGTGGGTTAAGCAACGCACTGTGAATCAAACCGCAGCCACTGCAGCACGAGTTCGATCCCTGCCGCCGGCCAGGGAGGGGACCCACATGGCGCAGCAGACCTCTCCTGCTGTGCCCGCTGCTGCCCTCGGGCAGTGTGTTTCAGTCCGTCTGCCTGTTCTGCTCCCCACTCTGTCTGGTGAATCCTCTCACCTCCCTGAACTCTGGCCTGTACCCCAGCTCTTGTGTGCAGAAATAAATAAATCTTTAAAAAAAAAAAAAAAAGTTAAACACAGAATTATGACCTGACCCTGCAAGTCCATTTCTAAGGTCTATACCCAAAAAAAAGTAAAATTAATCCTTGTTCACCAACATTCACAGCAGCATTATTCACAAAAGCCAAAAGGTGGAAACAAATCAAACTCGTGTCCATAAACAGATAATATGTCGTCTATACGTATGATAGACTATTAAGTCACAAAAAGAAATAAAATCTTGACACATGCTACAACATGGTTGAAACTTAAAGATATTATGCTAAGTGAAATAAATGAAACCAAAAGGACAACTATTGAATGATTCCATTTACAGAAGCACCCAGAGTAGGGTAAAGTCACAGAAATGGAACGTATCAGCAGGTAAGATGACCAGGAGCTGCCTCCTAGAGAAATGGGGAACTATTGTTTAATGGGCAGTTTGTTTGGATAATGAAAAAGTTCTGGAAATGTGTAGTGTCCACAGTTGCACAACTTCATGAATATACACTCTGAAAACATATGCATGTAAAAGAATTATAAATTAAAACAAATATATAAGGGAAGGGGTATTCTGTTAGGAATATGCTACGTGTACACAGAGGACTTTAAAGATAAAGGGCAATCCTTTATTTGCTAAGATAGGTGGGGGGAAAAAAATCAAGGGTGGTTTTATTACTTTTTCATTCTTAACAGAAATATATCTTTTGTCTGAAAAACCTTACGAATTTTTAAAATGTAATGTACAACTAGAGAAACAATTATATGTGAACAGAAAGTAGATAAAAAAAATCAAGTTATCTCAGTGCAATAGGATTTAGGGGAAATATTTTCCTCATCTTCAGATTCCCTTTAACATTTTTTATAATGAACAATTAAAAACGCATTTTTAATTATTATGGCAAGCACCCACCTGATCACTAAGCAAAAGCTGCTTTCCTCCTTGATACAAAGTATCACAAAGCATGTCCACATCATTATTCAGCTTGGAAAGAAAGGAAGAATGTTCACGAGTAGAGATTTCCAATTTATTCTGTTCTAAAGAAACAGCCTGTTTTAACTCCTGAGCCGCTTTCTCTAGGTTTCCACGAGTTATAAATAATTCTTTTTTCTGACTTTCTCCTAGAATTTGGTAAAGCCTAAAATGTAAAAATAAAAATAGGATGAAATTCTGAAGTCATACAGTTCTCAAAATTAAAATCTACACTATACAAGCATATTTTTTATTTTTACTGTTCTTTGCAGATACTGGGCTTCTGATCAAATGAAGGTGTGTGACAACCCTCCCTGGGTCAAGCAGGTATATGTTGCCATTTTTCCAACAGCCTGAGCTCATGACCATGTTTAATTAAAAGGTATATGTTGATTTTTGGACACTGATACTGAATACTTAACAGAGTATAATAAAGTGTGAACATAACTTAGTACTAGGAAACCAAAGAAATTATGACTTCCTTTATTATGGTTGTCTAGAACTAAACCCACATTTTCTCTGGGTATGGCTATACTGGAAACTCTTTAGGGATAGTTAAAAATTGAAAACCGGGCCTCCCTGGTGGCGCAGTGGGTTAAGTAACGCACTATGAAGCAAACCGCAGCCACTGCAGCACGAGTTTGGTCCCTGCTGCCGGGGGACCCACGTGCGGCAGACCTCTCCTGCTGTGCCTGCTGCTCCCCTCAGCAGTGTACTTCGGTTGATCTGCCTGTTCTGCTCCCCGCTCTCTGTGGTGAATCCTCTCACCCCCTACACCTCTGGCCTGTGCCCCAGTGCTTGTATGCATAAATAAATAAATCTTTAAAAAAAAAATTGAAAACCATTAACCTAGCTGCTGCTAAATCAAGGAACTGAAAACACTCCAACTGAGATACCACCTTAATACAGAAATAAATGTGTTTTAGCTACTGAACAGAAATATGTTATAATGACTATATCTGAATCTCCTGTTTTCCCATTTCCAATTTTTAGATGTAAAATCCTTCTTAACTTTAACTGTCATTAACCTACTTCAAAGTACCACTTTGGAGCTATCTCAAGAAAACACTTCTTTCAGAGACTAAAACTATGATGTACATAGAAATAGCAATGAACTTAAAACAGAAGATCCAGCTTATGTTGAGTGAGACCTAAGGCAAATCAATCTGATATTTTCACATCTTAACACCTACTTTCAAAGATTGCAGTAGATTTAAGAAAAGCTGAAAATATGCAGATAATATGAAACATTAAAAAAGTACTATTACTATTACTACATTAATAGTAAAATTGATACTCCAATTTTGTCCATATTAGACTGAAAAAACTTCCTGATTAGCTATGAGGCTACTTTAACACTTCAAAAATCCTATAGGGCAAGTGAAAAAAATTGTGAGGCAACACCTTATACACAAACTTGACAAATAAAAAAGAAAATTTTAAGGGGCCTCCCTGGTAGTCCAGGGGTTAAAGCGGCAGCACTATTAAGCTGTCTGGCAGCCACTGCAGCATGAGTTCAATCCCCGGCCAGGGAGCTGACCCACATATGGAGCAGCAGACTTCTCCTATCTTGCCGCTGCTCCCCTCAGCAGTGTATTTCGTCAATCTGCCTGTTCTGTTCCCCACGCTGTCTCTGGTGAATCCTCTCACCCCCTGCACCTCTGGCTGTATTCCAGTTCTGGAACGCATAAATAAATACATCTTAAATATAAATAAACAAGTTGCGGGCCTCCCTGGTGGCGCAGTGGGATAAGCAACGCACTATGAAGCAAACTGCAGCCACTGCAGCACAAGTTTGGTCCCTGCTGCCGGCCAGGCGGGGGACCCACATGGTGCAGCAGACCTCTCCTGCTGTGCCCGCTGCTCCCCTCAGCAGTGTACTTCCGTTGATCTGCCTGTTCTGCTCCCTGCTCTCTGTGGTGAATCCTCTCACCCCCCCACGCCTCTGGCCTGTACCCCAGTGCTTGTATGCATAAATAAATAAATCTTAACAAGTTGCAACAAACTTCATAAAACTGGTTCACGCTCAAGGGTGCCAATTATGCTCCTGCAGAACGTGGCTGCACAATGAATTCCAGGAGCACACTCACAAGATTCAAGTCAGGGTCACCCATGAATTGTGCAATGATATAGCCCCCACCAACGACTATCATTTCATGAAGACAAAAGTATTGAAGAAAAATCAGTAGTAGGATCCAGATTTTTGAGGTCTTCGAGTATTTCAGCCCTCCGATCAAAGTCCCCGTACCATACTATACCATACCACAAGTTGCTCAGACATCCTAGAATTTGCAGATTCACCTGACCAGACACAGCGCCTTCTCTTAATTCTCTGCCCAGCAATACCTACTGTATACCCAGCTGAGTTAAAACTTTCTGCTGCAGTTAAGTTTCCTGCCCCAAATCTAAAACAAGGCCTCTAAATGGTGACCAAATGTGAAAAATACAAACATATATACACGTGTGTATAGGTAGATTTTTTTGACTCCTCCAACCTCAACTCTAAAGTAGCTGCTTTCAGACTTAACACGAATGGGGAAAGGAGCCAAAAACTTTTTAAAGGCACAGAGAGGTGAAAAAGACTAGAAAGGTCAAAATTAAAGTGCAAAGAATGCTTTAAACGTCCACAATTTTACTTCAAACACTACTGCTTTACAAAAACAAAGAACGGCGGGCCTCCCTGGTGGCGCAGCGGGTTAAGCAACGCACTATGAAGCAAACCGCAGCCACTGCAGCACGAGTTCGATCCCTGCTGCCTTCCAGGGAGGGGACCCACGTGGTGTAGCAGACCTCTCCTGCCTCCCTGCTGCTGCCCTCGGCAGTGTGTTTCGGTGGTCCCTCTGCCTGTTCTGCTCCCCACTCTGTCTGATGAATCCTCTCACCTCCCTGGACTCTGGCCTGTGCCCCAGCTCTTGTGTGCATAAATAAGTAAGTCTTTAAAAAAAAACCAAAGAACGGCTCAGTAAGGAAACCTGCCTGCGGGCAGAATGATCCTTGGCTCCAATGGCGTTCCTCGGACTTGTCTGCTGAGACACTGCCGGGTCTGTCAGCATCTCCAATCGCCGCTGCAGCGCACGGTTACTCTGACTCAGTTCTTGAACCAGGTTTTCAAGTTGACGATGGACGTCCCAATGTTTTCTCAACTCAATTTCAAACGACAACTGCAGAAGTTCAAATGACGCCTTCTGCTTTATCAGCTGGCCCAAAACGAACTCCTGCCTGGCCGTGCAACGGTCTTGCCGGGCAAGCTGCGCGTCAACATCCCCCTCCACGACCGGCACGCTGAGCGACTGCGCGTTCTCGCGGACCACCGCGGGCAGGCTGTCCTTCGCCGACGCGATTTCTTCTTCAAGCTTAAGAATCTCGGCGTTGAGGAGAGAAATACTGGCGTCCACGCGCTCCCCGTCAGCAGCCTACGGAGGGGGCAGCCGATCAAGCTGCGCAGTGTGACTCCCGCGGCGTCGCTGTCCCGCTGGGGCGGTCGGAGGCGCGTCCCGAGGAGAGCCCGGCTTCGCTCGGAACCAGCCAGACGCACAGGCGCCGCGCCGGGCCGCCCCTAAGCTGCCTCCGGGCTCGCCGGGCCCGGGCCCGCCCCCCCTCCCGCGCCCGCCGCTCTCCCCCGGCCCGGCCCGCCCGCCCGCCCCGCGCCCCGGCCGCGTACTCACCCGGGCGGCGGGGCCGCGGAGCGCCTCCTCGGCCCGGGCCACGGCGGCCCGCAGGCTCCCGCTCCGCGCGCGCAGCTGCAGCAGCTGGTGCCGGGCGCACTGGTCGGCCAGCCGCAGGCGCGCCATCTCCCGCCGCTCGCCGCCGCCCGCGGGCGCGGGCAGCAGCCGGGGGCCGCGCTCGTCGGCGGCGCGCACCGCCTCGCGCGCTCCGCGGGCGAAGCGCGTGCGGGCGTAGGCGGCCAGCGCCGCGGTGCTCCGCTCCTCGCGGCCCAGGTACCGCTCCACGGGGCACGCGGCCAGCGTCGCCGGCGGGCCCGCGCCGGCGCGCGCCGGCCCCGACAGCCGCGCCGCCGCGCCGGCCGCGCCCCGCAGCTCGGCGCCCAGGCGGGCCGCGGCGGCGCCCACGGCCGCGCGGCCGCGCCGCAGCGCCCCGGCGGCCGCCGCCTCCCGCGCGCCCAGCGCCCGCGCGCGGTGCCCCGCGGCGGCCGCCAGCAGCTGGGCCTGGTGGCGCCGCCGCAGCCGCAGGCCCCGCAGCGCGCGCAGCTCGGCCTCCAGCGCCGCCAGCTCGGCCTCCTGCGCCGCCAGCTCGGCCTCCTGCGCCGCGGGGGCCGCGGGGGCCGCGGGGGCCGGGCCCGGCGCGCGGGTGCGCAGCGCCTCGTCCAGGGCGGCGCCCTCCAGCACCGGCCGGCCCGCGGCGCGCAGCGCGCCGAACGCCCGCAGCTCGGCGGCCGCCAGCACGCAGGCCGCGCCCGCGCGCGCGCAGAACCAGCGCAGGAAGGCGGCGTCCTCGGCGCGCTCGAACAGCCAGTCGAAGTCCCGCGCGCCCAGCGCGCCCGCGCCGGGGTAGCCGAGCCGCCGCAGCGCCTCCACGAAGTCCGCCCCGCAGCTCATGGCGGCCGCCCGGGAGCGCACGGCCGCGCACTCACCTCAGCGCCCGCCGCCTCAGCGCCCGCCCCGCCTCAGCGCCCGCCGCTCCGGGCCCGCCGCGCCGCGAGGCCTCACGGGACAGCGCCGCGCGCGCAGACGGCGGGGGCGGGGCTGCGGCGGGGGCGGGGCTGCGCCGACCGTCTGCGCAGGCGCGGAGCCGGAGCCACAGCGGAAGCCAGACTTGCGCCGGCCGCGAGGCGGCTGTCGGAGCCCGGGCCGCGGGCCTCGACTGGGCGGGCCCGGCCCCCCGGCCCCAGCGGGCGCCCCAGTTCCGGCCCGGAACGGCGAGTCTCCCGGGGGACGCGCCTCGGGGGTCCCAGGAGACAAGAACGAGCCCGAGTTGCAAAAACGAGTGTTTTCATTCTTTTCTGAAAGCCCGCGGGGAGGAGGAGCGCGGGACGGCCTGCGCTGACCCAAGGGCCCTGCTTGGGCGGCCAGAGCCCTGTGTGGGCCCCCGGGGCCACGGCGCGGCCCTCAGGAGCGCGGGCCCTGGGGAGAGGCTGAGGGGGGAGGAGAGAGGTTGAGGGGAGAGGCTGAGGAGGGAGGAGAGAGGTTGAGGGGAGAGGCTGAGGA
>JAGFMF010012010.1:652483-668630 GCA_019455555.1 Galemys pyrenaicus
GGCTGTGGGGAGGAGAGGCTGTGTGGGGAGGAGAGAGGCTGAGGAGGGAGGAGAGAGGTTGAGGGGGGGAGAGGCTGAGGAGGTAGGGGAGAGGCTGAGGAGGAAGGAGAGAGGCTGTGGGGAGGGGAGAGGCTGTGCGGGGAGGGGAGAGGTTGAGGGGAGAGGCTGAGGAGAGAGGCTGAGGGGGAGGGGAGAGGCTGTGCGGGGAGGGGAGAGGCTGAGGAGGGAGGGGAGAGGCTGTGCGGGGAGGAGAGGCTGAGGGGGGGAGGGATGAGGCCGTGCGGGCTCCTGAGACACTTGCTGAGGAGGCGGAGAGAAGGCCGGGGATGGAGCAAGAGCGGCGCGACTCGGGCCACGGGAGGCGTGGGGCTTACTCGCCTCGGGGCGGAAGGACGGGCGTTTATGGGCTGAGGAGGAGCTCGAGGAGACCGTGCAAGGAAGAGGCACAGCTCCCAGAGCAACGCCGCGGAGGGCGGGGCCCCAGCGCGGCCGCGCTCGCCCCTGGGCGCCGCCGGCTCCGGGGCCCCCTCTCCGCGCGACCGTCCCTGCCGGGCTGAAGGGGCCTCGAGGGCCGGAGTCGGCACAGCGGGCCGGTGCTGGCCCCGGCGGACGCAGCGCCCGGGCGTCAGGGGCGCCGGCTTTCGGAAAGCGCGACGGACGTTACTCCCGGGACACGGCCCCTTTCTCCAGCAGCGCCCTGCGCGATGCGTGCGGGCCTTCCGTGAGAGCGGCGCCGCGCCGCTCCTCCCGCGACGCGCGGAGCAGCTCCCGCGCGGGGGCACCGGCGGCCTCCGGAGAGCCAGGTCTTCCCCTGTCGGAAGCCTGGTCCGCGAGGGGCCGGGGGAGGTGCACGGCCGAGTTGGCGCGGCTTGGGGGCCAGGGCGGCCAGCCAGAGAAGTCTGGTGCGCGGCTTCCAGCTGAGCCAGCGGCACCTCTTCCTGACTCCTGCCATCCCGCAGAAAGCAGAAGCCACGCGTGGGGGCAGGAAGGGAGGCGTCCTCCGCCCCCGTCCTGGACATTCATGCCGCGGGGAGCAGCTCAGAGCGCGGGAGCAGGGGGGTCGGGGTCATGGAGCTCTCAGGTAGCCCGTGCAGGCGCGGAGATGGGGGCCGAGGGCGTTACTGGGAGAGGGCGGGGCAAAGGGGTCTCCCAAAGGGCCCAGGAGCTGAGGGGCTGTGAGGAGCAGGCGCTGCGGGCCCAGCGGGCCAGTGCAAATCCCATGTAGACCTGGGAAGACCCCATGGGGCTGCCGTGCCTGGGACCCGCCGGCCTAGGGGCCGGACGGAAAGAGCAGGGATCTGCCAGAGTAGACCAGCCCGCTTGGGTCGTAGTCCCAGAGAACCCCAGCCCAGAGGGGGCCGCCTTGGGCGTGGAGGGGCTGGTGTGGGGCCGCAGGTGTGGGGAGGCTTGAGTATGAGAACACCTGGGGAGAGGGGCATCACCTGGGTCCATCCTGCAGTGGGGGCACCAAGGCCCCAAGCTCTGGCCACCAAGGTAGGTGTGTGGGAGGGCTGGACTGAGGCAGGGCCCCCCAGAGAGCCCTCCATCATCCAAGCGTGAAACATGGGTGAGATTCGGCAGCAGCATGGTGGAGGGGAGGATATCCCCCGAGCTCCAGGTGGCTCCTGGCCCTCCACCTGCGAGCCTCGTTTCTGGAGTGGGGGTGGGCCCGGGCGGCTGCGTGGGAGTCGGGCTGAATGCCACATCCTCATGCCCCGGACGCTGGCGATCACGGCGATATGTGGACTTCAAATGCCCACACGCTCATGCCCATGTCCCGCTGGCTCCCAGGCCCAGCGCAGTCCCTTTCCCTCTCCTTGAGGTGCCCGCGGTACCTCCTGCAGGTTAGGGGGCAGACGTGCTGCCTGCTGGGGTAGAGGTGAGGGGCCTCGGGCTCCCCCGGAGGCCCTTGCAGGTCCTCTTCTGCGGACACCAGCATGTGGTGACCGCGAGCCCAGTGGAAGAGTCCTGTCCTGGCTACCCCAGTGTTTGTCACTCGAGGGGCTTACCCCTCCCCAATAACCCTCTCCTGGATTCCCAGGTGTACCCCTCTCTCAGTGTTGGGGTAGTAGGCGCACAGGCCCCAAAGCTGGGGGCTACTCAGCGGGCAGGCAGCCCCCAGAGGGTGTTTACTCCAAAGGCCTTCTGTGGGTCAGTGGGCAATTGGGGTGACCAGTCAGCTTGTTTGGCAAGAACAAGACCTTTCCCCACCACCTCATGACTGCCGCCCCACAAGACGGGCATGGCAGGTCCTGGTGGTCCTTGCCTGCCCACACCGAGTGGACAGTCGTGCTTTCTTACCCCCACCCTGCCCGCAGGTCTGGAGCGGGAGGCAGAGCCCATGCCTGGGGCCACCTGAGGAGGGTTTCCCGGGGTGCAGCCTGAGAGCTGCCATGCAAAAAGGGCACGTGGAAGTTGGCCGAGGACACCAGCCAACACGGGCACCGGAGCATGAGCTATCCTCGCGAAGCACGCCAGCCCCAGGCTGGGGTAGAGCCAGCAGCCACCGCAAGGCTCCCAGCCGGTGACTCCGGGATCTGTCTGGGGGGCAGCTGTGACAGTGGCATCTCAGTGGTGGCCAATAGGTGGGCAGGTGGGGGATGGCTGTTGTCTGCTGGGCCTCCGAGGAAGCAGAGGCTGTGGTCAGGGTGGTGAGGGCCACCAAGACCACCAGTGGGCGCCGCCCCCACTTGGGGCCCGAGGGAAGGGAGCCACGAAGGACAGAAGGTCTGGGAGCCAGCGGCGAGGTATAAAAATCTGTATTTATATTACAAAGACAGAATAGTACAGCACAGTCCCCGGTGGACAGGTGAGTGGGCGGCCCATCTCCAGTGCAGGTCTTGGGACAGCCCAGACGGGCGCACCAGGCCCAGGGTGGGCGTGACTGGCGCGGAGCCTGCCCAGTGCCCTGGATGTGGCCGGGTCAGTCCTGCGAGCATGGCAGTGGGGCGGGGGCCAAGTTAGCGGCACGGGGGAAGCTGGGGCTGGCTCAGGAGTGCTGGCCTGGTCCAGCGGAGAGTGATGTAGGCACACAGGAGGCCAAGCCCAGGGCCCTGGCCAGGGGGCCGCGAGCCCGGGAAACAGGGCAGGCTCAGGGCCTCGGAGAAGTGGCCCCGGGCCCCCAGAGGGCAGGCCTCCTGTGCCTTCCCCAGCCTCTGGGTCTGCACCAGGCCAGCACCTGCGAGGGCGGAGACCGGCACGGGCACCCACAGTGGCAGTCCCGGGCATGGCAGAGTGGGCAGCACCAGGCGGAGCCTCAGTGGCCCCTACTGGGTCCTGGCCAGCCTGTGCAATGGTGGGGAGCCAAGGGGAAGCGGGGCGCAGGGATAGATGTGTCACGCCAGGCACCAGGCCCCGCCCCGGACAGCCCCTCACTGCTGTGGTGGGAGGCGCGACCCAGGGCGGGGAGCACCCTGGCTGGCTGTGAGGCCAGCTCTCCTGTCCACATGATCCTCAGCCAGAAAGCCAAGGACCGAGTTGCCAGGAAGGGGGCCGGGCCACAGCTGGGTCCAGGAGGACTCCACCGCTGAGGTTGGAGCAGAGCTTCTTGGGTGGGTGTGGGTGGGTGCAGAGGCGGGAGAACCAGGACAGCAGTGGGCTCCGGAAGCCGCCCCCAGGCACAGCCTCCTGAGCACAGGCGCTGGGCAGCCAGAGCGAGCCTTCCTGGGCACCCCAGACGCCACCAGGGCTGAAGGGGTGCCAGGGGGACAGTGCTCCATCCCCTAGGTCATGTCGGTCGCTCTCAGCTGCCGCCCGGGACAGGTTCTGTGCCAGAGCCATTTCCGGAGCCCTTCCTGCTGGGGCGCCACCCACCCTGGGCGGCCTGGCTGGCCAGAGACAGACACAGCTGCCCCGCCAGCCTGGGATGGGGCAAGCACGGAGGGGCGGCGAGGTTGCCTCCAGCCCGCCCAGCACAGCTGTGGGGTCCCTGGAGACAAGCACCTGGGGAGCAAAGGTGGGGGCCTGCAGACACAGGCTGCACCGGGGTACAGTCGTCCTCGCCATTGAGGCCCGTGTCTGCAGCCCCCGCCCGAGGCGGGGTGGGTGGCTCTGAGCCAGGGTCGATTGGGACCTGTTCTCTGGTCAGCAGGGCCCCTGCCCTGGAGGCTGCTGGGGAGGGCGGCGTCCACGCGCCAAGTCCCAGCGCCTCCTGCCCAGCAGCCCCGGCCCTGGCCGGGGGCCCTACACACCTGGGACCCCGGGAGGGGTGAGGCGGGCTGCCGTGGGGCGGGGGTACCGGGCACGCAGGGGTGCTGGGGGGACACAGGACACAGGCACACTTGGAGGACGTGACAGAGAGTCCCTGAGACGCTGGTCCCCCCAGCAGACAAGGACGCGGGCTGGCTAGGAAAATAGAGTACAAAATCTGGAGTGCAGCGAGCTGGCTGAAAGAGCCTCCTCAGCGCTTTCTCTGTAAAAATGTGTCTCTGCGGTGGGGATGGCCGCTCGGCCTGGGCTGCTGAGTGGCGCGGCAAGTTCTTCGCCGTTTTGTCTTTAAGGGCGATGCGAGAGACCCGCGCCCTCAGCCCCGTCCTGTGCAGCCTGGGCAGGCGTGGAGCGCTGGGGGTGGCAGGTGGGGAGGCACGGGCCAGGGCTGGCTGGCCGGGTCAGCCCTGGAGGCCGCCCGCCCTGGAGGGCGCCCCTGGGCAGCGGCCATGTGTGTCTGTGCGTATGGGCGACGCGGGCGAGGGCCAGAGCCTCCAGGCCCCGGCCCCTCCCCGCCCCAGCCTCCCGCCAGCGGCCAGAGCTCACCGAGTCCCGCCCGCGGAGCCCTGTGTCCAGCCTCAGGAGCCTAGGCGGCATGACAGACCGGCGGCCGGCGGAGAGCCACACCTTCCTTCCTCGGCGCGTCGTGCTGGGGTGCTGGCCGGGGTCCGCGTGCCCATCGGTGGTCATTAAGCCCCTCACAGGCGCCCGCCGAGGTTTGCAGCAAGGACATTTAATACTTCTGGAATGATCAGGAATCTGAGAACAGGTGGGGCAGCTACACTCCGGGATGTGGGCGCTGGGCCCCACCTCCCTGCAGGCCCCGCCCAGCTGGGGGCAGCGCCCTGACCAGCAGGTGGAGGGCCGGCCAGGCGGCAGCCCGGCGGCCAGGGCTTCCAGGACGGCGCAGCAGTGGGCCGGAGAGCTGGCGAGGGTCGAGGGCGGACGCCTGGCCGGCGGAGGCGGCCGAGGGGCGGAGGGCGCCGGCTCTACGAGAGGCCGGGGTGGCCGGGCCTGCGGCAGGGGGGCCCGAAGCCGCTGTCGCTGCAGCCGCCGCTCTGCAGGCTGTAGTGGTCGTCCACGTCGCTGCCGCTGCCCACACTGTCCAGCTCGCCGGGGCCGAACTCCATGCCTTCCACGTCCACCTCTGGGGGCAGGGAGGGTCGGTGAGTGGGCAGCGGGAGGGCGCCAGAAGACCCCAAAGCCAGGGCCACGGGGGCTGCAGGAGGGAGGGGCGCGCCGGCCTCGCGGGGTCACCGCCTCCCCGCCGCCCACCGCGCGGGCCCGGGCCGCGGCCGCACCTTGCTCCGAGTCGTCGGTGGACACGGCCGAGCCCGTGCTGTCCGTGCGCATGCGCTCCAGGCTCTGCAGCGACAGCTGCTCCAGGCGGCGCTTGAGGAAGCGGTGCTCGCGCTGCAGCTGCTCCTTGACGCTCAGCGCCCGGCGGTCCTGCTCCTCCAGCTTCTGCGGGGGCGCAGGCGTGGGCGGGGGCGCAGGCGAGGGCCCCAGCGCAGGCGTGGGCGGGGGGCCGCCCGCCCCGCCCTGGGGCAGGACCGCGAATGGGGCGGTCTGCGCTGGCCAAGGGACGCCTGGGAGGCCCGCCCTGAGGTCGCGGCTCCAGCCCTGGGCAGTGCCACCCTGGCACGCTCCCGCGGGCCCAGCCTGCCGTCCCCGAGGGCCACCTGCGCGGGACCCAGGGCAGCGGCTGCGCCTCCCGGAAGCACTCGGCACCCTGCCCCAGCAGGCTCACGGGACCCTCCCCGTCGCCGTCTCAAGCTGCGCGGGCAACGGTCACTCAGCCCAGCCCCTGCCGCAAGGCCCTCGCGAGGCTGCGCCTGCGTCCCCTCAGCTGCCATGGCCAGGCCACCTCCTGCCCTCGGCCCACAGGGCCTCAAAGGAGCCCTGCACCCCGGCCGCCCGCCCCTCTCCAGGGCTGCGCCTCCCCCCACCGGCAGCCGTCTCCGCAGCAGAGCTTGCTGCGGCCCCAGGCCACGGGATGGCTGGGCGAGGCGGCGGTGGCTCACCTTGATGTGCATCTTGGCACGCTTGAGGAGGCTGAGCGTGGTGTGCCGGGTGCTGTCGGGGCCCAGCGGCACCAGCTGCTTGAGCTGCTCCAGGTACAGCCTGAGTTTGGCCCGTCTGAAAAAGCCGGGCAGGGCAGTGAGGCCGGGACGAGCAGCCCAGGGACGAGCCCTGCACGCTGGCCAGGGGCCTTCCCGGGCCCTCCCAGCCTGGCTGGTGGCCTCCCGGGCCTCAGACGCCGGCGCCGTCCTGCGGCGGCCCCACACCTCGCTGCCAGCCCACTGCCCCAGCACTGCCAGGCCTGCGGAGAGCCCCGGCCCACTGCCCCCAGCCCCGCTGCTGGGCAAGGGCACAGAGCCAAGGTCAGGCTGCTCCCCGAGGCCGGAAGCCTCAGGCCGCTTGTCCCCATCTCTCAGGATGCTCTGCGGGCAGCCAGAAACCTGAGTCCGTAGGAGGGCCAGGATGCCCAGCCTGCCTGCTGTCACTGAGACGCTGCTCATGGCGTCCACGCAGGTGGGAGCAGATTTCGAGACCTGAAGCCTCCATCACGTGGCTTCCAGACCTGCCCGAGCAGAAGCCCTGCCTCTCCTGGCTCAGCGCTGGGGCAGGCAGGGAGCACCCCCAGCAGCCCTGAGCGCCACAGTGGGGAGCAGTCCTCTGGCAGACTCCTCCCTGCCCTGGGCCCCAGCTAATCCTGAGCAGAGGAACCCAGGCCCTGACTGCTCGGCCTGTCAGTGCCAGCCCACGTGCCCCAGGAGCTGGCCCGCCCTCTCACCGCCCCCCACCCCCCAAGCCCTCGAAAGCCCAGCACACTCATTCTTAGAGACCCAGGGGCAGAGCGGGCCGGGACGACCGTTTCCTCAGAAAGGAGAGGGCAGCACTGGGTGGCAGCAGGAGGCCCAGGCCCACCACCCACAGCGCACAGCAGTGTCCCGAGGAAGCACCTCCCTGTCCCGGCCCACCTAGAGGCTCCCTGGCCAGCCCGGGTGAGGGCTCCGGGAGAAGCCCCAGGACACAGGACGGGGCTGTGCTCGGCCTCTGCCTGCCCAGGAAGCCTGCTCCAGGCTGGGGGTCTGCACCCACACCCACACCACCCGCACCCCAACACTGGATGGGAAGGGCGCACAAGCAGCCTCTGGGCCCCGGGCCACTGCTGCGTGACCACCCGGAGCCGCGGACCTCAGCCTGTGCCTGCGAGGGGGCCAGCCCCGGCCGCTCCCCGCTGCGGACTGTGCAGGGCAGGGGGCGCGGGCGGAGCTGAGCCCAGGGCTGGGCGGGGGCCTCTCCCGCTGGCCACGGTCCACCTGGCTGAGGGCCCCCGGGGCCACAGCAGCCCCCACCGTGCCTCGAGTGACAGAGCGGCGCCTGGTCTCTGGCGGCTTAGAGAATGCGAGTCAACAGAGAGGAAAGCAAACGGAAGCGCCCGGGCCACCGCAGGCAGCTGCCCGCGGGCGTCACGCTGGGGCACAAGCGTCACGTGACAGGACCCCCGGAGACAGAGCTGCCCGCAGCGGGCGGCCCAGTGTTGGAGAGGGAGCAGCGGACACACACGGGACGCGACAGACACACAGAGGCGCAAAGCGGGTCTCCAGCCAGGCGCTGGCAGCGTTTATTTCTCTGGCTTTGTGCTTGTCTGCATTTTCCAGGTTTTCTATGCTAAAAACCCCACACGATACTTTAACAATCAGGAAAAAGACACATTTGTACAAGGAAGAAAAAACACAGCTGAAAGACAAGTAACAGTGGGGACAGCTGCGATGCGCGCACAAGGTGGACGGCCAGTCCGGCACCGCGGAGCGCACACGTCCAGTCAAGGCAGGCGTCTCGGCCGGCGGGCAAGGACACACACGGCCGGGGCGAGCCAGCGGGGCAGGGTGGGGCGGGCCACGCCGCGGACAGGTGGGTGCAGCCAGGCCAGCGCGGGGCCAGCGCCGACCAGCAGCTAGCCCGCAGGCTCTGTCCCACGGGCCGGCCCAGGAGCACCGAGCGGGCCTGGCCGGTGGGCAGCGCTCATGGCAACGGGCAGAAGGCCACCAGGCCGGCGACAGCGGTCACTGCCCCAGTCGGTGGCACGAGGGGGCGGGCCCCCAGCCGCCGCGGAGTGTCCGGTGGGCCAGGGTGTGCCGACAGCCCCTCTGAGGCTGGAGGCCCGCAGCGTAGCCGGGCCAGCGCGTCTCTTAGAGGCCCCGCGCCAGTCCCAAGGGGAGTGGGCACCCCTGTGGCCCCACGGCAGCCCCTGGCCAGTCCGTGCCCCGGGGCCGCCCCCAGCGCTGAAACCACTCCTCCTGGAAGGGGCTCCAGGCCCGGCTCAAGGGAAGGAGGTGAGGAAATGCACAGTATGGGGGTGAGCCAGGAGAGCCCCGCTCCCCGGCAGTTTAGCGGGTGCTGCTGACGAGCTCCTGCCTGCCCGGGGTCAGAAGGCGGCCCTGGCAGCGTCGGGTGGGGTGGCCCCGGGGGCCTGTCCGAGCAGCCCGGACTGTGGGGTGGGGTGTCTCGCCTGAGAGGCCGACCAGAGCCTGGACAGCCACCTTCACTGTTTGGGGGAGGAGGGTGGAGCCGACCAGGCCCCAGGCCGCCCTTCCTGGGGTGCTGAGGGCGGGAAGGGTGCTGGGCATCCCCACCCCAGCACACGCCAAGGTTAAAACCCGGAGCTGGCCTGGGTAAGCTGGCAAAGAAGGCATGGCCTCCACGGCCTCAGGCCCAGGGTTCACCACGGAGCCCCAGCCGCAGGGCCCTGGCCGAGGACGGAAGGGAGGAGGCGCCGGCAGGCTGGGTGGGCCAAGGCTGACCAGGCCGCTCGGAGCCCGGGCAGAGGCAGGCCCAGCGGCGCACGCCTCCAGGGAAGGCCATGTCCAGGGCCTGCCTCCCTGGGGACTGGCCAGTGACCCAGCCAGGTGCTTCCTCCCCTCAGGGGGACAGCACTTCCTGCGGGCAGCGGCCGGAGCATCCGGCATCAGTGCCGGATAGAGCAGGCACTGCCATGACCCAGGCCCAACCCCAGCCCGCCTGCCCCTCGGCCGTCCACACCTGCCTCTCCAGCAGCCAGGAATGCAGACCCCGGCCTGGGTGGGGCACAGGAGCCCAGACTGCCCACCCGCCTCAGCCCCCGACCTGAAAGGGTCCCCAGGGAGCAAGCTCGGGGAGGAGGCGTCTCAGGCCCAGGCCAGGGCCCGGGGCGGTCACAGCCGCTCTACGGCGCCTGCCCTGGCCACCCACTCGCTCCGAGGCACCCTGTCCGTGCTCAGCGAGGGGCACCGACCCGAAACCTTCCCCTGAACCCCACACCTGCCTAGGCTCCGGGGTCCTGTGGAAGCCCCAGCCTCCTGGGCCTGGGAGCATCCAGGGCCAGCCCCACCCCCGTGGCCTCCCGGGAGCCCCTCGAACACAGCAGAACAGGAAGCGCAGCTCCCGGGGAGCAGGGCGCCATCCCTCCCTGCACCACCCGGAGGCCCGGACCCCAGGCAGTGGGTGTGGGCGCTGCCGAGGCACAGCTGTGGAGGGCTGGGGAGCTTGCGACCTCCCCAGAGCACCTGGGGGCTCAGTGTGCGCTGAACCCCACCCTGGCCCAGGAAGGGGAAACGGGCCCAACCCGCAGGGGAGCAGAGCTGAGGACTGAGCCACAGTCCAGCAACCTCAGGGTCGGCCCGCCGCCCTGCCAGGTCGGCCATGAGCGTGCCACCAGAGCCAGACGTGCCGTGCCTGCCCACCCTGGCTGCACGTGAGCCCTGAGGGGCCATCAGGCCCCGCCACAGCCCGGCAGCGGGGGCTCCAGAGGGAGGCCACTGCAGGACGCACAGGCCTGGGCCCGGCCTGGGCCAGCCCCGAGGCAGCCGTGCCCCCTCCCGCTTCTTCCACAGTCTCAGAGAGATGCTGGGGCTGGGTGGTCATGCAGTGGGCACCCCCGGGGCTGCCTGACCCGGAGTGTCCACCCAGAAGCCGCAGCAGCCACAGAGACAGGCTCCAGCGAGAAGGTCAAGCCCTCCAGGGGCAGCCGGTGAGCGGGCCACAGACGCTCCGGGGCTCAGTGCCCGGGCCTCCTCCTCCGGGGAGCAGCCCTGCTTGCCGAGGCACAAGGGACCCTGCCCATGCCCAGATGAGCCCCCGCCGGCACCGAGCACCTGGGGCAGAGCCAGCCGCTGCCTTCCTAGCACGGGCCACCCCACAGCAGGCCGCTCACAGCCGGGCCGGGGTTGGGGGACAGGTGGCCCTCCTGGGGCTGGGGCAGACAGGGGCACTTACCTGTGCTTTTCTAGCTCGTTGTGTGACGACCTGTTGGAGAGACAGAAAGACACGGCTCAGGGCCAGGGCACAGGGGCCGCCACCCACGGGGACCGGCCTCCGGGAGGCGGGCGTCACGCCAGGGCAGCGGCGCAGGCCGGGAACTGCGCTCGCCAAGTGAGAGGACGGGAGACCCACGGGTGCCAGGCCCAGGTGCCGGCCTCCCAGCTCAGCGAGCTGCCCCACCCAGTGCCCCGGGCTGGGTGCACCCAGCCGCCCGCCTGCTCCGCTCCCCGCGCCCCAGGACCAGCTGTGTCCTAGCCGCCTGCAGGGCTGGCAGAGTCCGGCAGGGGCAGAGGCCAGGCCTCGGAAGGGCCGGTCCTGTGCAACGGCCAACGGCACTTCCCCGCACTGTCACGTCCAGCGCAGCCGGGACACCCTGGACAGCTGTCCCAGGCCACGGGGGCCAGCCCAGCCAGACTCTGACCCGCCCCGGGACCTGGGCAGGAGCAGTGGACACTGCCCCCCCCTCCTACCGCGCCCGGGACCGGTGCCTGGGCCAGCACTCTGCCAGCCTGGGACGGGGCCCACCCATGGCTCCGGCCCTGCAGGTCTGTCTGCTCAGACGGTCCGCGCACGGCCGCTGCAGTGCAGGGGCTCCCTCAGCCGGCCGGGCTCAGACCTCCCAGGTAGCGACGTGTGCCCTGCGCACGCGTCCAGGAGCACTGCTCCTGGGCCTGCCTTGGAGGGTGGCCCTCAGCACTCGGGCCCGACGCCTCCACCGCGCGGCCAGGCTGCGGGCCTGCTCAGGTGCAGCACGCGGGCTGTGGCCGCCTGGCCTCAGCCTAGAAGGAGCGGGCGCCCTTGGGCCCGAGGGCCTGCACCAGGGCCCCCCTCCGAGGAGCGTCCATCCTGGGCCGCGGTGGGCACAGCAGTCGGGGCTTGGGCTCTCCTAAGCACTTGGCCAGAACCACCCACCTGGCTTCACCTCCGGGGGGCTCTGCCCTGTCTCCCCCGACGCCAGGCCGGCCTCTGAGCCATGGGCTGCTGGCCTCTGCCCCTGCCGGCCCTCACCCTGGCCCAGCTGGGCGGGCGCCCTCACCTCGGCGAGACCAGAAGCCACGCAGGTGTGGGGGTGCCCTGCCCTCTGGTCTCCCCTGGACGCTGGCGGAGGCCCAGCGGGGCCACGGCGGCCTGGAGCACTGGCCTCCCAGTGAGTCCACCTGGGCACAGCTGTCCCTGGCAGCCCGGGGACACAGGCCCGAGGGGCAGCAGCCCAGGGGCCCTCCTGGGGCCGGAGGCGCCTCTCAGCGAAGGCCGGGACCCGCCCCAAAGAGGGGCAGGCGGCAGGCCAGCCAGGCCTGTGCACGGTTCGGCCCAGCTGGGCTCTGGGGCGCCAGCTTCCTCAGCTGGAGGACGGGACAGAGGCAGGGTCTGCCGCGAGGGTCAGCAGGGCCTGACCGGCCCCCGGGAGAGGAGTGGTGCAGAGGAAGGTGCCGGCAGTCTCCTGGGTCCGATGTCGGTTCAGGTACCGCGGCCCTTGGGCAGCAGGACCCTGGCCAGTGGACACCAACAGCTGTGGCTGGTCAGCTCCCTGGACATGTCCCTTCCCAGATCAGCCCTGCAGGGAGCTCTGCTGAGCTCAAGACTGTCCAGTCAGGGCAGATGGAGACTCGACCCATTCCTTGCCCAGGGCCCGGATGTCCCCCAAGATGGGCCCTGGCCCTCCTCGGCTTCCCCGGGGAAAGAGCCCCCTTCTGCCAAGGGCCCTGTGCCCCGCAACCCCACTCCACTCCGAGCGGGCTTTGGGGTTCCGGCAGGCCCCGGGCAGCCGCAGATAGCCTCGGTGGTATTGGCCGGCCAGGACGGGGCGCCCCCTCTGCAGGAGGTGCACCCCAGCTGCCGGCCTCTGCAGCTGCACAAAGGGAGGGCTGGCGGCAGGAGGGGTGCAGCTTGCGCACGCTCAGAGGCCCCTGGACCCCCACCGCACTCGCAGCCAGTGCCACTGATGGGGCGGTGGGCAGCCTGGACCGCGCCGGCCGCGGCGGGCTCCAAGAGCCTTCCCGGTCGGCACCTGGGGCTGGGGACGCAGCTCCTCCGCGGCCGGCCCTCGGGGTCTGAGGGCCACGGCGGGCCGAGGCCAGGGCGGCGCCCGCGGCCGCGCCTCAGTTTCCCGCAGCCACGCGGCTCGGCGCGCGCCGCCGACTCTCCCCGCGGGGCGCGCGGCGCTGTACGCGTGGCACTGTTTACGCGGAGGCCGGAGGCGCGGCCGGGAAGATGGCGACGGGCGGGCGGGGCGGCGGGCGGGGCGGCGGGCGCGCCGCCTCCTCCAGGCTGGCCGCCGGGGCGCGCGGCGGCGGCGCGGGAGGGCGCGGGAGGGCGCGGCGCGGGGGGCGGTACCTGTTGTTCGGGGCCTTGCGCACCAGGCCGGCCGCCTTTGTTTTCTTCCTGGAGAAGTCGCCGTCGAAGGGCAGCGACGAGGCGTAGCCGTGCTCGGCCTCTGCGGACAGAGGCGCGGTCAGCGGGCCCCCGCCCCGGCCCGCCCCGCCGCCGCCGGCGCACAAAGGGGCGCGGGCGCTACCTCGGTCCCTGCGCTCCAGGTACTCGGCCGCGTCCAGCAGGATCTGCAGGGGATTCAGCTCCATCCTCCCGCCCGCGCCGCCCGCGCGCTCCGGGCCGGCGGCGGCCGCTGCCCGGCCCGTTCCGGCCGGCTCCGCTCGCCGCCCGCCCCGCGCGCCCGGCGGCACCACTTCCCCGACTCCCGCGGACTCCCTGCGCGCTGGGCCGCCACCCTCCGCCTCGGGCCCTCAAATTGACACATACGGCCGAGCGGCGGCCGGCGCAGCCAATGGAGGCCGGCGCCCGGGCCCGGGGGCGGGCGCTGGGCTGCGCCGGGACCAATGGGAGCCGGCCGGCCGCCTAGGGCTGGGCCGGGAATGTTGACAGATGCGGGGCTCGGCGCGGATAGGCCCGCGCGGTAGTAACAATTTAGAAGCCCGAGCTTAGCAACAGCACGTGGTGGCCCGGCCCCCGCGCGCGCTGACTGGCGGCCGGCGTGCATGTTAAGTAGGCGCCGCGCGCCCATTGGCCCGGCGGGCCTATGTAAAGTAGGGAGCGCGGGCCAATGGCCGGCCGCGGCGGCGGCGGCGGGGGGCGCGGCGGTTGGACGCGCTGCGCGGGGCAGCGCAGCGCCAGGCCGGGGGCCGCGGGACTGACCCACCGGGCGGGGCGCCGGCCGACCCCGCAAGCGGGCCGCGAGGGGGCACGGCGGCGGAGGGTCTCGCGGGGAAACAGCCCCGGGCCCGGCCCCGAGCCTCGGTGGAGCGCGCGAGCACGGCCAGGCTCGGGAGGGGCGCGGGCGCGCTGCGGGACCCCAACGCTCGCCCGGGCCGCGGGGCCGTGGGCCCGGGCGGGGTGCGCTCGGCACGAGCCGGCGCGCCCCAGCGGCCCCGACGCGAGGCGGCTCCGGGCCAGGGCCGGCGGCCCCAGCGGAGTCCCCGCGCGCGGCCGGGCGGCCCCGGGCGAGGCGCCGCCGCCCGCGGAAGTTGGCCAAGAGGGCCGGACGCGCGGCACCTCCGCCCCGGGCCGGGCCCGTCGTTTCCCTGGGACCCAGGTCTGCGGGCGCAGAAGCTGGCGCCGCGGACGCCGGACCCTCCCGCCGGGGCCGGGCAGGGCGGGGAGGGGAGGGGCGCGCTCACGCCCCGTGACCAGGGCCGGTGACAGCTGCGGGAGCCGGGCCACTTCCCGCCCGCCCGCCCCGCTCCTGCCCGCGGGGTGGGGGCCGCAGCTGCGCTCCCAGGGACGGGTCAGGAATGTGCCCCGCGCGCTGCCAGCTCGCCCCGCCCCCCGCCTGGCCCCGCGCTGCCGGCCTGGAGGCTCCCCGGTGGCCCCAGGCGCTGGGGCTGACAGCCCTTGAGCCCGGCTCTGGGGCTCGGTGGGAGGTGGGGCCCCCGGCCTCGCCACCTGTTGGGGGTCCGGGTTTGTGGGGTTCCTCCATCCTGGTTCCTTCCGGGGTGAGTGTCCCCCGACAGGTGCCCCGAGTGAGTGCACCTGATGGTTCCCACCCCTTCCTGATCAGGCCTGGGGGGCGTGGTCCCCACCTGGCCTCCACCTACCGGAGGCTGCTGGGGGCCCCTCCTGGCCACCACCGCCTGGCAGTTGGCAGTTGGCGTGGCCACCGGTGGGGTGGGGGAGTGGGCGGGGAGCGGCGCGTGAGCAGCAGGGAGGGCTGGGCAGCGGCCAGCCTGGTAGGGGCAGAGGCATGCAGGGTGGCCCAGGGGCAGCCCAGGAGGTGCCACGTGGGCCTGCAGGCGCTACTGGCCTGGAGGGAAGAGGGGAGAGCAGCAGCAGCCTGGGGGAGACTGAGGGGCAAGGAGGGGTGCTCCTCTGCTGGGGCTGGCCAAGTCTGCCCTGCATAACTCTACGCCCTCTCCCCTAGGGCGAGGGGGGGGGGGCTCTGGCACCCCAGGTGGTCCTGGAACGGAACCTGACAAGGTCCAGGCTCTGGCTGGAGTGAGGACACACAGGCTGGAGGACACACAGGCTGGACACCACCCAGGCTCTGCTCTGTAGGGCATGTTTCCCCCAGGGAGCCTTCCTGGCTGCCTCTTTGCAGACACCCCAGGCTGGGTCTCCCCAGAGGGCACATCGCCTTCTCCAGGGAGCCTTCCTGGCTGTCTCTTTGCAGACACCCCATGCTGGCCCTGCCCTCTGGCCCTGCTCCGGAGGAGCCTCCTCCCACCTCCATTCAGAGCCCTCTGCTGCCCACGCTGGCCCCTCCCACAGCCCTCAGGCCCCCAGAGCCCTCCACTCAGACCAGCCGGGTTGCCCTCACTGCCCCATCCTTCCAGACTGTTCTCTCACTGCCCTTTGGGGAGCCCCCACCCCAGCGCTCCCAGCCAGGGTCTCTGGGAGAGGGGCAGGGCCTGGCAGGTTTTGCGTGCGGGATCCAGGGCAGACAGAGCCTGTGCAGAGGCCCCTGGTGTGAACGGACCAGCCACGGTCCCGAGGGGCCTGTCTCTGCTCCCCAGGGCCTCCAGGCTGCCAAGTCACTTAGCCTCTCTGAGCCTGTTTGCCCAGCTGCAGAGGGGGCCGGCTGTTGTGCTCAGTGGCTGGCTGTGAGGCACCAGGGGCTGTGCTGGCCGCGGTGGGCCGGGGGCCTGGGGTGGCGGTACTGGGCGCGTCACAAGCACACGCGAGCCCAGCCGTGCACACGGCTGGCCAGGGGACAGCGTGGGAGGGGCCTCCGCCTGGCTGCCCAGGCACTGGCCGGCCCCAGGCGCCTGCCCGGCCTCTGAGCTGCAGCACGGAGAAGCATCATCTGCGCGACACTGCAGGAAAAGGCCCAGGCCGCGCAGAGGCCCCCGTGCCAGGCGTGTTGCCAAGGGTATGAGGGTCTCCATCTGCGCACGGCCTCCTGACTTGGCAAGGCCCCGCCGCTGTTCAAGCTCGGGCAGCGTAGACACCTGTAAGTCGGTGCATTTCTTGCCGCAGAAATGTCTAAAGCAGAAGGGTGACGTCGTCTTTTAAAAGTGTTTTAGAGGGGGGCCTCCCCGGTGGCGCAGTGGGTTAGGCAACACACTATGAAGCAGACCTCAGCCATTACAGCACGAGTTCGATCCCTGCTGCCGGCCAGGGAGGGGACCCACATGGTGCGGCAGACCTCTCCTGCTGTGCCCGCTGCTCCCCTCAGCAGTGTGCT
>JAGFMF010012010.1:668738-698585 GCA_019455555.1 Galemys pyrenaicus
CCGCTCTGTCTGTGGTGAATCCTCTCACCCCCCCACACCTCTGGCCTGTACCCCAGTGCTTGTATGCATAAATAAATAAATCTTTAAAAAAAAAAAAGTGTTTTAGAGGAAAGACTTTCGGAGGCAGGGGCGTGGCTGTGGCCCAGGGGTCCCCGCGGGGAGCGGGAGGGGGGGCAGCTGCAGCGGGGAGGCCTCCCCAGCACGTAGGGCTTCACCCGTCCCGGCCAGGGTGGAGGGCGGAGACTCCCAGCCCGAGGGGCAGGGGAGCCCACGCTCTGGAGGGGGCACACCAGACTCCCCCGGCCCAGACCTGGGGCAGTGGATCCTGCGCGGCGGCGGCCGAGGTGAGGTGGGCGGCGCAGGTCGAGCCAAGACTGCAGCTCCGTGGAGCTCGGGTCCCCGCCCTCAGCCCTGGCCACTGGCCCATTCCCCCGCAAGGCGCCCAAACCAGGCCCCTCAGCACCCCCACAGCTCCCCGGCGCTGGGGTCCCACCCACGCCCCCACTTCTCACCTCTCAGGCCCTGCCCGCTGCCACCCTCCCGGTACCGTGTTCTCCCAGGGCCCAGCGCGGCCAGGGCGGGCAGGGCAGCTGGCGGCCCCTCGGCCCCGGGCGGCAGGGCCTGGCCGCTGGGAGCGGTGGACGCTGGCTGGCCCCAGCCTCCTCCCACCTCCAGTTTGTGGGAGGCTTGCCTCGTGAGCGGCTGCCGGCGCCGGCCGAGGCCCTTCCGCCCCAGGGCCGGAGCTGGGGAGGCTGCTGACCCGCAAGGGCTCAGACGCTGCTCTGACTGAGAGGGGCGGTGCTGCAGTCTGGAAGGCTGCCAGGAAGAGGCGGCTGCTGGGGCGCTGGGGCCGTGGCATGGGGTGGGCACTTTGCGTCCACCTTCCCCAGCTCCCACTGCACGGTCCAGACCGGAAGAGCTGGGGTGGCCAGGAAGGGCCCTGTGGGGACTGTGACCCCACTCCCTGCCCTGGAGGTCCACTGTGCCCAGCCGTGACGCTCTCTAGACTGTCCTCCCCTGCCAGTCCTCAAGATGGGGCCTGCCCCGGGCGTGGTGTGCTGGGTGCCTGGACGCGGGGTGCCCACCCCAGCGGGGCCCCCACAGTCAGTGTTCCTGTGTCCTCCACACCCCCAGGCTGGGCCTGCAGGGAGTGGCCGTGGCAGGCGGGTGCCCCCTGGTGGCCATTAGGAGCTGCAGCAGGAAGCCCAGCCTGGAGCCACCTGGAAGGGGCACCCCGTGCCCTCCCCCTTGGGGAGCCCCAAGATTGCCCTTGCAGCTGTCTCCTGGGGTGAGGCTGTTGCTGCTGCTTGGTGCGTTCCACCCAGGACACGCAGCTTCTGCTTCAGACCTGCTCGTGCCCAGAGGTTGGCTGACCAGGGCTGCTTCCTAATCCCAGGCCTGGGCGCCCTCCCTGCACCCCAGGATCTTCCCAGCCAGAGCTCCAGCGTTGGGGGACTGAGGCAACTCCTTTTAAATCCTTCCTGAGCAGAAACTGCCATGTCCCGTGCCGGAAGGGCCCTGGGTGACCATGGAGTGACCACACGCCCCAGGCATCAAGACGGCCCCAGGACCCAGGAGACCCCCAGCCCGGACACACAGGGCAGTGCTCACCCATTGGAGCGCTGCCGGTCCGGCCATCTTTCTGCCGGGAGGCTCGGGGTGCTGGGGTGGGCTGCCCGCCCTGCCCAGGCTGGCCCAGGCTGGCCCCATCCTGGCCTTCCCACGTGGCACTGTCTGTGCTGAGGAAAGTGCCAGTCTCCCTCTTCCACCGGCGGGGGCAGCTGTGGGTGCCTGTGGGTGCCAGAGGGCACCCAGGTGAGCCCAGGAGCACTCAGACCCCACACTCAGGGGCTCTCAACTGCGGCAGCAGCACCACCCTCTGCCGCCGCCAGGGGGCACCCCCGGCCTGGGCACCCACCCCCAGGGCTCAGCTCCACCCAGAGGCAGGTCACTCCCAGCGCCCGGCGACCCCAGGCTCCGGTCTGCCCCAGGCCGCGGGTAGCCAAGGGCCACAGAGCGGTGGACCCAAGCCAGGGAGGCTGAGAGCACCCCAAGTCAGCGCCGGCTGCAGCCTCCGCAGGTGGGGGCTGTGGGGCCCAGCCCTCCTCTGTGCTCCCAGTCCAGGGCTCCAGCACCCGGGGGTCCCAGCATCGCCTGCCCTGCCTTGCAGGAGGAGTGCGCCGCCGCGGGAACAGAGCCACGGAAACGGTCTGGAGTCACAGCCTTTAGAAAATAAAAATAATCTCCATACAGAACACCCCGCTGAGCCCGCGGCAGCGGCCCCCAGCCCGGCCCCCAGCCGGCCGCCCTGTGAAGGAAGCGGTAGGTGCGTCTTCTCTCCAAAAATAAACTGCAATCGTCTTGCATGTGAAGCCTGAGATCGAAGCCTGAGCTGTGTCCGCGGGCGCCCGCGGGAGGCCTTCCCCAGCCGCACCTGCGCCCCGGGGGCGCCCTGCCTGCGGCCTCAGAGGCCAGGGGCGGCCTCAGAGGCCAGGGGCGGCGAGGGCTGGCGCCTGCAGCCCCTGGAGGTCCGCGGGAGTCGGGGGAGGGCTGCGGCCGCAAGGCGCGGCGGGCGTGGTCTCCCGGGCAGGCGCTGCGGAGGCCTCCACGCGCGCTGGCCCGCGGGCCGCTGCAGGGGAGCCGACCCGCCGCGTCCCAGCCCTGCGTCTGTGCAGGCCGCCGGGCCGGAGCGCTCTGTCGTCCGGGGAGGACGCGGGGCCAGCAGGGCGGAGGAGCGCGCCGCGGGGCCAGCCCGAGGCAGCCGCGGAAGCGGGTCCGAAGGCCCCGCGCGCGGGGGTCCGGGCGCTGGGCCGGGCCTGGGGGCGGGCAGGGCCCCCCTCCTGGAGCCGGGGGTGGGTCACACCGCCTTGTCGCTGTAGAAGGGCGTGACGTGGAACATGTAGCAGTGCGTGCACACGCGCACCGGCTTCACCTGCCCGTAGCGCGGCAGCGGCGCCGAGTGCGAGGAGCAGCGGGAGCAGAAGATCTGCAGGGGAGGTGGCGTGAGCGGGCGCCGGCCGGAGGGGCCGGGCGGGACAGGCAGCGGCAGCTCGCCAGCACCCTCCCTGCGCCCTGAGCCGCGCAGGCACCCAGGGGTGTGGTGGGGCCCGCTGTCCCGCCGAAGAGACGCTCAGGGCGCCCGCCCCCCCACACCCCCCACACCTCCACCCCCTGCTTGCCCTACCTTCCCGCAGCTGCGGCAGTGGTGCTTGCGGCGGATGACCGTGAAGGGCGCCCTGCAGGCCGTGCAGAAGCCGCAGGCCTCGTCGGGGACCCACTCGGGCGGGTCTGGGGAGATAGGCGTGGTGAGGGCGGGGGACAGCTGGCTGGCGCGCTGGGAGCGCCCCCGGCCCTCCTGCCCTGTCCCCGCAGCTCCTCTGGCCTGGTTCTGGTCACTCGCCCCACGTGCCAAGGTCACGCCCTTGCAGCAGGTGCCACCCCAGGCAGGGCGGGGCTTGGGGGGACCGCCCAGCCACTCTCTGCCCGGCCGCCGCGGGTAGGGGCAAGGACGTGAAACCAGCCAGCTCAGCTCAGGGCCCAGCCCCACTCACGCCGCCGGCTGCCACCAAGTGGCCCTGGGCGCTGGGGTCAGGGGAGGCCATCTCCAGGGGGCTGGCCCGCGGCTGGCGGCTCTCCTGCACAGGCAGGGGCTGGCCTGCTGCCCTTCTGCAGGTGCCCCCACCCGCTGCGGAAGCAAGAAGCTGCCTGATGGGCACCATCCTCCCGTCCTGGGCACCAGGTCCCCCTGAGCCTGGCCCGGCCACCAACACCCTGAGCTCCGTGCACGCCCTGTCCCGCCCCCTACCAGCCCCCCCGCCCCACTCTCAGCGCCTCCACATGGAACCGGCAGGGCCACAGGGCCGGGGGTCCTCTCGCGCCCCTCGCGGGTGTCCCGAACCCACCTCTGTCTGCAGGGACCCCAAAGCTGCCTCCACCCACCCTGGCTCCTATGCGGCTGGCCCTCGCCCTCTGCAGGCTGTGGCGCCACCTGACCCTGGGGCGCCCGGGGCGCGAGGCAGCCCCCAGCTGCACCCCGGTCCCACGGCTGGCCGCGCCCTCCCGGCGGGCACAAAGGTGGGGTGCTTGCTGTTCCTGACCCTGCCCCGTCTCCCCGAGGGGCTTGGCTGAGTGGCTGGGCAGTGCCCAGGTGGGCCCGGAGCAGGGCAGTGACGCAGCCTGGTGGCCGGGAGCTCCAGGAGGCGGAGCCCTGCCCGGGCCTGGCGCACGCTGCAGCCCGTCCATCGCCAGGCGCCAGTCAGTCGCAGGGACACACCACACGCCTCCCGGACCGCCAGCCCAGCCCTCCCCGCCTCCAGCCCCCCAGCGCCCAGCAGCCGGTGCTCCTCCCTGAGCTCCCCACAGCTGTGGCCCGAGGATGCCGAGCGGGGTGCTGGGCTGAGCCTGCGGCCGTGCCTGGACGTGGCCACCTGCAGCCACGGTCACCACTTTGGCTGCGCCCCGGGCTGGAATCTACACCCCGGCTGCGGCCACTCAGAGGGGTTCTCGGTGCCTACGGCGCCAGGCCCGGGTCCTGGGAGGAGGGCTGCCCGGGCAGGAAGTGGAAGGCGGGCGCCGTACCCTATGCCCGGAAGCTGGCCCGCGCTGGCCTGAGCCCCACGCACCTTCCAGGTCCCCGTCCCGAGTCTTGGCCGCCGGCTCGGACGACGCCAGCGTCTCCTGGCACAGGGCGCAGTCCTCCAGGGCCGCGCTCCGCAGGGTCTGCGTGACTGGGGGAGGAGGCGTCAGCGGGCCGCCAGGCACCGGTGCGGCTAGCGGGGCTCCGCTCCCAGGCCAGCCGAGGGCTCTGCCGCCGGGAAGTGGCGCGGCCGCTGCGGTGAGCCAGGCCAGCCCAGCAGAGCGCAAGGCGCACAGGCAGGGGCAGGCGGCTGGCCCGCTCACGCCGAGCAGCCCTGTCCCTGCCTCTGGCGGGCGCAGGGTCTGGCGGCCATCGGGCCTGTCCTCGCGGGGCCGGCCCTAAGCCGGCTCCTTGCTGGACACGGCCCAGGCACAGGTGGGGCGGTGGCCCTGCAGCCTGGCGGGCGGTGCCCTGCCCAGGCTCTGGGCTGGGGCTGGTGCAGGCAGGACACGGGCGTCCCCTTGGGTGTGGCGGGTGGGCGGGGCCTGTCCGTGCACGTCTGTCCAGGCGGGGCCGCGGTCTCTGGGCCCCCCCCCACGCCCGGGCCGGGGGCCGCGGTCTCTGGGCCCCCCCCCACGCCCGGGCCGGGGGCCCCTTGGGGCCGCCTGGGCGCTCACCCTTCGTCAGCTTCCCCTCGTCGTCCGCCTCCGGCTTGGTGGCCATGGCCTCAAAGAGCGTCTTGAGGATGGTCCGCAGGTCGCTGGCGTAGTTGGTCTGCAGCTGGTCGGCCACACCTGGCGGGGCGGGGGCGTCAGGGGCCCGCTCCAGGCCCACGGCCAGCCGCCGGCTGCCACAACCCACGGCCGAGGCCAGTGAGAGGCCGGGTGGGCGGCAGCCGGCGCCAGCTCCCTGGGCCCCGACATGGGGCCGGTGGGAGCCTCCTGGGCAGCCTGCTCCGCGCGGCCAGCGGCCTTGCTCACACCGGCCAGGCCTCACCAAGGACACTCAGCTGTCTGGCTGCGCACCGTGTCACCCCCACGGGCACTGCGCCCGGGCCGGCACCCCGCCCGGGCAGGCGCCGCAGGCCCAGCTGAGGAAGGGTGTCTGTGTGGCAGGGTCCGAGGCCGGCCGCGCCCAGCAGTGCCACCCAGCGCCCCCTCCACCCCGCCCGGCACCCCAGGCCAGCCACCAAGAACCGGCCCCCACCTTCCGGGGGCTCCCCCACAGGCTGGCTCCAGCCTCTCCCGGTGGAGAGCCACCGTGTCCTGGCTCGGGCTCCCCCCGCGCCCCCTTTTGCAGTGCAGGCACGGCCCGGTTCGCGCACCTGAGATGCAGACGAACAGACGGTGGATGAGGTCGTGGCTGCCGTGGAACCGCGCCCGGATCTTCTCTCTGGCGGCCGCGGGGCCCGCCTCCGGTCCAGGCTGGTCTGGGGGACAGGAGGTGGCTGGGGGGTGGCTGGCGGGGAGGGAGACGTGTGTGGGCGGGGGCGTCACGGGCTCCCGCTGCCCAGCGCCCTGCCCCCACCTGGCCTTCAGGGCCAGCACCAGAGGCCAGAAGAGCGGGGATGGGCACTGGCGGGGCCTGCGGGCGGGTACCTCCTGCTGCCCAGGCTCTCTCAGCTGCCCCTGACGGGGGCGTCACGGGCTCCCGCTGCCCAGCGCCCTGCCCCCGCCTGGCCTTCAGGGCCAGCACCAGAGGCCAGAAGAGCAGGGATGGGCACTGGCGGGGCCTGCGGGCGGGTACCTCCTGCTGCCCAGGCTCTCTCAGCTGCCCCTGACCGGCCCCGGGCCCCTCGCATGTGGCCTCTCACCACTGAGACCCCCTCTCGGCGGAGTCACGCACCAGTTACACCCCAAGGGGGCCCAAGTGGGACCCCAAGATAGGCCACGCCCCCCCGCGCCAGAGAGAGGCCCCGATGGAGCTGGGGCTCGTCCCGAGAGCCGGAGCCCCCCGTGACAGCCCCTCACGGCGCCGGCAGGGATGGAGCCACATGGGATGCGGACACGGAGCTTCCCGGGGGCCTGCGGCCACCAGAGGCCAGGGCAGGAGGGCCCCCAGCGGCCCCCGAGCCGTCCAGGGTGGGCGGGCTCCAGACGGAGCATTGCTCCCGCAGCTAAGCCCTGCCCTGGCGGTTGCCTGCCCCGCTGGCCAGGCGCGGGTCTCCTGACCCGGCCTGGTTTCCAGGCCCCTCCTCCTTCCTCTTCCTGTTTCCCTGCGGCATTTTAACTTCTGCATCAGGTTCTTGGTTTGCTGCTGTCGCTGTGGTTTCACGATGCCGACGCCTTTTTCAATCTAGAAACGTTAGGACTCTCAGGAGCGGCCGTGCTGGGCTGCTGAGGTCTCCCTCTCTTGGGGATTCCATATGCCCGTTGGGTGTATCTTCCGGCCCCGAGTGAGGGGTCCCTGGCCCCTACCTCAGAGGGGGCCCCGAAGGTGGGGGCTGCAGGTTTCACGCTGCCGGGGGCAGGTCCCAAAGCCGGGACCCCGCACCCAGAGCTGCTTCTGTGCTTGGGACACGACAGGACGTTCGGCAGAGCTGCCTGTTCAGCAAAGCCCAGCCCTCCGCAGTGGCACGAACCATCTTGATGGCCAGGGACGGGCACGTCGCCCCCACTTTCCGCTGCCCGGGCTGGCGGGGTGCTTCTCCAGCCCAGCCCAGCAGGCAGCCAGCCAGAAGGGTGCTGGCGTGGCTGGGGAGGCCTGAGGGCACTCCCAGGACGCAGGCTGGGTTTGGCTGTGGGTGGGCCGGGAGAGGTGGGCAGCCCCCTGCCCCGAGGCCGCTGCCCAACGGTCTGGCTGCAGCCCTGGACCTGCGCGAGGTCCAATGTGCTTTTTAAAGACACTCGTGCACACCAGAGCTGGGGCGCAGGCCAGAGGCAGAGTGGGGAGCAGTACAGGCGGACTGGCTGAAGCACACTGCGGCCGGGCAGCGGGAGGCAGGAGGTCTGCTGCGCCCTGGGGGTCCCTCCCTGGCCTGTGGACTCGCTGCAGTGGCTGCGCCCCGGGAGCCCTCCTCTATTCTTAAACCACCGGTGGTTCTTGTGCCCCTCCCCGGGGAGCGGGTGGGCCCCTCGCTCAGCGGGGTGACACCTGTGGGCACAGGCCGGGGCCCAGTGCCCACCTGGCCGCCCCCACAGTCCTGCCGGCGGGAGCCAGGGAGGGACCGGCCCCTGCCTGTCGCCAAGCAGGTCTCCCCTCCCCATCGCCTCGAGGGCTCCGCTCAGGACAGCAGGCGGCCACCCCAAGAGCCGCGGCAGGAGGACATGGTCCACCTGCGGGAAGGACAGCCCCCGGGGTGGGGTGGGAGGGCCGCTGCCAGGGCGAGCCGCCTGGGTGGCCACCGCGGGGAAGCAAGGCTTCGGCGTCGGAGCCGCCCACCCCCTGGGAGCTCTGGCTGCGGGACACCGAGGCTCAAGCGCGGCCGGACCTCGCCCGGGGCTGCAGGAGCGGCCGGCACTGCGCAACGGCCTCTGCGGGCAGAGCGGTCAGGCAGCGCTCGGCGGGCAGGCGGGAACCGCTCCTGGGGCGGACGAGCGGCCCCTCCCTCTGGCCTTCGGTCTGCAAAGTTCTATGGCGAGCAGGCCGTGCCTCCGAACGGACAGTCGTGTGGCCTGGGCAGGCCGGCGTGGGAGCCCCAGGTGGGAGCCAAGCGCCTCTGACCGGTGTTCTGGGTGCGGCCGGTGGGCGGGAACGACGCGCTCTCCGAGATGACCTTTCCCAAGAAGAGGCCGCCTGCAGCCGCCGATAAAAAGCAGGCTCCGGGCACAGGCCCTGGCCAGGCCCACCCCACTGGACCGAGTCAGCCCGCGCACGGGGAACTGGCCAGAAAGGCCCCCAGGCCCCGCCTCCTCTGTGGCCACGCAGGCTGAGCTGCTCGGGTTCCCATGGGGCCCGAGGCTCCCGGGCCAGGGCGGCCACCGTCCCCTGGGGCCCCGCTGGGCCTGGAGGGGCCGTGGGGTCAGAGCGGCCGGCGCTGGCTCCACGGCACGTGGCCGAGACTAGCAGACATCGCGGGTCACGGGTGCTCTCAGCCGTGACCTGCAGCCCCAGGATGCGGCGCCCTTGCTGAGACACCACCCCCTGGAACTGCACGCCTTTCTGCCAGAGGCTGCCTCCAGCGCGTCTGTCTGTGCAGCGACCGCCGCCCGCTCAGCCACTCTGAGGGCGGCCACGTGGGCAAGCCTGCGAGTCTCCGCTTCGGACGGGAGCTGGTGTGCAGCACGAGTGGACGCTGTCGCGGCCCGCACACCGTTGATGGGGCAGGGGCCACAGGGCTCACCACAGCCTGAGCACGACTGCCCGAGGCCTGGCCCGAAGGCCTGGCCGCCGCAGCGCTGTCCGGACGATGGGCCGGCCCTCAGGGGCCGCGCGGGTCTGCACTGTACCCTGGGCCCGGCTGCGGTGTCTGTGGCGGCCAGCGAGGCCTGAGGAACCACAAACGGACAGCGTCTAGTGTCCACGCGTCGGGAGAAGGCCCCAGAGAGAGCCGGCATCACAGGCTGCCGCCTGGACAAACAGCAGGAGAGGTCAGTCACAGCCGGAAGCCCCGTCCTGCCGGACAACCTGGCGGTTCCACACCCGTGTGCAGAGAACTGGCCCAGCAGTTCCCGGAGCGCAGGCCCTAAGGAAGAGGCCTGTCCAGGAGGCCTGGACAGTACTCGTCCCCTGGATGCTGCCGGTGAAGCTGGGTCTGTGTCGCAAGGGCGCTCCCCCAGGCCAGGGAGGGCAAGTGGCTGAGGCTGGTCAGTGCTGGGGTCCAAGGGTCCACCTGCCCAAGGACACCTGCCCAGCGCACAGTGCGCCCCGGTCCCGACAGCAACGGGGCGTCCCCGGAAAACACCACATGCAGGCCCAGCCACAGAGGAGGTGCGTGTGAGGCACATGTGAGGTGCGTGTGTGCAGGTGCAGGTGCGTGTACAGGTGTGTGCACATGTGTGCAGGTGCATGCACACAGCTATATACACTGTGTGCATGCAGGCGTGTGCACGGTGTGAGGTGCAGAGCTGTGCGTGCAAGTGCATGCACACGTGTGTGCACATACATGTGTGCGCAGGTGTGAGGTACAGGGGTGTGTGCAGGTATGTGCTGGTATGTGTGTGCAGGTGTGTGCATGCAGGTTTAAGGTGCAGCTGTCAGTGTGCAGGTGTGTGCATGCACATGTGTGCAGGTGTGTGCAGGTTTAAGGTGCAGCTGCCAGTGTGCAGGTGTATGCATGCAGGTGTATGCATGCACGTGTGCGTGCATGCAGGTGTGTGCAGGCGTGTGAGGTACAGCTGTGAGTGGGTGTGCATGCAGGGGAGTGCACATGTGTGTGCACACAGGTGTGAGGAGCATTGTGAGGTGCAGCTGTGGGTGTGCAGGTGCGTGCATGCATGTGTGCACACACGTGTGTGCGTGAGCCTTGGCTTATATTTTTGCCACTGAAAGGCACGTGGTGTACTTCAAACCGCTACTCCGGGAACAGGGCTGGGCGGCGCAGCCTGTGTGGGTCGGCCGGGCCAGCCGGCCTCTTGCGGGGCCTGAGGCTGCAGAGGGACGCCAGCGGGCTGCTGCGGATGGGCGCGGGCCCCCGGCGGGCTCCACAGGGCGGGCGCGCTCTGGAGGCCCCGAGCAGGGAGGTGTGTGGAGGTCCCGGCGCACAGCTGTGGGGCGTGGCCGCGGCCAGACCAGCACCCTGGCCACACCCGCGGGGGATCGCACTCTGCTCGGAGTCCGCACGGCTGTGCTCACCAGCCCCAAGTGCTGGGAGGCACACGCCCTGTCCACGCGCCCGCCACCGCTCCGTCCGCTGCGCCCCACCTGTGGGGCGTCGGCCTGGAGCCCCACGCTGCTGGCGGTACAGGGGCACCCCGGCCCAGCACGGGGCTCGGACGCCTGGCGGGCGAAGGAGGGGTGCCCTGGCCTCCCACGGTCCTGGGCAGCACGGCCGGGCCTGTGCAGCGGGTGCGCCGGGGAGCGGGGCAGCGGCTCGTGGGCCCCAAAACCCGTCCCAGGGCGAAGGGCCCACAGGCCAGCTCTCACTCCATGCACCCGCTTAGCCGGGGCCTGTGCTGCTGGCCAGCCCTGTGTCTGCTCCCACGGCTCCCCGGGGCACGTCCCTCCCCCTCCTCCCTCAGGGCGCCGTTGCCCACCTCCCCGAGGCCGGGGTCACAGCCTCTGGCAGAGGACAACCTGGCAGGCCCGGCCCCCGCCCTGCAGCCAAGCAGCATGGCCACCAGGCTGGCTCAAGGTACGTCGGGGTGGGGAAGGGCACAGCCACATCTGGGAGGCAGGAGGCGGGGCTCTTGGCCCGGTGACCCTGCAGTCAGGGGTCCTAGGGGCCTGCAGCTGAGCGGCCTCGGTGGCCTGGGGGTGCCACCGGCCTGGGTCCCGGCCAGCAGGAGGCATGGAAATCACGCACCACAGGCCACTGCCCGTTCACCCACATGGGGCCACCTGCCCCGCAGAGACCTCGCCGAGGACCAGCGGCCCAGGCGGAGCTGGCCGACAGCCTCGACGCTAGGAGGGTCGGCGGGCATCGGGCCCGCGGGGGCTGCGCTTACCTGGCACCCGGCGGGCCCGGGGGCTGCTCCCCGGCCACTGCCCTGGGCCGCCCCTCGTCCTCTCCTGCCGTGGGCTCCGGCTCCTGCTGACGGGCGCTGCCCCCTCCCGGCCACCCGTCGGCTGCGTCCACCTGGGGGCCTGAGGGCTGTGCCAGGCACTTGCTGGACGTGTCGGGGGGCTCCTCCGGGGGCAGGGCGGGCAGGGCAGCCAGAGCGCCCGCGGGCAGTGCCTCCTCCAGCCTGGCGGCCGGGCCCTTGGTGCTGGCCTTGGCTGGGCCGAGCACACCGCCCCGGCCGGCCCTGCCCCGCGGGTGCTCGGCGGGGTCCCCCCTACCGCCCCCGCAGCCCCCGCAGCACACGCAGGAGTTCAGCAGGCAGCTGGTGGCCGCGGCACCGAGCCTGTGGGCGCCGTCCTCCGTGCCCTCGGCCGCGGGGAGGGACTCGCCGTGTCCAGGGGCGTCCTGGGTGGTGAGGGCCGAGTCCAAAGAGGTGGGTGACTTGGGGTTGAAGATGACCGTGGCCGAGAGCTTCATGCCCCCTGTCCGGTGGGCGATGACCTCGGCTGCGCCCGCGTCGTCGGCGTCAGCCTCCCAGACGTCCAAGCGCGGCCGGCCGTGCAGGCAGCTGCAGGAGTTGGGGCCCGCGGGGCCGGCCGCGCCCAGCCTGTGGTCCTGGACGTTGTTGTTGCCGCTCAGGTCCCCCTCCTTGGCCGCAGCGGGCTGGCCGGCCCCCGCCTGCCCGTGCTCCCCGCCCCGCCCGCTGTCCAGGGGGCTGGTGCTGCCGGCCCAGCCAGACGGGCCCCCCGGGCTCTGCACGGCCCCCTCCACGTCGTCCATGAAGAACACGGCTCCCTCCTCCTCACCGCTGCCCTCGGCTGCGGGCCTGTGGGCCGGGGACTGGCCGGCGCTGGGCGGGGAGAGCAGGGAGGACATCTCGTCGCCGGCCCTGTGCACCAAGCGGCTGAGCTGCTCCAGCTCCTGGTGGTCATACTGCATGGAGCAGGCCAGCTCCGCCTCCGGGCGTCCGGCTGTGGCGGGCAGCGGCTCCTCGGGGGGCAGCGGGGCGGGGGAGGCGGGCGCCCGGGCGGGGGGCGCCCGGGCGTCGGCGCGGGCGGGGAGCCCGGCGTCCTGGGAGACGCAGAGGCTGTGCTCCAGCGTGCGCAGCTCCTCCTCCGTCAGCGTCTGCAGCAGGTCCCTGCAGGCAGAGACGCGGGTGAGGCCCGAGCCCCGCTGCCCCCCGCGTGCGGCCGCACCGAGCGCGCCTGGCCGGTCGGCGGCCCACCCCACGGGCCTGCAGCCGCCCGCCAGGGCCGCGTGACACGGTGGGTGCCACCAAGGGCCACGGTCAAGCGCTGGTTCAGGCGAACAGCAGGTGCTGCGAGTGGCCGAGCCCGCGCACACCGACAGGCTGGCCCGCTTGTCTCGGGCAGCCAGGCGGCCGGCCTGCGCCTCGGGGCCTCTCCCCTCTGGCCCGGCTCTCAGGGCAGGACGGCCAATGCACGCCACCCCAGGCTGTGCCCGGCTGGCGAGCCCCCCACAGCAGGCTGGCCAAGCGGGCGCCCTGGCCCAGCCCCACACAACGTGCATCCTCTGCCCCAGTCCGTCCTGACTTGCGTGGCTGGCCCGGCCTCCTCTGCTCAGCCTCGGCCGCTCTCACTGGACCGCCGTCCTTTGCGGCCCGACAGACCGTCCACACCTGCGGCCGGGCTGGCCTCTGCCTTCTGCTGCGTCTTCCCAAGCTCCCGGAGTTCCGTCTCCCGCAGACGATGGCCTCGCTGCCCGTCTCTGCTCGGTGCTACGCCGGGGCCTGTTGGCAGGGCGTGGCAACTCCAGGGCCGCCTGTGTCCTCCTGAGTCTTGGGAGGTCACCTGGGGCTCCTCTCCCTCAGCATTGCCCTCCAGGCGCCCGCGGGCAGCAGGCCCGGTGTCCCCGGGCTGACCAGCGTTCCCCTGAGTGTCCATGCGCGTGGGGCCAGGGGGCTCTGCCCTCGCCGCGGGAGCAGCGCTGCTGTGGCCGGGGTGCCCGTGGGGCCCGGAGACCGGCTCCCAGCCCTTGGGCCGGCTGGGCGCTGGGGCGCGAGGCCGCGCGGTGCCTGCTCCTCGGGCCCCCCGTCCTGCGTCCCCGCAGCTGCGCCTCCCGCGGCCCTGCTGCTGTGCCCGGGGTCAGCGTCCCCCTGCTGCCGTGCCCGGGGTCAGCGTCCCGCTGGTCCTGGTTTCGTCCTGCCGGCTGTCAGGCGGCGAAAGGCAGCCCCAGCTCTGGCGCGCACTGCCCCGTGTCCCTCCCATCCTGTGGGCTTGCTCTGAGCTGTGGACAGCGTCTCTCGGGAGTTTGACGATCCTACGAAGCCTAACCTGTTCTCGTTGCTGGACCCTGCCTTTGCTGTCACAGCCAAACGAGTGCGGCCAAGACCAGAGTCGTGGAGTTTTTGCCCAGAGTTCTCACCTAGGAGTTCTGTTTTGGGTCTTTTTTTTTTTGTTTAAAGATTCGTTTCTGCACACAAGAGCTGGGGTGCAGGCCAGAGGTGCGGGAATGGGAGGACTCACCAGAGACAGAGCGGGGAGCAGAACAGACTGACTGAAGCCCACTGCTGAGGGGGCAGCGGGAGGCAGGAGGGTCTGCTGCGCCTGCGGGTCCCTCCCTGGCCGGGGATCAAACTCGCGCCGCAGTGGCTGCGGATGCTTCTCAGTGCTGTGCTTAACCCGCTGCGCCACCAGGGAGGGCCTGTGTTCTGGGCGTGATTCAGGTTCTTGACCTATTTATTTATCGTTTAAAGAGCAGGTGTATTAGGAAAAGGGACAGAAGAATAAAGGACATTTGCACAGACACAGTGGGCAGGGACAGCTGCCCCGAAACGGACGGGTTTGCTGAGAGAGGCTGCGTGGTCGCAGGTGGTGGCCTTGAGGCGAGCAGCCCTCACTGAGGGCGTCAGGGCAGAGAAGCCCCGGCAGGCGCAGGTCACGGGCAGGCAGGAGGCCGCTGGCCCAAGAGGACGGTGCTGGTGAGGAACGCCTGTGGCAGAGATGGGCCGAGCTGGCTGCCTTCTTGACCTACCAGAGTTGATTTTCTGTGCACGCTGAGAGGAGAGGGTCTGCTTGAACGTGTGTGCTCGCACGCACAGAGTGTCTTTCATCAGATTGTGCAAACCCCTTTGTCTAACTTGTTAGGAGACATTTTCATCCCAAAATACATATTCAAATTTTCAGAATCTTTTTTTGCAGCTTTTGAAATAATTTGTTTTTACCCTCTTAGCATTAACATAGTAAAACCACCACGTTATTGTCAAGTGTTAAACTCCGCCGTGTGTGACTCACACGCCACGTGCCCGCCCACCCCTGCCTGCATCCCCATTAACCCGCCGGCCTCTTCAGCCTCGCTTTCCCGTGCCTCGTGACAGGTTTTTCTCTTGCTTGAAGAACTGCGGCTAGGGCCTCCCGGTGGCATGAGGGGTTACGTCTCACACTATGAAGCATCCCAGCCACTGTAGCACAAGTTTGACCCCCGCCAGGAGGGGACCCCCAGGCGCAGCAGACTCTCCTCTCCTGCCCCCGCTGCCCCCTCAGCAGTGCACTTCAGGGGATCCGCCTGTTCTGCTCCCCGCTCAGCCTGGTGGATCTTCTCACCCCTGCACCTCTGGTCTGCCCCCAGCTCCTGTGTGCATAAATAAATAAAATCTTTAAAAATAAAAAAAAGAACTCCAGTTAGATTTCCTTTACGAGCAGTCTGCAGATGTACATTCATCTAGCTTTGTGTTTCTGAATGATTCATCGTTCTTTCTTAAAGGACATTTTTGCTGGTTATAAAATGCTGGTCCCCTCCCCTTCCCTCCCTCCCCTCCCTTCCCCTCCCTCCCCTCCCGCCTCTCCTCTCCCCCAGCATTCTAAGTTCACGTCACTGCCTCACCTCGTGGCCGCTGTCCTTGCAAAGCACCATCAATCTAGAGCTCCTGCCAGGGGGAGGCCCTTCATGCTCTGGCTGCTTTGAAGGCTCTCTGCTAGAAGGATGTGCAGGCCGTGTCCTGTCTGTCTCACTATGTCCCTCAGCTCCCGGCCTGTGCGCAGTGCTAGAGGAGGCTTCTGTCCGTCCTCCCTTCCAACCCTCTGACTCCAGAGCGGGCACATGTCCCTCACACCTGGACCGGCCCTGGCCACGTCCTCTCGCGGGCGCCTCTTCCTCCGCCTCCGCGCCCCAGCGCTCCTGCCCCGGCCCCCGCAGTCCAGGGCCTGGTCTCCTGTCCCGCGGACGCCCGGGGAGGAGAGGGGCTTGGCTGCTGGGCCCAGGGCCCTCGCCTGGGCATCGGACGGCAGCTGCCCGCAGATGAGCCACGACTGGCCGGCCCCCACCAGCAACCCCACCGGCCGCCTGGGGCCACGCTGCTGGTCACCACGGGTCTGTCACTGGGACTCCTGCTGGGCAGAGGGCTGTGCAGCAGGTGCCGTCCAGGGCCCTGGAGGGGCAGGGGCAGCTGGGGGCCTGGCCCCGCTCTCTGGCCTCAGGCTGCCCTGCCTGTGGCCCCAGACTCAGAGGGCGTCTCAGGCCCTCGGCCCCCGCACCGCAGGCATGAGCGGGCCGGCGGGCAGCCTGGGCCCCGCGGGCCAGGGAGCACTCAGAGGACAGGCTGCGGCCTCTGCCGACGCAGGAGGCCCTGGCGCCGGGCTAGCAAGGCCAGTGGCAGCGGGGCGCCCTGCGGTTCGCGGGGGTTCCGGGAGGCTGGCGGGTGCCACTGGGAGCTGCTGACCGAGGCTGGCGCCCCCGTGGGCACAGCAGCAGCCCCAACCACAGCCCCAGCCCGGGGCGCGGAGGCCGCAAACCACCGTGGGCCAGAGGGGCGCTCCTGGGCGAAGCCAAGGGACGTAGGAGCGGGGTGGGGGGTTGTTTACAGTGAAGGGGGCGCCCCCTCCCGCCCACTGCGCCTGCGGGCCGGGCTGGCAGGGCTGCAGAGGGCCCAGCCCCGCCCCAGTCCTGGCCCCTGCCCGGGCCCTAGAGGGCGGAGGCCTGCGAAGGCCAGTGGAGCGGGGGCCCGAGGCCCGAAACCGCCAGGCGGACCACCCAGTGCCAGCCTCGCGCCCCGAGCGCTGAGCGAGGTGGCCCGTGGGAGCCCGCAGGGCGCGCTGCCTGTCCCCAGGGCCAGGGGCAGGTGGTAGCCGGCCTCTGGGGTGTCCGCGGCCCCACAACCTCGGCAGAGGGGGTGGAGCCGATGACCTCAGGCCTGCTGCGCGCAGCTCCCCTCTGCGTGCCCCGGCCCCTCCCGGCCCCTCCCAGCCCCGCCAGCCCCGGCCCCGGCCCCACCTGATCTTCCGCAGCAGCGAGTGGAAGGGCCGGAACAGCTCAGACATGTCCTCAGACTTGCGGTCCAGGTTCAGGGGGCCGTCGGCGTAGACCACGAGGCCGCTGCGTGGGGACAGGAGGCAGGGCGGTCGGCCGCGCCCGGGGCTCCGCGACCCCTCTGGCACGCCGGAGAGGAGCCCACCCCGCCCCGCCGGAGCTGACCGCCGGTGGCGCCTGAGGACCCGCCTGGCCTGGCCCGTGGGGGCTGAGAGTGGGCAGGGAGGGCAGCATGGGCGAGCCGCCGGCCGGCAGGGGAGGGACCTGCGGCGGGACCAGGGCTGGGCCTCACGCTGCCCGGCCTCACGCTGCCCGGCCTGCCACCGCCCACCCAGGCCGGCTGCTGCCCCCGGACTCACGTGCGGCCCGCCTGGGCCGGGGAGCCCTGCAAGCACTGCCCGCCATCCCCCGCGGCCCCTGCTCCCGTCACCGGCATCCTGCAGGGTGGACGGGCCTGTCAGGGCGCCCCGGGGCCGCTCGGCGGGCAGCCCATGGGCTGTGCTCCTCCAGGCAGCCCTCCCAGGGATGCTGGCCTCCTGGCCATCCCGCCGGCACCAGCGGGCCCTGCCCGTCCACGTCCAGACCGGCTCTCTGGAGGGTCCGGCCCAGCCTGCGCCCAGGGCAGGGTCCCGTGTGCTGCCCAAGTTGGGGCCTCGTCCCACCCACCACGACCCTGCGGCTGGGAAGAGGCCGGCTCAGCGGGGCCCCGCGCCCTCGGGAGCCCAGCTCAGGGGCGGAAGGGAAGACGCCAGCGCCAGCAGAAATGGGCTGTCCTGTGGCCCGTGGCCCGGCAGTGCCGGGCACCCCCGCTGGGCCCCACGCCTCCGTGGAACACATGCCCGGAACCGTCTCTTCCTGGGGAGCTGGCGGGCGGCGGGGACAGGCAGCACGGGGTGGGCCGCCCACCCCGCCCACTCCCGACAAGGCAGGGTGCCGGTCCTCTGGGCGCCTGCAGGGTGCTGGCCACCCAGGGAGCGAGGAGGCGCAGCACGCCCATCTGCCCGGAGGGTCGGTGCCAGGCTCCTGAGGGTGCCGGCTGAGTCCCCTCACTCGTCCCGCGCCTGCGCCCCGCCCATGCGCCCTGGGAGGTGCCGCCAGGCCTGGGACAAGGCGGGGCTGCGGGCCCACGGGTGTCTGTGCCTCAAGGACGGGAGCCCTGGGCCGCGCTCAAGCCCGCCTGGCCCAGGCGCTGACCTCTGGCTGGGGGAGCAGCAGGTTGAGGGGCAGGTGGGCGCCCCAAGAGCACGCTCAGGGCTGGGGGCCGGCGGGGCTGCGCTCAGGGGCTGGGCAGGACGGTCGGGCGGTGGGGCTCGCGGGGCGCCGCTGGGGGCGGGTGGGGCTGCTCGCGCGTCCTCCCCCTTCCGACCGTGTCCGGGCTCTGTCCGGCCGTCTTCGTTTTCATTTGCGGCTCGTGTTCTGGTGTCGGGTCCGAGAAACCCGCCGAGCCTGGAGCGAGAAGCCCCACCGCGCTCTGGCTCTCGCCACGCGGACACTGCTGCGGACAGCGCCGAGGGGTGCGCGTCCGGCCGCAGGGCGGCTGCGGGCGGGGCGGGGCCGTTTCCTCGGGCTGCTCCAACGCCTCCCCTCAAGGTCCATCCCGGACGCGCAGTCTGCCGGCGCCGGGGCCACGTGGGGCTGGGCTGACCAGCCGGGGGCCGGCCCCCACCGCGTGCGGGCCGTCCAGCCGCCGACTGCCGAGAGGACGTCCCTCCCGTGACCTCGGGCTGTGTCCGGCCTCCGGCCCGCCCGCCGCGCCCCTCCCGCCGGAGCTGTGCTGCCCCACGGAGATGCCCAGCAGGCCCGGCGACCCCGCAACGCCCCGGCCCCGCAGCTCTGTGGGGCCGAGGGCATCTTCCCCGCAGAGGCCCGTGGCCCTGGTTGGGCAGAGCAGCCTGAGGGCCGGGAGGACAGCCGCGGCCCCGCTCGGCCTTCTGGATGTCGTGGGCGGCGCCCAGTGCGGCCCCCACCACCCACGCCACGGCGGCGGCTCCGGGGTTTGTGGGTCTCCCCTGACGGCGGCGTCTGGACTGCATCGCCCAGCCCACACGAGCCCCGAGGGCAGCGCCAGCCCGGAGCAGAGCCGCGGGCGAGGGTGCGGGGCGGGCAGTGTCCTGGGTGCTGTCTGGGCAGGCCGCACAGCCCCCGAGGCGCCCGGGGCTGGGGCCGGGCGCCAGGCGGAGCTGGCACCCACAGGCGCACCATCTCGGGGGCCCTGGCCGCTGTCCTCACCCTCTGCGCTGTGCATCTCCGCGCCTCTGGGCACCGCCTTCTCCCGCAGCCCCAACTCGGCCCTCGGAGCCTCAGGCTCACCAGCAGGGCTTCTGGCCCTGGTCAACACACGCACAGCCCAGCCCCGCCGCGAGGACGGGAGCGGCCTCCCCGCGGCCCAGGGCCAGACAGCCCCAGCTGGACAGCGGAGGCGTTGCTGGGCCGACAGGCGGGCCCGGGGGCACCTCTGGGAGACCGAGTGGACTGAGGTGCAGGGCACGCGCCGCGCCCTGGATGAGGGGCCGGGACCTGGGGCCAGCAGGGCGATGGGGGCACGGGCGGTCAGGGGCCTGGCAGGGACACCGGCAGGACCACGCTGGTGCGGCCCAGTGCTCTGCCGCTGTGAGCAGGTCCTGCGCCCGGCAGCAGGGCCTGTGCGCGCCGCAGAGGGCAGCGAGGAGGGGCAGCGAGGCCAGGGCGAGACCCGCTGTGGGGCCCAGGCCGCTGGCGTCCTGAGGCCAGGCGGGCCTGGGGCAGCTGCTCGCGCCCGGCCACCCCCGGAGCTCGGCTTCCCGCCCACGCCAGACTCGGACGCGGGTCCAGCCTGCTCCGGGCCGTCTTAGCGGCCGGACGCGCCAGCTCTCCTGTGGCTCGGCCTCCCCGCCTGCCCGGCCCTGGGGCCAGAGGTCCAGGAGACCTCGGGCCTGGCACTGCCCAGCCGGACCAGCTGCCCTCCGCTCCGCCTCGCCGGATTCAGTGCCCACCACCCCCGGAGTCGTCCCTGCCCGCGCCCTCGCCCTCCCGGGGCCCTGGCCTCGGCCGCAGACGCCTCTCGGTCCAGCCCACTGCCAGCCCTCGGGGCCTGCCGGCCTCCTCCTGGCCAGGTGGCTCCTGCCACCCGCGCTGGCTCCAGCCGTGTGCCTGGGCCCCGGCCCTGCGCAGAGCCCTGGCAGGGCGGGGCAGGGCAGCGGCACGGAGGCGGACACTCACCACACGATGGCCAGCCGGGGGATGGTGAACATGAGGGCCGGCTCGTAGTCGTCGATCATGTCCTGCGTGAGGTACCCGCAGTCCAGGGCCCTGCGGGGCGGGGTGCTGAGAAGGCCGGCCGCGGGGCAGGGTGCTGGCCCCCACGTGGCGGTCGAGGGCCCTTGGCCCTGGGGCTGCCAGGGCTGGGCAGAGGAGCCGTAGGCCGCCGGGCCGGAGCCAGGAGCAAGCCCGGGCTGATCCCTCGGGCCGGGCGGCTCTGCGGGGCTCCCGGCGGGCAGGGGCCTCGGCTCCCAGAGGCCCTGACCACACCTCCGGGCCGGGCCCCCCGGCTCCCCGGCACCTCGCGTGCAGAGGCCGGCGCTGGGCCTGGAGAGGGGGTGCCGGCCCCACCACCTCAGGTGGCTTCCAAATGGCACGAGTTGCTCCGAGGACAGTCAGCGCACCCAGGCCACGGCCTCTCAGGCCGACCCCACGGTGCTGCCCACGCACGACGGGGTCAGACGATACCCCCAACCCGCTCGCAGGCCTGACACAGGGCCCCCCCCGGCCTGTGGGGTGCAAGGGGGGCCAGGGGAGGGGCAGGAGAGCGTGTGGTGGGGCGTGGGAGTAGTGTGGTGGGGCGTGGGAGTAGGAGGTGAGCGTGGGTGGGTGTGGGGTGTGGGGTGGGGAGAATGTGCGGGGGGGGGGAGCTTATGCAGGGGGAGTGCAGGGGAGGAGGAGAGCATATGCAGGGGAGGGTGGGGAGGAGAAAGGGGAGCACGTGCAGGGGGGAGGAAGCGCATGGGGGTGCAGGGGAGGGGGGAGAACGTGCAGGGGAGGGGGAAGCGCAAGGGGGTTGCAGGGGAGGGGGAGCACTGCAGGGGAGGCAGCAGCAGTAGGAGTGCAGGGAGGGGCAGGGAGGGCAGGGCCCGGCCAGGGCTGCGCAGCTCTGCCCGGTGGCCTCCCCTGGGGCCCGCCCTGGCCTGAGAAGGCAGGTGGCCGGATGCCGAGGCAGAGGGGCAGGCGGGAGGCGCAGCGGTCCGGCAGGCGGTGCAGGCCGGGGCGGCGGGCGCTCACCTCTCCACCGTCTCGCAGAAGAGCACGATGACCTCCTGCTGCACGTAGTACTCCCGGGGTGACTTCACGGGCACCATGGCCGACACGTAGCTGCAGGGAGGGGGCGTGAGCAGGGGCCCTTGGCCTGGGATGGCCCCCGCCCTGCCTTCCCGGACTGCCCTGCCCACTGTCCGCCTCGAGGGGTAGCCAGGAGGGGGCAGGGTGGGGAGTGCAGGATGGGAGCAGACGGTGGCAGGCTTGCGAGGGACCCCACCGGCCCCATCAGCACGAGACAGGGACGGCCCAGGACAGGGCTGAGTGGACACAGTAGGGTCCGAGGACCATCCCCCAAGTGAGGGCATTTTGCTGCCCCTCTGGGCACGAAGCCGAAGTTTCTCTGGCCGGATGATCTGCCTGGAGAGCCTAGGGCAGAGCGGGAGCAAGGACAGCCGGATGGTGTCCAGGCCACCTGCATGGCCCCCCCACAGGCCCTGCCTGGAGACAGGGAGCAGGGACCAGGGCTGCCGTCCTCCACCTCCTCGGCCAGGGTCTTGGCCCTGGGGCCTCTTGGCCAGCTGCCCCTGGACCCCGTGGTGTCCTCCGGGCTGCAGGGTGTGGGCGGCGCAGAGGGGAATGGCAGTTCGGGGGGCTCGGCGGGGAGCCCCAGGCTGGGGCCCAGCGGCTGGGTCGGGTGGGCCGGGGAGCACAGGTGGGGGGCGGCGCAGGGGCCTGAGGCTGCTTCTCCAGCAGGAGCCCCCAGTGAGCGCTGGGTGGGGGCGGGCACCTGGCTCCATGGTGGCCTCTGGCCGCAGGAGACCGCCCCCGTCACCCGGTCCCCGCCCCTCGGCGGGCAGGCCCGAGCCCCGCGTCACCTCAGCTCGAACTCCGCGAACAGCACGTCGAAGTGGCGGAGCGCGTCCCGCATCCGCTCCGTGTAGGTGCTCAGGTCGCGCAGCGCCTGGTCCCGGAGCGCACCGCGCACGTCCTCCAGGCTGCGGGTCAGCTCCTTGGCCAGGGGCCGCATGGCCATGCTCTCCAGCTCGCGGTTCATGATGATGGAGCCGGCGGCCAGGCACTGCGGGCGGGCGAGGCGGTGACCAGGGGCCCGGGCGCCTCCTCCGACTGCGGGGTGGGGGCTCCCGTGCCGGCACCGTCGAGGGCCAGGGCCACTCGGGAAGCCCGCAGCTCCAGAAAGGGGTCCGGTCCCCTGCGGGGCTGGGGTCCGCCCCACCCACGCCCCGCGGCCCCGCCCCTGCCCGCCTCACCAGTCCAACCACACCCCGCCCCGCCCCACGGCCCCGCCCCACGACCCCGCCCCACCGTCCAACTCCGCCCACCCACGGCCACGCCCCTTCCCCCGCCCCGCCCCACCCGCCCAACTCCGCCCCACCCCGCGGCCCGCCCCGCCCCGTGCCCCGTCCGGTGCCCACCCAGTCCTGCCCCGCCGGAGCCCCACCTCGGCGCCGAACCACAGCTGGCCGGCCAGGTTGTCGTGCCGGATCTCCTCGGGAAACTTGACGCAGAAGTCCCGCGGGGCGCGGTCCTGGGGGATGCACACATCCATGATCCGGTTGATGATGTCCAGCACGTTGTCCTGCAGCCGGGGGAGGGGCCGGCAGCGTCGAGCTGGGGTGTAAAGTGAGCAGACCTCCGCGCCCCCTGCCCCTGCCCGGGGCTCGCCGACCACCACTGGACCTCGCCTGCCCTGGGCGGCTGCAGCTCCCCAACGCGGCCCGCCTGCCCTGCCCTCCTGGGCACCTGTGCCCACACCTCTCTGGACGGGGCTGAGAGACAGTGGACAGGCCTGCCGGCGGCCCTGGCAGATATGGCTGGTGCGTCTGGCCCGAGCTCAGACCCTCCCCAGGCCTGGAGTGGCCGGAGCTAAATCTCCCCGATCCGGCAAAAACAGCCGTGGAAAAGCACGGGGGATGGGTCTCTCACCCCAGGTGACCCTGAAGAAGGGAAACTGGAGGTGAGGACCATGTGGTCGCCCCACCCTGAGGCCAGGCCTGCAGGTCCAGCCACAGGGCAGGAGCCCCAGTGGAATGCCAGTGGCAGAGCCAGGGAGTGGACCCAGAGCACTGAGTGGTCAGTCCCGCCTGCAGGCACCCAAGGGCAGGGAGTGGAGTTCTGGCGCCCCTCCCAGCGCCCCTCCCAGAGCCCTAAGGACGAAGCTCCCGGGGCTACTCCCAGCACAGAGCTCCAGGAGGTCCAGGAGGCAGGGCCAGAGCAGGTGCCGTGAAAGCCCAGGCACAGGGAGCTGGGGGAAGACACTCCACGATGGAGAGGGAAAGCGCCGGGGAGCCCAAGCCCAAGCACAGGACGCACGAGCTGCATGACCCGTGGGAGGCCTGAGGTCAGGACGCAGGGTTGGGGGAGGGGCACAGGACAAGTGAGGAGGCAGGCTGTGGCCTGGGCCGGCTGACCTCACTGGCCCTCACTGGCCACGCTCACAAGGCGTCTGCGCAACCAGCTGGCCCCGGCGTTGACCACAGCTGCCAGGCCCCCAGGACTCAAGGCCACATGCGGGCCAGGCCAACTGCAGCCCCAACCCCCGAGGCCCTCCTGGCTGAGCGCCCTGGCCCAGCCTCTCCTGGGTCTGCCCCTGGCCGCTGCTGCGATGCCACCTCCAGCCCTGCTCTCGCCTCGCAGTCTCCTCAGCGCCATCCCTCCGCCCAGCTGGACGCCGGCCGAGGGCCCGCACTACCCGGGTGGCCGGAGAGGCTGCGGGCCGGCAGGGCCGCCTCACCTGGCAGGAGCGGAACTGGCTGACGAGCAGCGTGCACCGCTGCGGGTCCTTCCGCCCGTCCAGGCTGTCCAGCTCCGCGGCCACCTGGTTCAGCTCCTCGTCCGCATAGTAGAACTGGGCCAGCAGCTGTGGGTCCGAGCGCTGCAGGGGGAGGGCACGCCGTGAGCTGGGGGACACCCCGCAGGCCGCTCTGCCAGGCGGGCACCCGCAGGCCTGGGACTCCTGATGCTGCCCCAGCCCTGCCTCCGCACGTCAGCCCGGGCTTTGTCCAGGGCTCAGGCCTCGGGCCCGGCCCGGTCTCCTGGGGAAGGCCCGTGGGACCCAGACAAGGGCGGCGGGCCGGGTGGCGTGGTGGAAGCTCCCCAGGACAGCCACAGCGGCAGGGGAGGCGCGGCCCAGACGCAGGCCCCTGCGCGCCAGAAGCTCCCCGGCCTCGCAGGAAGCCCAGGAGAGCCGGGCCGCGAGGGCCTTCTCGGGCTGCCGCCCCGGCACAGGCGCCCCACGGCGTGGACGTCCCCCGCCAGAGCGCCCACAAGCTCCTGCTCCCGCCGGCCCTGCTCAGCCCTGCGGCCACCGTCCACAGGCGGAGACCCAGGCCCCAGCGGGCCTCACTGGTGTGCAGCCCGGCCGGAGGCTGGCTGCTTGGGCCGAGCCGGCGTCGGAAGGACATGGGCGCGGCGAGGACGCCCGACCGCCCATGGAAGGCCCCAGCGGGGACGGAGGCGTGGTGCCCGCGGCACACACTGGCGCTCCTGGGGCCTGTGCGGCGGAGCCAGAGTGCCGGGGGTCCCATGTCCAGCCAGCCGCACCGGAGGCCGACCTCGCGCCGGCCCTGGGGCCCAAGCTGCAGCACCTCACAGCGGGCGCTGCCCGGTGGAGGCCGGTCTGGCCCAGGTGACCGCCCGGACCCGCTGTCTCGGCCAGCGCTGCTGGTCTGGCCCCGGCGTGACCTCACTGAGCACAGAACCCGGCGCAAAGGCAGACCCATGCCGGGCAGGCTGAGCCCTAGGGGCCCGCCCCACCCCGCCCTCAGCCCTGCCAGCCCTCTGCACCAGGCCTCCCTCCTCTCGCCAACTCCCGCCGGCCCAGCTGCGCCGTGGGGAAGTGGGCTCCCCAGAGGGAATGCACCCCAAGCCAACCCCACCGGGCACTGAAGGATCAGGAAGGCCCCCCAAATTCCGCCCCAGGCGCCCCGGGAGGGCTGTGGTGGGCAGGGCTGTCCCTGACCTGGGCCGGCTTCTGCTCCTCCCTGGCCTGACTGCAGTGATGGTCTTAAAACCAGACCTAAAACTGAGGCCTCCCTGGGGGCGCAGGGGGCCGAAGCTCTGTTGGATCCCGGCAGGGAGGGCCCCCCAGGCGTAGCAGGCTCCCCTGCCCCCACTGCCCCCCAGCCGTGTGCTTCAGCCGATCTGCCTGTTCCGCTCCCCGCTCTGTCCCCAGTGGGTCCCCTCCCCTCCCGCTCCCCTGGCCTGCACCCCAGCTCTTGTGCGCACAGATAAATCTTCCAAAAAATAAATAAAATTTCATTGACCATCAGCAAAAAGAGCTGAGCTCGCTCCCTCAGTCTCACACACACAAAAGAAACCGGAAATTTTCAACTTTTACTGACAGGAGCAACGGTCTTTATTTCACTACACAAGATGCCGCCGCCCCTGAGCTGGCGCCCTCCCCGTGGGCCTCGGGGAGGCCAGGCCCCGGGCAGCGGGCGCGGGCTCTGCACTGGCCGGCCTCGAGCCACACCCAGGCGCAGGGTGGAGGGGCTCCGGCAGGTCCCCACAGACGACTCAGCACCCTGTGCGCACGGCAGACAGGGCGCAGACCCGGCGCCCCCACGTGTGCTCTGTGGCGCCCGCGGCCCCAGCGGCCCAGCCAGCCCAGGCGTCCAGGGACACGCCCGCTCTTTCTCTCGCCTGTCCCAGTGGCCATGAGATGGGCAGGGTGGCCAGGCTGCGGCCAGTCCTGCCCCGGTGCCACCAGAGCCCGGTGGGCCCACGCAAGGTGCTGACCCAGGGGAGGGGCGGGAGGACGGGTCACTCCAGGGCCGCAGATGACCGGGAGGGAGGGTCGGGGGCAGGCGGCGGGACTGTGGGCAGGACACACAAGGGCGCCCCGCACAAGCCCTGCCTGGTGTAGCGGGGTGCGCCCGGCGCCCACCCACGTGCCCCCACCGCCGGGACTGCGTGGACGAGCGCAGGGAGCCGAGGTGGGGCTGAGCCGAGGGCCACCCAGCTGCAGGCCTCTCAGGCCAGCGCTGCAGAAAAGCTGGACGCTGGAGCACGACCCGGAAGCCAGTGCGAAGCCCCGGCTGGCCGCAGCGCTGTGAGCTGACCGTGCCCAGCTGTGCCCACGCCAGCTCGCCCGGCTGCCTGGACACGCTTGACTGCCACGAAAACACCCCCGGCGCCGGGACCCCTGACGCCCTCCAAGCGCTGGCCCGGGCCTCAGGGGCTCACCACTGGCCCCCACCCGCCGGCAGCTCTGGGCAGCTGCCCGGCAGGACGTTGGGGCTGAGACCCGGCCCGCTGGACAGCAGCTGCCCCCGCAGGTCTGGAGCTCGCACGGCCATGTGTGTCCACTCCGGCCAGCAGGCGGGCTCGGGTCCACTCTGCCCAGGTGCCGCTGTGCCCGTTGCCGGGCGGACTGGCCACAGCCCCTGCGGCGCCTCCCCCCCGCCCCGCCCCCTCCCAAGCGGCTCCGGGCAGAGCTGGCCCCGCACACCCCACTGCCGGGCCCCGCCCTGGGAGCCGGGGTGACTGGCCCTCTGGTCGAGGGGCTGACCGGCCGGGCCGACGCGCCAGTGCTGGGGCAGCGCTCAGAAGCAGTTCCCTCAGGAGGACGAGCACAGGCAGCCAGTGCCCGCCCCAAAGGGCCACTCCTGGGGTCAGGGGCCCTGGGGCCCAGAGGCCGGCGTGCGGCCCACTGACTCCCGCAGGCAGCTCCACCTGACGCCGGCCCCGGGCAGGGGCTGCTGCGCAGCGCGGCCTCCCCGCCGCTCCCCGCCGGCTCCTCCTGAGGCGGCCGCGGCACAGACGGCTGCCCCAGCGGGCCTGTGGCCCCAGGGGAGAGGTGGCCACGCTCGCCGGGTGGCTGTGAGGAGCCGGCTGTCCAATCCGGGTCGCTGTCCGAGGCGGGCAACCGGTTGCAGCGAGGGCCCTCGCGGGCAGACGGGGCAGGGCTGCGCCCAGGAGCAGCCCCGGGTCTCCTAGCGGCCAAGTGGAGCCGGCTCAGGCACTGGGAGGCCGCAGGCCGAGGCGCGTGGGGAGAGGGAGAGGCTTAGGGCGCGCCCCGGCCCGAGGGCCCCCACCCCCGGAGGGCAGGCGGCGCTGTGGGCGGGGCGCAGGGCGGGCAGGGGCAGGCGGCACTAGCGTCCAGGTGCGCTGGGAGTGCGGGCAAGGAGCGGCTGGGAGGCCGAGGACGCGGCCTGCACTTCTGCGGGCGGGAGCGGTCAGGGAGCGCGTCAGCGGGGAGCTGTGGTGTCCCCCGAGCCTGGGCTGCAGCCGGTGGAGGGCCAGCTGGACTCGCAGGCCCCTCTGGACTGCTCGGCCGGCAGGCCCTTGGCGTGGAGCCGCTGCCCAGCAGGCCCTGGGAACACCGGATGAGGGGAGCGGGCGTGACCGCCGCAGAGCAGCCGCCACCCCGGGGCACGAGTGCCCGGGGTCCACCCTTCCCGGCCTCCTGCAGCGCCGGCCCGGCCGCGGCTGCGCTGGGTCCAAGCGTGGAGCCGAGAGCCGGGGCCAGCTCTGGAAGGAAAGTGGACACAGCTGTTGGCAAGGGCAGGCCAGACGGGGGGCGGCCGGCCGGGGCGCCCTCCACGCCCGGGCTGGCGGGCCTGGGGGCCTGGGCGCCTTCGGCCCCGCCACCGGTCAGACACCCGGTGCCACGTGAGCAAGGCCACCCTGGCCTACCCCAGGGCGCGCAGCCCGGCCGCCGAGGACACCCCAAGTGCCCGTCCCCACGCCGGGCCGTCGCCCCAGAGCCGTCCCCTCGAGGGGAAGCGCCTGCGTGTGCCGACGCTTTGCCGCCGACCCGCTGCCGGCGGGCTCTGGGCCGCACTGGCGAGAAGGCCCGCCGCCACGGCCCCCGCCCGCTGTCCAGGCACTCACCGGCCCGGCGTCGCCCTCGCGTGGTCCGCAGCCCAGACCGCGACGCGGCCCTTCGCCTTGTCTTCGCCCCGCGCCGGCCAGAATAGCCTCTGCCGTGGCTGCAGGGCGCCCCGCGCGTCCGCCCGGGCCTGGCCCTGGCCCTCTGCCGTGGACTCGCCCCGGCCGGCGCGGGCAGCCCAAGGCGCAGCCTTCGCAGGACGTGCCTCGCGGGTCATGCGGCGGCTCCCCAGCCCCAGGGGAGGGAGCGGGCAGGCCGGAGGGCCCAGGGTGGACGGAGCCGTGCCCGCGGGCCTGGTCCGCCTCGGACAGCGCCTTCCGAGCAGCAGCAGCTGAAGGGCTCTCGAGGGCGCTCTTTACCCTGAGACCAGCTAGCCCACGGCAGCCTCGCTGGGGCCCACAGTGCCGCCCGCGCGGAGGTCGCGTGGATGCCTTGGGGCGCCCTCCCGCACCCCGCCCTGGCCAGAGTCCTGGGCGGCGTGGCCAGCTGCAGCCACACGTCCTCGGCTCCAGGATGGCGCAGATGTGCTTCCGGGGAGCAAGCTCCGCACTGTTGGCTGCTGCAGGCCCGAGGGCCGGGCCGCAGGTGCGGGTGCCGGGACAGCGCGGCCTCGTGGAGGAAGGGCCTGGCTGCAGCCCCGCACGGCGGAGCTCCTGGCGGCCGCCCCAACCGCTGCTCTGCGGCAGCCCCTCCCTGAGCCCTGCCGTCCCGGGCTGGGCTGGAGACCGGCCCCTCCCACAGGGAAGCCAAGGGGCCTGGGCGGACCCCAGAGACCACCCGTGGAGGCCCGCCCCAGCTCAGCGGCAGGGCCGGCTCCAAGGTGCAGGGGTGCGCACCCCCACTTCCCACTTTGCTGCCTCGTGCTGAGCTGCCGGAGCCAGCGGCTCTGCTCTGGCTTGGGACACCTGGCCCAGCCGTGTCTGTGGCTTCTCCCCGGGCTGTGGGGGACCCCTCTGCTGTCCCTGTGCTGGCGCCCACGGTCCTGGGGCTGGGCCCCCGTCCACGGCAGCCGCCTCAGGGTCACCTGGCTCTGCGGGGCCTGCCCTCTCGGCGCTGCGGCCCACGGACCTACTGAGCTGGGGCCGCGCGGCGTGGAGGCTCAGCCACAGGGCGGGCGGTGGTGCAGGCCCGGGCAGCCCTGCCATCTGAGCCTGTAGGACCCGGCTGGCCCGAGGCCTCCCTCCCAGGGCTGCTGAGGCCCAGGCACCCCCTCTGGCCCATCCTTGGCCCCTGCTCTGCCACCAGCCAGGGACTGTCCTGCTTCCCGGGCTGCCCGTGCGCCCCCCCGGGGCACTGGCCCGCAGTGGATCCCGCTGGGACTGCAGCTCTGCTGGGCTGGGCCAGGTCCGCCCGTGTCCGGTGATGCTGCGGCCCTCCCGCTGGGCTCCAGGCCACGCGTGCACGTGCACATGTGTGTGCTGACGGCATGTGCGTCCATGTACTCGCGTGTGCACGCATGCCTGCGTCCGTGTTGCATTGTGTGCGTGCACATGCATGCGTGTGCATTGCGTGTGCGAGGAAGGGAGCGCAGGCCGCACCTCGCCGGGCGTCTCCCAGCCCCTCTGCGCCCCAGGCGGTGCATCTGGCAGGCAGGAGATGGGCCAAGGCCCCGGCCCAGGTCAGGGGCAGTTGCGGTAGGGACGCCTCACCGGCCTTGCACCCCGCACATGCCCGGGCGGAGCCCAGGGCCGTGGCCGTGGCGGTGAAGCGGCCCCTGCGCACCTGGGGAGCAGGCGGGTGCAGAGGTGGGTGAGCGGAGGAGGCAGGCGCTGGGGCCTGGTGTGGGGACGCTGTGATGAGGGGCAGTGGGGACATGACCGAGTGCAGGGATGCTCATTTTAAAGTGGCCCCTTTCGGAGGCCTCCCTAGGGCGCAGGGGCCGAGCGCCACCCGAAAAGGACCCCGCAGCCACCGCAGCATGCATCCGGTCCCCGGCCAGGGAGGGGCCCCAGGCGCGGCAGGCCCTCCTGCCCCCGCTGCCCCTCAGCTGGGGGCTTCAGCCGATCCGCCTGTCCTGCTCCCCGCTGTCTCTGGGGAGTCCTCTCGCCCCCCCACACACCTCTGGCCTGCACCCCAGCTCTCATGTGCATGAATAAATAAATTCTTAAAAAACCAAATACGTAAAATGGGTCCTCTCATATTGCCTGAATTTTGTCTTTATTCATTGAAAATAATGGGTGTCCTGGGATGAGGGGCTCAGGGAGGGCACCCGGGGGGAGGCAGGTCCACGCCCCAGCCCAGATGCCCTGTCACAGGCTCCACGGTCCTGCCAGTCCATGCCTGCCCCCACCTGCCCCTTGCACCTGCCCCTGCTCCAGCCCC
>JAGFMF010012010.1:700250-752935 GCA_019455555.1 Galemys pyrenaicus
TGGGCGTGGCGGGCGGGCGCTGGGGGGTGTCCGTCCCGGGGCTGGGCGGGGCGGGCGGGCGCTGGGGGGTGCCGCGTCCCGGGGCTGGGCGGGGCGGGCGGGCGCTGGGGGGTGTCCGTCCCGGGGCTGGGCGGGGCGGGCGGGCGCTGGGGGGTGTCGCGTCCCGGGGCTGGGCGGGGCGGGCGGGCGCTGGGGGGTGTCCGTCCCGGGGCGTGCCCCCAGTGAGCGCTCGCAGCCTGGTGGGCGACGGCGACTTCGGGGCTGCAGGGGCGGGTGGCTCACGGCCAAGGCCGGGCGCACAGCAGGAGCTGCAGGGACATGTGGCCGGCGGCGGGTGTGCGCACTACGGCGCTGCCGACCGCTCCAGCCTCGCCCCGGGGTGTTCCCATCTCCAAGCACCCCGCGGATCAAGGGGTGTGGAGACGTGTGGGAGCGGCCCCGTCGGGGACAGGCCTGGACGCACGGACACGCGGCTGTCCCCGGCCTGGGGGTGCGGCCTGCACTGGGGCCGGCGGCCAGCCCTCGCCCCCGCGGACCACCCACCCGCCGCCGTCTCCCCAGACCGCTGGCCGTGGAGAGGCCGGGCCGCCCCACGCCGCCCTGGCCACCGGGCTCGCTGCGCCCCTCCCGTGTCCCGCGCCTGAGGCGGGCAGGGGCCGAGGGCAGGCGGCCGGCCCCGCTCTGGCGACACCTCCCCGTTGGCTGGGGCAGGACACGGGCCTCCTGGGGCTGGCCATCAGCCAAGGCGCCGCGCCACCTGCCCAGAGGAGGCCGAGCCGGCCGGGTGGGCGGCCTGGGGCGGCATGGCCAGGAGGGCTCCCACGTGGACAGCGCCGGCAGCCTGCCCCAGCGTCAGCGCGTGTCCCAAGGACAGGCGGCCCGGGAGCGCCGGCGGGTGGGAGCTGGCGTCCAGAAGGCAGGGTCTGGCGGCCAGAGGGCCGGCCCCGCCTTGTGCTCTCGGCGGGCGACGTGCGGAGCCTGCGGCAGGAAGGGCACTGGGCCCACCGGCCGCCGCAGCCTGGGACAGCGAGCCAAGCCGCGTCTCCCACCAGGAGGCCAGGGCGGGACCGGACACTGCCCCCGCGGGGCGCCCAGGCCAGGCCCTTTCCCTGAGGCTGCAGCCCCAGGCAGGTGGAGGGGGGCGGAGGACCAACCCGCCAGGACCCTGGCCTCAGAGAGGCCCAGACGCCCCGGAGACGAGGGTCTTCTTTAGATTTTCTGTGATGCACACGAGAGCTGGGTGCAGGCGGAGGTGCGGGTGAGTCCCCAGAGACAGCGGGGAGCAGAGCAGGCAGATGGACTGAAACCCACGGCTGAGGGGGCAGCAGGAGGCAGGAGAGGCTACTGCGCCCTGGGGTCCCTCCCTGGCCGGGATCAAACTCGCGCTGCAGTGGCTAGCGATAGCGTGATGGCAGGAGACAACCCTGCGCCCCCGGGGAGGCCCGAAACGTGGGTTTTTAAGTGTTTAAAACACGGGGTTCAGGCCCGTGGGTGCCTGTCAAGGCCCCTGTCCCCTCGGACGCCGGGCTCCGTCCCTGGGCCCCTTGCTCAGCAGATGGTCCAGGAAGTGTCCCCAAGGGGGCCCTGCAGGCGGTCCCCCCGTGGGCCCCTGTCCACTCGCCCCGCAGGGCTGGCGGCACCCCAGCAATCCCGGCCGCCTGGGAGAGGCGCTGGCACCGGGCAGGCCCCGGCCCCGGCCCTGCACTGCCGCAGCCTGCGTCTCGCCCGCATGCGCCGAGTCTGCACGACGCCAGGCCAGGCCCGCCCGGCGCAGGCCAGGGCCCAGTGCGCCGGGAGAGACCGGCCAGCACGTGCCAGGCCGCTCCGGCCACTCGCGGCGGCTTGGGGCAGGGAGCGGGCGGGCACGGCCACTTGGGGGCGCCCAGCGGCCAGGGAGAGGCAGGGACGCCCCACTTACCAGGCCAGGGCGGCCCAGGGCCAGCTGCACAGTCGGGGGCCAAGGCCTCCACGCCCCCGCTGCCCGGGGGCACCCCCCACGGGGTACATGCCGACGGCCCGTGGGCGCAGGGGTGGGCGGAGAAGAGGCCATCACACCAGAGCGGTGGACTCTGCCCTGGCACGTGAGGGGCGCAGGGCACGGCCAGTCAGAAGGGCCGAGATGCAGGTGCCCCGGGCGGAAGCAAGCAGTGGAGCGGAATGGAGGGACCGGCGAGCCCTGGCGTCGGGGCGCGGGGCTGACGTCCGGCCAGCGCTGGGGGCGTGCGCCGGCGAGGGGTCCCCAGAACTCCGCCGGAGCAGAGCCGAGGGGTCCCCAGAACTCCGCCGGAGCAGAGCAGCAGTGGCAGCCCCACAGCCCGCAGGCGGGCACGGCGGGCCCGGCCCCGGCCCCGGGGAAGTGCCAGCGCACAGAGGCGCCCTGGCCTGTCCATGCGGCCCGTTGGGGTGAGGGCGGGACCACTGGGGCCGCAGAGCTGCAGCAGCCGGAGGGGCCCGCCCTGCGGGGTGCTGTCCTGGAGCCGGCCTGAGGGTGCCTAGACCAGAGGGCGGGGCAGCTGCGCGTGCCTCCCCTCGAGACGCGCCCGGCACAGTCCAGCCCCTCGGGGCCAGGCCAAAAGCATCCCCAGCAGGGACCAGGTGCTTGCCAGCAGCTGGCAGCGCTGAGGGCGGTGCCAGGGCCCTGCAGGCCCCTCCACCGGCCGCCGGGAGCAGTCAGCTGCCCAGCCAGGCCCCGGTCAGCAGATCCTTGCTGCGACGGCCCCCGCCTGCTTCCCTCCCCTCCCAGAGGCCTCCCCAGCCCCGCTCTGGCCCCAGAGCAGCCCCCGCCCCTGGCTGCCCCACGTTGGCCCCTGGGCTCCGTCCAGCTGGCCCCGGACGTGTCTGCGGCTGGGTCTCGGACTGGCCAGCTCGGCCCTTGCCTTCAGCCTGCCCTGCCCACCGCTCGCTGCCCGCGCCGGGGAGCACTGCCCGCGGGCCCTCGGGGCGCCCGTCAGGGAGCTGCTCGCCCCACTCCAGGGCCGCTCAGCCAAGCCTCCCCCTCCCTGCTGGCCGGGGCCAGCCTTGCAGGGCGACTGCCGGGGCTGCAGGCTGCTCCCACGGGGCGCCTCCCACTGCGCAGGCCTCCACCCGCGCCTGCCCGGCTCCCTCTTCCCATCAGGGCGCATCTGCAGCTCTGGAGGACTCAGGCACGTGTCTCCTGCCTTGCCTCCTGGCGCAGGTGCCCGGCACTCAGCCTGCCCCGAGTCGAGAACGAGCCACCTGCCCGGGCCCGACCTGGGCGTCCTGTCCGCTGGGGGCGGCCCAGCTGCCCGAGGACCAGGGCCCCTGGGCCGGAGCCGCGTGGACGCTGGGAACCCCTCGGCCTGCGCTGGCCCGCCGCCCCTTCCTGCTCTCCGTCCGCGCCAGCCAGGAGCACCTGCATCTACTCCCCATGCCGGCGCCCAGAGCTTCCAGGCCAGGTGGCCTCCCTGAGTCGGGGCGCCGGGGGAGCTGGGCCCACAGCCCCGCCGAGCCCCCTGCTGGCGCTGCCCCGGGGCTCGGGGCTGGTCCTCTCGATTCCCGTGCCAGGCACGAGCCCCCAGCCAGACACTGCCCGCCCGCCCATGCCCCCGGGGTCAGGCTGGTGCCGGGAAGGGCACAGAACAAGTGTGCGCTCCCCGCCGACAGGCAAGGAAGGGTCCCGGAGCCCTCTGTGGCTTTTTCGGCTTTAATCACACCATTGTCTCAGAGGCGGCCAGGGGCACAGCAGGCGGGGCCGGGGGCAGGAGGCCGCAGGCTCCCGCCCACCGCACCTCGCTCTGGGCTCTCGGTCTCTCATCTGCTTCTGCTGCGGCTTCTCTTCTCCTGCTGTTCTTCCGCTGGCGGCCTCGTGACGCCACCTTCTACGCCCGCGTCCAAGCCCAGGTGCGCCCACCGTGCAGGCCCCGCGGGCCCGAGCAGCACCGCAGGGGTCGTCGTCACACCCTCGGCGGGAGGGCGGAAGGCCTGGCCCTTTCCTCGGACGCTGCACGAGCCCAAGGGAGGCGGCCCCGGGCAGCTCTGCGCCCAGTGGCGGAGGCGTCTTTTCCCTGGATTGTCCAAAAACGCCACGGTTCTTCAAGACTTCTTGAGAGCGCTAATTTTTTACGGAGGTGAAGTTCATCTGGCATTCACGGTTTCCAAGTGCAACGGCATCTGGAGCAGTCACCAGGGGCCTCACCTGTGCGGCCACAGCCCGCCCCGCCCAGCAACCCGTCCCCCACCCAGCTGTGGGCAGTTCGTAGAGAGGGGGTCCCACGGAGGACACGTGTGTCTGTTCCTCACACCCAGTGTTTTCAAGGCTCACCCACGGCGCAGCACGGGCCGCCCCTTTTCACAGCTGAGTAATATTCCATTCCGGGAATGCGCCACACACCCTCACGCGCCCTGGCGGTCAGGTGGGCTGCCCCACGCACTGGCTCTTCTCCTGTGTGGACGCAGGTGTGGCTTGTAACGTGTCTGACGTGGAGGTACCTGAATCTACCCAGGGCTCTTAAAAATAAAACATCCCTATAGCAAAGCAGAAACAGCCTCGAAAACTGAAACTCCAAAGACACCGTCCCAAAGGGTGTGTTAACCGCTTGGGCACCCCAGGAGCCGGCCGGCGGTGCTGGTGCGGACAAGGCCAGGGCAAGTGCCAGCAGGGCCAGCCCGCCCAGCAGGCACAGGGCCCTACTCGGAGCGGGAAGGAACCCCACCCACAAGGGGAGCCCACTTGAAGCGCCTGCAATGCCCCGCCCCGCCCAGCACAAGAACAAGGAGACACGAAGGGAAGCGCTTCAAACCCCTCCTGGAGGGCAGAGCCCTCCTTCACCTCGGCCACTCCGCACGAAGCGCCGTGCCGGGAGACGGAAGGCCCATCCACTTCCCGAGCCGATTCAGAGCAGGGAGACCCTCCGTTCGGTTCTGCGCCTGGACCGCGCTGGTCTCTGCGCTGAGACTCTGAAGAGGCAGCGCGACCGGCCGGCGGGTTTCTCCGTGTCCCTCAGCCCCTGCTGCCCGTGCCCGCTCCGCCCAGCCCGCTGCCCCCACTGGTGGGCGTCCAGGCCCCGGCGCCATGCACAGGGGACGAGGGGCTCAGCAGCAGAGCCCGCCCTGGTGCCGGAGCCCTGGCCGGAGCCACGGGTGCACGGTGGGGACCCTGCTCCAGAGCCCGTCCTGGCGCGGGGACCTCGGCGGGCCAGGAGCGTCTCTGCCTCGGAGGGCCGGGCGCAGGCGGCCCGGGTAGCGAGGTGCCTGTCCTGCACCGGGGCGCGTGAGGGGAGCCAGGGAAGACGCACCGGACAGCTTCCCCTTCAGACGGACCTGGCGGAAGCCGTGGGCTCCGCGAGAAACCGGCCGCGCGCGGGTCCACGGGGGCAGCGGCGCCAATCCAGGGCCCCTCCGTTCCCACCCGCAGGCGAGGGGCTGGGGCAGCGCTGTGGGCAGCAGGGCCCCCGGGACAGCACAGAGCCCCTGTGGCCGGGCCGTGGCGCCACGGCCATCAGACGCAGGAGGGGCAGAACAGCCAAGGCCAGACACAGGCCCAGCCCCACCGCACGGCCTCCACACAGGCGAGCCCCCGCCTGGGGACAGAGACCTGCAGGGCTCCCGTGGCCACTCCACACAACTGAGGTGGCTGGGCCAGCATGCGGCGCCCGGCCACAAGGGCGCCCCGGCCACGAGGGTGCCCTGAGCACGCAGCTTCCCAGCCATGAGAGTGTCCCGGCTGCAAGGGCGTCCCGGCCACGAGGGCGTCCCGGCCATGAGGGCGTCCCGGCATCCCCACTCTCAGCTCAGGCCCCGTGACCTCTCCTAACTGGAGCCTGAGAGGCGGCACAGCCTCAACCACCACCGGCCAACTGCCGGCCACCTGCGCAGACTCAATTAGGCCGCCGGTGTCTGCCACACGCCATTTAACAGAAGCCTGCCGGCCTTCCCGCTGCGGCCTGCAGCCTGGGCCTGCCCCAGCCCCGGCCAGCCGCAGCGCTGGCCTCCGCAGCTCAGGCCCCACAGCCCGGCCCGGGAGTGGGTGCGGGGCGTCCACACTCCCTCCCGCCACCACCACTGGACGTCGGGGCCGCCTGGACAGTGAGGGCCGGGCATTCCTGACTGCTGGCCCTTGGGACCCCCAGTCGCCCCAGCAGGAGCCAGCGCATCCCGCCGCTGGCCCATGGACGAGCCTTCCGCAACGACCTTGGCAGCAGCCGCCCAGAGGAGCCTGCGGCCGGCGCAGCCACAGCACGGTGCCCCGCGGGCCGGCTGAGCACACCACACAGGCCCTGCCACTCAGGACGGCGGCCCCTGCTGGGCGGCCAGAGCCCCGCTGAGGCCCAGGCTGCTAGCAGGTCAGCGCCCATGGGGCCCCCGCGCCCCCGCACCTGGGCCAGGGGCCTCAGCTCTGCTCAGCACTTCCAGCCGCACCCACACCATGTGTGCCGTGCCCCGGCTGCAGCCGCTCCGCCAGGCAGGGCGGACGGCACTGGGCTGGAGGACTCGGGAGTCCGGCAGGTGCCCGGGGGCCAGTTGACGCCACAGCCCGAGGCAGGACGGCCCTCCAGGCCTGCCCGTCCGAACCCCAGGCAGCGAGCGCGGAGGAGGGCCAGGGTTCTCTGAGCACAGCCCTCGGGGAGGCGCCCCGCCCACGCTGCCGGGAAGGCTAGGAGGCCATGGGCAAGGAGCGCTGCCCCCCTGGAGGCACCCCGCCCACGCTGCCGGGAAGGCTCTGGAGGCCATGGGCAAGGAGCGCTGCCCCCCTGGAGCAGCGACAAGGAAGGGCGACTTGGGGTGCGCTTGAGGCGTCTCCTCAGGGTGCGTGGCTGAGAGCGGGGCCTCCCTGCACGGGCCAACCCCCCGGCACAGGACGCACCGCCCTGCCCTGCCGCTGGCAGGCTCCCTCAGGGGCAAGCCAGCAGCCCGCGCATGCCACTGCGGCCACCAGGGCAGGCACTGCAGCGGGCACTGGGCCCCCAGGCTGGGGCTCCCGGCCCAGCCGCCGGCCACCAGCAAGGAGGGGACAGCCCAGTGACAAACACGCAGACCAGTCACGTTGCTCAAATGAAGACAGCAGAGACACCGAAGAGCCCACCTTCTTAGCGCTCAGCTGTCTCGGAGACTCTGTGGGCCCAAGGCCAGAGAGCACCCGGGGCCCCACGCGGGTGGGGTGTGCCCCGAACACGGGCCCTGGGACAGCCACGGGTCCTCAGAGGCCGGCGCAGGAGCCTGTGCGTGTCGCTTTAACGGAAACCAGTCGTTGCCCGCGGGGACCAGCTGGCTGGAGGGATGAGGCCTGGGAGCAGAGCAGCCGGAGGGCGCTTCCCAGCACTTCCGAGAGCGACAGCATCGAGGACTATTTTTGGACTCAGAATATTCTGCACCATGGTGGCGAGCGAGAAGCTCAGCGTTCAGCTTGGAGCAGAGCAGGGGCTAAATCAGGACTGCGCTTTGCACGCATCTCCGTCCAAACACACGGAGCAGGGCGGCCTGGACTGCAGGCCGTGGTCCGCCACGTCCTCCTGGCGGTCACTCGGCACGTCCACTCTCCGGGCCGGCACCTCCCCGGGCCCACCATGTGCACACGCGTGCCAAACGTGTCAGGTCAGATGGGCAGGGAACCGGACGCGGGCGTGACCCAAAGCCGGAGCCTGACCTGTGTGGGGTACGCCGGGCACGTCCCGGCAGCCGAGCTTCCAGGACCCTGGGCCCCAGGGCCAGCGCCCCGGCAGCAGCCCAGCTCTGACCCAGCAGGGCACCACTCGGCCAACCTGGGGGCCAGGCAGGGAGTCGGTTTGGGGGACAACCTGGGGCACAGGCCAGCCAGCGCCACAGTGGGCAGGCGGACTGGCCGGTGCGGCCCTCCTCTGAGCCCCAGGACTGGCCGGGCCCCTGGCGCCAGCCCCTGAAGCGGCTGGCCGGAAGGACAGCTGCCAGCTGAAGCAGGAACGCAGCCTCCAGTGCCCCCAGGCAGCTACCTCCCCCAGTGAAGGACTTTCCCTAAAGGGGACCCGCCAGTGACTGAAACCGCTTTGCTGAAGAGGAGCAGAGCCCCCAGCCCTGTCCCCCTCTCTCCCTCCCACAGCAGAAGGCGGCAGCGGCCCTGGGAGTCTCTTCCACAGCCCTCTGGCCCTGGAAAGGCGTCCAGGGGCCCCAGGACCCCAAAGAAAGGGTTTAGAGGTACCGGGAGTTTACTTGGCTTAGGGCAGATCTCCCTGGTCCTGCCATTTTTATTGGAAAATACTGCGCTGCCCACCCCAAAACGTTACCTTTGCACACGTGGACCAGGTGACATCGAGAGGCCAGAGCCCCCTCCGTACAGCTCTGCTGCAGAGGGGGCCCCTCCCCTGGGCCCGCCGGCCGTGCCTCGGAGAGCCAGAGCCGCGCTGCAGCGGGAGTGCGCTGCGGCGGGAGTGCGGAGGGCGCAGGGCGGTGGGCCAGGAGGCCCGAACCACACCCAGGCCGAGAAGCCGGGCCCTGCCCAGCCCTCGCCGCTGCAGGAAGCCCCGCAGGGGCTCAGGGCTGCTAAGCCCCCAGCCAGGCGCAGAGCGGAGCCCTCCTGGCCCCGGAGCGGGTCCCGGAACCCGGGCCGGGTCTTCCCAACCGACCGAAGCCTCTCCAGCGCGCGCCAGCAGAGGTGACTTAAGGAAACCCCCAACTTGAGAGACCACCCACAGCGGGGGAGGCCGCCGGGAAGCCGCATCCAGAAGCGATCGGCGCGGGGGCGGCGGGGCGGGCTGGGTTCCGCGGGTGGGTCAGTCACACTGCGGCTTCGGATGTGAAAGGCGCCCAGAGGCACCGGCTCGGAGTCGCCGCGGAAACCCCACCCCAGCAACCGAGACCCCACGCCCCAGCCCTCCCGGCGCCCCGGCAGCCGGCGCCCGACGCCCGCGGCGCGCGCGGGACCCCGCGTCGGGCTCCCCAGCCACCGCACCGGACCCCGCGCCGAGCGCGCCGGGCCCTGCTCTGGCCGCAGCGGACACGAGCCCGGGGCGGGCGGCGGGACGCGGCGCCCGCAGTGCGACTGGCGCAGCCGCCAGGGCGCGGGCGCGCCGCCCGGACCCCGACCCCGCGCCGCCGCCGCGGAGGGGCAAGCGCCGGGCGGGGGCCGCACCGCCGGCCCCTCCGCGGCTGCGAAGCCGGGCGCGCTCGGCCGCCGGCAGGGCAGGGCACCTGCCACTGCGCCCGAGAGGACGCGGAGGGGACAGGCAAAGGATGGGGACGCGGACCGGGCCGAGGTGCGGATCGGCCCTGTTTCGGGAAGGCAGGGCCGGGGCGGGGTGGGGGGCGCTCTGGGCACCGGGAAGAGAAGACCGAGGATCCCCTCCAGAAACTGGGAAGAGGGGAGAGGGGCTCCCTCGGAATGCGGGGGCGGCGGGGGGCACCCCGGGCCAGCAGAACCCGCGCGGGAGCACGGAGGAAGAGCGACAGTCCGGCGCGCGGTCCGTCCTTCCAGGGCCGGGAGAAGCAGCGGGCGGCCGTCCCGGCGGCTGGTCGGGGACCCCGCGAGCAGGGAGGCGAGCGCCCAGGGGGCCGGCCGGCGGGCGGGGGTCCCGGTGCGCCGCCCCGGAGCCGGAGCGCCAGGGTCGCGCTGCAGCCGGGCAGAGGGCGGAGCGCGCCCCGCCGCCGGAGGGATGGCCCGAGCGGGGCGCCGGGCTGCGCAGGGCGGCGGCGCGCGGGCGCGGGGCGCGGGCGGGCCTGGGGGCGGGCGGGGGCGCTCACCTTGGGTTTGTACAGCCACTTTCGGAACCTGTTCATCATCGCCGCGCCGGCCCCGGCCGGGCCCCGGCGGCCCTCGCCTCCGCAGCGCTGCGCCCGGGCCCGGCGTCGGCGCGGGGCGGCCGCGGAGGCCGGGCCGGGACCGGGGCCCGCGCGGTCCGGGGCTCCGGGGCAGCGGAGCCGGGCGCCGGCGGCCGCGGCAGGTGCGCGGGGCAGGTGCGCGGCGCGGAGGACGCGGCGAGCGGCGCGCCGAGCGCTCCCGCAGCCCCGCGGCGGCCGACTGGGCGCACGCACGGACGGACGCGGGCCCAGGGCGCGCGGCTCCCCGCCGCCGCCGGCTCCCCGCGGCCGCCGACACCCCGCGCCGCCGCCGGCTCGGCCGCCCCCCGCACATGCGCCGAGCGCCGCGGGCCGCGGGCGGGGCCGGCCGGGGGGCGCCCAATCCCCGCGCGCGCCGCGCCCCGCCCGAGCGCGCGCCCCGCCCGCCGGGCGCCCGGGCCTCCGTCCGGGCCGCGGAACTACGAGTCCCGAGGGGCGCTGCGGGCGGCAGGGCCCTGGAGCCGCGTCCCCGGCGGCGCGGCGGGCGCTGTGCATTCTGGGGCTTGTAGTCTTCCCGCCCGCCTCTCCGGCGCGTGCCGCCGGTTGCTAGGGGACGACGCCCAAACGGCACGCCGGCGCGGGTCCAGGGGTGCCGGCCGAGCAGGAGTGAGTCGGGGGCGCCGACGCGCGTCCCGAGGCCCCTCGTCCCGCCGGCCCTGGCTCTGCTGGCGGCTGCAGGTGCCGGGAGCGCCGCGGAACCGCCGACAGGTACGAGGCCCGGCAGGTGGGCGCGGAGGGCGCGGGCCGGCGGGCGGCGCGGCCACCCTCTCCCGCCGCCGCGCGTCGCGGGCGGTCCTCGCCTCCCTGCCCCTGCCGGCCGCGGCCGCCGCGTCGTGCCCGCGCCCCCGCGAGAGCGACGAATGCTCTGGGGCGCAGACTCCCGTGTTCGCAGCCCGGGCCCACCCTGCATCCACAGAAGCAGTCGCCGCACTCTAAGAAGCCATGAGGCGCCGCGCCAGAGGTGGAAAGGAGCGGGCGCCCCGGTGGCACCTGCCCGGGGCCGGCGACCGGGGCGGTGGGTCCGCAGCACCCCGCTAGCGCCCGCCCCGGCCCGCGGAACCTGTTACAGGGCGATGTGGGTGCAGGCGCGGCTCCCGCCGGGCGAGCCCCTCCGAGGGCCCCCCGCCTGCCGCCTCCCCTGTTGTCTCCGAGCCCACTCCACTCAGTCCTCCCTTTCGCAGCTGTCCGTTATACGTGGCGAATGTGTATTTGTCAGGGGACACAGAGCGTGCTTTGGGGGAGTAACTCATTCCGAGGTGCACCTGCGCACAGCCCAGTGCTGCGTCCTCTCCCCTCCACTTTCTGACCTGCTGCGCTCCGCCGGGCCCCCCACATCCACTCGCGTCCCAGCGGCAGCACTGTGGCGTCCTTCTGGAGAGCCGAGCAGCGTCCCCTCGATTTCCTCTCCCAGCCGCTGGACTGCGCGGCTAGCCCCTCGACGTGGCCGGCGTGGGGCAGGCCGCGGTGAGCACAGGTGCAGTGCTTCCACGCTCTTTGGGCAGGTGCCTGGGTGCGGGGTGCTGGGCCTCCTTGCCCACTCTGCTCCCTGGGCTGGTGTGCACCCCGCGGCGTGCAGGGCCCCCTTCGCCCAGCCCTTGCCAACACTGTTACTCCGGCACAGGCTGTGCCGGCCGGGCGAGGCCCCTCCCCACGCCTTTGATCTGCGTGCCCCCAGCTCTGGGTCCCTGATGCCCAAACTCTTCTGTGCGCCTGGCCCCTGACCTCGAGTGCAGCAGCAGGTGACCAGCCCAGTGCTCTGCTCCTGGACACACTGTCCTCCCTGCCCGCGGGGGCTGCATCTGCACGGCTCGAGCGACAAGGCCGCGTCCCGGCCTTCCCAAAGCTTACCCTTCTGCCTTAACCCCGGCTTGGCCCACTGCCCGTCATTCGCCGCTTGAGCCTAGCAGGCCCCCTCAAACTCAATGGGTTCAAGACTGCATTTTCAGGCTCCCCAGACAGCCAGTTCCTTTCCCAGCCACGGTTCCCAGTGGGGAACTTGGGGCAGGCATTTGATGGTGAGTGCTCTGCGGGCCTGGAGCGGCCTGGTGCCCCCAGGCTGCGCTCCTCACTCCTCATTCCTCAGGAGAGTGGATTAGTTGGCCGGCTCCGGCTCCTCTGCACGTGAGGACACCCACTCACACCCCTGCAGGCAATTATTCTCTCTTATAAAGATTTATTCACAGGGCCTCCCTGGTGGCGCAGTGGGTTAAGCAACACACTAACCGCAGCCACTGCAGCGCGAGTTCGATCCCTACTGCTGGCCAGGCGGGGACCCACATGGCGCAGCAGACCTCTCCTGCTGTGCCCGCTGCTCCCCTCAGCAGTGTGTTTCAGTCCGTCTGCCTGTTCTGCTCCCCGCTCTCTGTGGTGAATCCTCTCACCCCCCACACCTCTGGCCTGTACCCCAGTGCTTGTATGCATAAATAAATAAATCTTTAAAAAAAAAGATTTATTCACGCATATAAGAACTGGGGTACAGGCCAGAGATGGGGGGCTGAGAAGACTCCCCAGAGGCAGACTGGGGAGCAGAACAGGTGGACCCACTGAAACCCACTGCTGAGGCGGCAGGGGGAGGCAGGAGAGTCTGCTGCGCCATGAGGGTCAGCTCCCTGGCTGGGGGTCGGACTCACAGTGCAGTGGCTGCGGATGCTTCACAGTGCAGTGCTTAACCCCTGCGCCACCAGGAGACCCTGGCAAGATGATTTTTCAGTCCGTGAAGGAGGTTCAGGCCAGGCCGCCCGGGAGGCGCAGCAGCCCAGCCCCAGGAGCAGGACCCCTCCTCTGCCGGTCTGGCACGGAGGCTGCCTGGTTTCCTGCCATCACCTCCTGAGTCGGGCAGCTGGGTGGAAGCGGGAAGAGACACGCCCTCCCCTTCTGGGACGCTGCAGAGGTCTCCTCTTCTCGGCAAGCCCGCTGCCCGGGCCAGAAGCGCCGCCTTCCCCGCCGCAGGCCCAGCTGGGCGTGACTCAGGAGGACGCTGGGGAAGCAGGGGGCGCCGCGGTCACCCCGGGAAGCTGCCTGTGAAGAGCCAGCCTTTGAGCGTGACGCGGCAGGAATCCCGGGGGACCGCCTTGGCCAGATCGAAAGCCGGAAAGGGCTGCGTTTTAATTAGGCCACGCTGGGGTCTGCCCGCGGTGCGGTGCGGTGCGGCGGGCGTTGGTGCCCTCGCTTCCGTCTGCGGGGACTCGCTGGGGAAGAGGCGCCTCTACAGTTCCCTGGCACACGCGCTTCGTCAGGGAGCGAAAATCAGTGTGAAGACAGTCGTAGCTTGGGAGCTAAACCCGCCCCCGGGAGGCAGGCTCACGCGCTCAAGTGAAGCCGTGCTAAAGGCAGCCGTGGGGCTGCAGCAGCGGCACGCCTACTTCCCACCCAATACGCCTCTGTGTTCGCAGGGCACTCGGGAAGCCGGGACCCCAGCGTCCCTCTTCCTGACGTCCAGCGGCATCCGGCCCAGGTGTGAACACGCGCCCGGCTGGGCTCCGGGGCTCCCCCGTCCCCGGCCCCCGATGCCTCGGGGCTTGCACTCCAAGTGGGCGCGGTGGGCCCCCGCCGCCCGTCACTCCTGGCGTCAGGCACAGGCGGCCTCTTCCTCCAGGCGGGGCTGCAGCAGAGGGCAGGCCCACCCCGCAGCCCCACTGGCCAGTGGGGACTTGGTCTCAGCCGCCCGTCCGTGGGCCTGGCCTGGGGCTCAGGCCGCCCCATGGCCGGATGTGCGGCTGTGGGCGGCTCCCTGCCTGTGTGGCCCTGGCCACCAGCCGGCCGGGTTCCTTGAAGCACCGAGGCCTTCTGGGGGTCAGACAGAGGGAGTGAGAGGCCTTCAATCCCAGCTGGGCAGCGAGCCGGCCACCACCACCCCCATCCCCCCAGGATTAGTTCTCCCCGTGGGCCCCCCAAAGTGAGCACAGTGTGGGCCACTGCCCAGGGGGGTGAGCCACACTGAGGACCTGCCGCGGGGCTGGCCCCCTCCAGCACCTTTCCCTGCCTCTGCACTCCTGCTGGGCGGGGCCAGGCCAGTGCTTCCCCAAGCTGGCCCCGCCCACCCTGTGCTCACAGCCACTGGCCAGTGAGGGGCTCCAGAGCAACAGAGAGGTGGGAGGAAGGGAGGCGGCAAGGGGCGGGGTTGCGAAGGGCGTTGCAGGATGCCTAGGAGCTCGCCAGAGAGGTGAGCCGGGCACCTTGGAGCTTCAGAAAGGGAGAGTGGAGCGAGGCCGGGCGCGGGGACCCCAAGGACACCGAGGAGGGGTCCCCCATTTGTCTCGCAGCAGTGAAACCTGGGCACCTGGGGTGTGGTGGGAAGGGCTGGAGACACCCCAGCCTGAAACCCCGCCCCCTCCCTGCCCACCGGACTTAGGCGGAAACGCTTGGCCGGGTGTCCCAGCTCCCCAGGGGAGTCTGCCAGGGAGGGGAGTCTGCCAGGGAGGGGGGTCTGGAAGAGCCCAAAGGGCGCTGGGCAGCTCGGCTCAGCTGCGGCTGGGCCCGGACGCGCCCCCAGGAGTGAGGACCCGTGGGCCTCTGGTGCCAGAGGGCACTTGCTGCACGCTGACCGCACAGCCTGGCCGGGCAGGCCGCCACAAGTGCCGTCCTCTGGCCCTGTCCCGCCGGCCCGCACCCAGGAGCAGCTGGGCGCCAGCACTTGGGCAGATGCCGCCCCTCGTGAGGAGCAAGAGCCCCTGCCCACCGCCCCTGCCCACGGTGTAGAGCCCAGCATGCCAGGGACAGAGCAGGACGCCTGGCCCCACGGCCTCCCGCCCCGGCCCTGGGGCACCCGAGCGACCCTGGCGGGGCCCTGAGGGGCAGGGACTGGCCCGCGTGGGCGTTGGCCTGGAGACTGCGCCAGGCCTGCTCCTGTGGCCCCGCCCTCTGCCCCACAGCCGCAGTGTCCCCCTGGGGCGGCCCTGGTGGGAGGGGACGGGCTGGCCCCTGGCTCCCTCTGAGCCCCGTGGGCGCTCAGCCAGGCCGGAGTGTGTGGGAAGGGCCTCCGATCCCTGATCCCGCCGCTGGTTAGTGACCCGCCCCGCCCCAGGGTCACGCGCTCCGCCCCACCAGTAGCAGCAGCCCTGCGGGAGGCCCAGGCCCTCCCCCACCACTCCGCCTCTCTGCAGGGGCAGGGCCCCTCCCAGAGGCAGTGGGGCTGGGCCGGCAGGGACGGGGCGTCCACGGCATCTGGGCCTTGCGGACCACGCTGGCGACCCCCGGTCCCCACGCCTAGACGCTCGTCCCTGCTCGCCGGGGCAGCGGGCCCGCTGCCTCCAGACGCTGGGGCGGGATGGCTATCGGGTGCCGCCCCGCTGGGCCGAGATGCCCGGGTGGGGGCGCCCTGCAGGGCCAGCGCTGGCCCCTCCACGCCTCTGCCCCGGCCCCCGGCCGAGGGCGCTTCCCGGCACCCGCCCTCTGGTTCGGGGCTGCTCTGCCCCTCCGGTCCGGGTGACGGGACCTTTGCGGAGGGCTTCTTGGTTCTCTCCCGACTGGCCGGAGGTTCCCCAGCCCCTCGTCCTCTCCCGAACCTCCGATCACCCTGCGGCCTCATCTCAAGAGCTCTGCCTGCGCTTAGAGCACTGCCCGTGCCGCCTCCGGGCCCACCGCACCCCTTGGGCGCGCTGGGGCCCCAGGGCCGCGCCCGCCCCGCGTCCTCCCCCAGGTGCCACCAGTGTCCGGGCCAGTCCTCTCGCCGGGGCCCGTGTGCCGTGGCCAGGCCTGGGCCGGGCGGCCGGGGTGCCCGTGGGTCTGGCTACCCTCAGGGCCACCTGGGTCACTGCTCTGGGCTCCAGAGCCCCAGTGCTGCTCCCGAAGAGGCCGGGCGGGGGTCACCTCCCGTGGAGTGTGCAGGACGGCCAGCGGCCGTGCAAGGCCTGGCCACTGCTGACCCGTGGCTGTGTGACCCTCCCTGGGTCCTGGAGACAGGGCCGAGGGCTCTCCCTGTCCCGCCGGCCTCTCACCGCGGCCACCCCTCTGGGTGGGGCCTGTCCTGTGGCCCTCGCCCACGCCCTGCCGGCCACCGAGTGCCCGGGCCTGGTCCCTCCTGGAGGGCTCCCCACCCGCCGTGGCCGTGCAGGGCATGAGGGGTAGTCTGGGCACCTCTGAGGGCTGGGGGCCCTGGGGTGCTCCCCAGAGTCAGCCGGGGTCCCCAGGCTGCAGCCCCGGCAGTGCAGGAGTGGGGGGACACCTCCCACCCAGCAGGCATCACCGCGCGAGGATCAGCGGGCATCCTGCGGGCCTTGGGAGGGTCTGCAGCGCTGCCGCACCCGCCTCGGGAAGCCTGGGGCCGTGGGGCCGACATATGACCTCGGCTTGCAGGGCCGGGGAAGATGGCCGACTACGGGCAGTGCGTGGACGCGGTGAGGGAGCAGCTCGGCAAGTTCACGGCCAGCAAGGACAGCCCGGAGCAGTTCCTGGAGGCCGCCGCGAGCTCCCTGCAGGTAGGGGGGGGCAGGTGCTCTCCTGGCAGCTGCCTCCTCCCGCCAGCCAGCGCCAGCTGGCCAGGCTGCCGCCCCAGGGGGTGGCTAGGGGAGCCCCTCTCGGCCTCGGAGCACTCCTGCCCCAAGAATGCCCCGCGGACCATCTCCTGAGAGAAGCGTGTAGCTTGGATCACTCCCTTGGGGGACCGGGGAGACCGGCCAGCGGCACACGGCTCCTGGGTCCTGGGTCCTGGGCCCAGCAGAGCTGCAGTCAGGCACTGCTGGCGGAGCCCCCCGAGGACAGCGGCGTGGGGCCATGACCCCAGGGCATGTTGACACCCTGACACCCCACCCTCAGTCCTGGCTTGGAAACACCATCTTTGTTGGTGTGATTAAGTCAAAAATCTGGAGATGAGACCATTCTTTTTAAAAAATTTTTTAGATTTATTTATGCACACAAGAGCTGGGTCCAGGGTAGAGGCTGGGGGGTGAGAAGACTCACCAGAGACAGAGCGGGGAACAGACAGGCAGGTAGGCTGAAGTACACTGCTGAGGGAGCAGTGGGAGGCAGGAGAGGTCTGCTGCGCCCTGGGGTCCCCTCCCGGCTGGGGATCAGACTCGGCTGTAGTGGCTGGAGAAGGCCCACAGTGCACGCTCAGCCCCTGTGCCACCGCGGGGGAGGCCGGATGAGACCATTCTTGACTCAGAGTGGGCCTCGCGAGAGCAGGGCTCGGGACCAGACCCCGGGCCTGTCTGGCGACAGCGGAGCACAGGAGCCCACGTGCTGGCAGCTGCCGGGATGCTGGGGCAAGCCCTCCCATGCCCAGGAAAGATGCAGCTGGCCACACCTCCCCCCTGGACATCTGTGGGTGCTCCATGTACCAGAGCTGCTGTGAAATGCTGGGCCTCAGGAACCTGGCGCTGCAAGCCGCAAGTCTATGGGCACAGAGGGCAGCTGGGCCGACCTTCCCCAGGTGTGCGCTCCTGGCTGCGGGCAAGTCCTGGATAAGGGCAGAGCCCTGGCAATGAGAAGTCCTGGCTGTGGGAGGAGCCCTGACAGTGGGCGGAGTTATATGGGCGAGTCCTGGCTGTGGGCGGAGTCACTGGCCGTGGGTGGAGTCCTGGCTGTGGGCGGAGCCATTGTGGGCCAGCCCTGGCTGTAGGCGGAGCCATTGGCTGTGGGTGGAGTCCTGGCGGTGGACAGAGCCCTGCCTGTGCAGGAGCCCATGGCAGCTTGGCCTGGTGGCTTCCAGGGCCCCTGGGCCACACTGCCTGGCAGTCCCGCCCCGGGTGGCTGGCGCAGGTGCGCACCGTGGACCTGAGGCCTGACCCTGTTGAAAGGGCACCCCCCACCTCCCTGCCTTCAGGGAGCCTGCGGTGCAGCGGGACAGCCGTTGGGATCAGAGTTGGCGCTGTGCGACAGCGGCCGCACCTGCCCACCCAACCCGGAGGCAGAGCCGGGCGGCCAAGGGGTCAGCCGGTGTCGGTGCGCAGCCGGGCTGGGCCAGGTAGCTGGAGGGAGCAGGACGCCGGCGCGGAGCACATCGCGGCGGTTGTAAGGTGTCTTCTTGCGGAGTGTCCGAAGGACAGCCTGACTCCCGCCTGAAAGACGGGCGGCCGGCCGGGATGAGACCAAGGAGGGGCAGGAAGAGCAGGTTGCTGCGGGGTGCCCAGCGCGGGGTGAGGGACAAAGGTTTGCAGAAGCGCCCGGCCTGGGGCGGGGTGGGCGCTGGGAGGAGCGCAGGGGCCAAGGCCTGGAGGCCAGCCTCAGAGCAGATGGCCAGCAGGCCGCCCACACAACCCGCTGGGTTCAGTCCCACCCCTGCACGCTTGGACTCAGCCCCTCTTCAGCCCTGTAGCCGCAAGGGTCGCGGCCTGTGCAGAAAGGGCGGCCGGTCAGTGTCTGGGCAGCCCCAGGGCCTTCCTGCTGCTGCCCCCACTGTACCCAGCCCAGGGTCCGAGTCAGGGAGCCCCCACCCCTACTCTCCTGTAAGAGCTGGGGGAGCCAGGTTGTGCCGGAGGAGAGCAGGAGGCTGCCCAAGAAGGTCTCGGGCTTCTGGCCCCCACAGTTGACGGAACCGGGCCAGGGGTGGGGGGGGCGAGTGGGGCCAAGACCTCAGTCAGGGCCGAAGCCCTAGGGTCTCGGGGTGCACGCTCCTCAGGCGCCTTGTTATGGCCTGTTCCGCAAACAAAGGCAAAGGGACAAAGGAAAAGAAATTTCAGCTCAAATAAAAGAGCAGGGCTTCCCTGGGGGTGCACTGTGAAGCATCCATAGCACAGCAGTGTGAGTTCGATCCCCAGCCAGGAGGGGACCCACAGGGCGCAGCAGACCTCTCCTGTCTCCCCATTGCTCCCCTCAGCAGCGTATTTCAGTCGATCTGCCTGTTCTGCTCCCCACTCTGTCTGGTGACTCCTCACCGCTCATATCTCTGGCCTGCACCCCAGCTCTTGCGTGCATAAATAAATACATCTTTAAAAAAGAAATGGCAGCACAAGGGCCTCCCTGGGAGCCCTGGGGGTCTCAGGCTGTCACCACCATGGCCTAGTTCGATCCCCGGCCAGGGAGAGAACCCACAGGGCGCAGCAAACTCCTGTCTCCAGCTGCCCCACTCAGTGTACTTCGGTGGATCCGTCTGTCCTGCTCCCCACTCTGACTCTGGGGAGTCCTCTTACCCTCTCCCCACCAGCACCATTGGCTTGCACTTCTTCTACACAAAATAAACAAAAACCTTACAATAAAGGAATAAATCTTTTTATTTATTTTAAAATATTCATTTATTTATGGGGCCTCCCAGGTGGCTCAAGGGATTGAGCACCGCACCGCACCGTGGGGCTTCTGCAGCCACTGCAGCACAAGTTTGATCCCCAGCCAGGGAGGGGACCCTCAGGGCACAGCAGACCTCTCCTTTCTCCCCACCGCCCCCTCGGCAGTGTGTTTCTATCGATCTGCCTGTTCTGCTCCCCGCTCTGTCTGCTGGATCTTCTCGCCTCCCGTGACTCTGGCCTGCGCCCCAGCTCGTGTATGCATGGATAGTGGACGCCCGGCCCAGCCTTGAGGGCCCAAGCGTGCAGCTGGAGGCCACCGCCCTCTCCCAGGCCTATTTCCCCTCAGGCCCTGGAGCCCCAGAAACAGGCGTTCGCCCTGGCGGTGCTGTCGGGCTGCCTGCAGCACCGGAGGCTGCTGGCCGTGGTGGTGGACGCCTTCTGCGTGCGGGACGGCCGGCTCTTCCTGCGGGCCGACCACAGCCTCTTCCAGGGTAGGTCGGAGCCTGCAGCTGCGTCCAGCCAGGGCACCCGCCCCTGCCCGGCGGCAGGCCAGCTCCCTCTCCCGCTAGTGCGGGGCGTCGGACGAAGCCCACTCTCTCTCGGCCCCTGGTCCCGCATCCTGCAGTGGGCGGTGTGCCCCCGCACCCCTGCAGGACCAGCCCCTTTCCCGCACCCAGGCCTCTGGATGCCCCAGGCCTGGCGGCTGCTGCAGGCAGGAGCCGGTGCGCCCGGGCCTCAGCTTGGGTCAGTTGAGGCAAACAGGAGCCGGCGAGTGGGGTGGGGCCAGTACCTGGGGCTACTGGGTGGGCGCCCAGGGCTGGCCGGGAGCTGCCGTGCCACCGAGGTTTCCTGTCAGCACTGGCCAGTGATGGTACAGGCCGGCCTCGGGGCAGTGGCCACCTGCCAGGGCCACGGAGGTCCAGCTCCAGGTGCGGGGCTCCCTGGACCCACAGCCAGGCGCCTGCACAGCGGCCCACTTGCCCCTGCTCGGGGCCCACGGGAGGCGTGGGGCCGGCGCGTGCTCGGCCAGACATGGGGGCCCCCTGAGCCGCCTCCGCCTCCCTCAGTGATCTGCTACCTGGCGGCCTTCCAGATGGAACAGCTGGGCTTCCAGCTCTTCTGCGACATCGTCAAGTCCCAGCCCCTGAGCAAAGTGTGTGCGGTGAGCCCCTGCCCTGCTGTCCCTGCTGCCCCCACGGCCCCCAGGTAGCCCCCACCCCAGGCTGCCCAGCTCTTTGCCCCAGGGCACACCGACTCTCCTTCCTCGTGGCCTGCCGGGTGGCGACTGCCCGGCCTCCTGCAGTCTGAGAGGACCTCTCCGCGGCGTGGCCTCTGGGACGTCCTCAGGCTGGCGTCTTCCCTCCAAGGAGGCCAGGGAGCGTGTCTGAGCCGGTCTGGGCTGGCGCCCCACACCCCTGGTGGCTCCTGCCCTGCAGCAGGCCCCGCCCCGGCCTGTGGCCCCTGCCTGGCTCTTCTGCTGTAGCCTCACGCCCCAGGGGTCACCCCCACCTGCCCCCCCCGACCCCCGAGGAAGCACACAGAGAGGCTGGCTGACTTGCCCAGAGTCCCACGCAAGTGAGCTGAGAACCAGCCCGGGCCAGGTGCAGGCCGCGCCTGAAGGCCCCTTGACCCCGTGCAGGGTCAAAGGCGCCAGGGCCGGCTGGGCCACCCTCCAGCCCGGAGCCGTGTCTCCCTGCTACGTGGAGCTGCCTGTGACTGAAAGACCCCGGTGCCCAGCCTCAGGGAGCAGCCGCACGAAGAGACCCGCCAGGGAGGGGGCGGGAGGAGGGCCGTGGCCAGGCTGGGAAGGCCCCCCCAGGGTGGGGAGCGGCCCCTGGCATGGATAGAGGCCAGGCTGCTGCAGAGGCGCGACGGAAGGCTCTGGACAGACACCTGGTGGCTACTCCATGAAGAAGGGCACGGAGGCGTGGGAGGTGGGCGGTGGGCGGTGGCACCACAGGCGAGGCCGCCCTGGGGAGGCAGGAGCCACGGGAGGCCCGGCCTCAGCCACCCTGTCGCCCTCATGCCCAGCCTGCCGTGTGCTGGGCCTAGTGGCCTCCAGGACCCCAAAGGGACGGGAGCCCTCGGACCAGAGCTGGCCGCCCAACATGCCCATGTCGGTCCGGCCCAGGCAGCCTGCTGCGTCCCCACGAAGCTGCTCTGGGGCTCTGGCACCTGAGCGGGCCTGCAGCAGCCCCTGCTGCTGCTGCAGCCACACTGGGCAAGGCTGGGGCACCTGCACGCCGGGCGGGGCTGGCCAGGGCGCCCCCCAGCAAGCCCATGGGGCTCGGCGTGGCTGGCTGGGCAGCCTGCATGCCCCCGCAGGGCTCCCCCTCGGCCCCCCGGCTGGCCCCGCCTCTCCAGGAGCGGAGACCGGCCTTCGGAGCCCACAGGCGCCGCCCCGGGCACTGCCTCAGTGCCTGTGCAGGGCGGCCACCGCGTCGCGCTGGGCCAGTGACCTCCTGCCCCCGCTGGGCCTGCCCTGGCTGCAGGAAATGGAGGCCCCTCTAGCGCGCCAGGGGCTAGGGAGAAGGCAGGCCACTCCCCGTCTGTCCCACCAAGGACTCTCCGCGCCCGGGAGCTGGCCCGGCCGCGTGGGTGGAGGCCCCGGGGGCAGCTCGGCCGGGGGCGCAGCCCGCAGGGCACCCTCTGCCCTGCCCTGCCCCGCCGGCGTCGCCTCTTCTGGTCCGTCAGCCCCGGCAGGGCAGCCGGCTCGGCTGCAGCCCCTGTGAGGGCAGGCCTGAGGCCCGGCCTCTCCCCAGTTCCTCAGGTTCTTCTTCGACCCCTCGCACCTACGCACCTGGATCAGGGACGGGTGGAGCCTCATCTACGACTCGGCCCACGTGGAGGAGGCCTGGATCGAGCCCCTGCTGAGGTGCGCGGCCTGGGCGCCCGCCCCGCTCCAGCCACAGCCCCTGCGCAGCGGGCGGGCAGCCCCTGAGGCCTGGGCCTGGACCGCTGGGGCAAGGGCTGGCCCGGGCCGGACGGCGGGCAGAAGGAGCTGCACAGGGCCAGGCCCTGCCCTTGGCCTCCGGATGGCCGTGAGGTCGCGTGCGGCTGCCCTCGCTCTTGTTCCCCCGGTGGGGGGCGCCCGCCCTTCCCAGGGACAGACGGACACCCTGGCAGGAGCAGGCTGCGCGTGGGGCCCCTCCACGCTGCCCCTCCCCACGGGAGAGCCAGTGCTGCGAGGCTGTGCCGCCATGCAGGGGCCGGCGGCCGAGCGGCCATGGGGAGCTCGGCCTGGGTCTGCAGCCCGGGCTCCCTGCCCTGCCGCAGACAGCCCACCGCCTCTGGGCCGGCTCATGGCTCCAGGCCCCCTTCTCACTGCCCAGGGCGTCCGCCAGGCTGTCCCTGGGCTCACCCGCTCCCTCCGGACTGCGGCCCCGCGCAGGGAATGTCTCCGTCCAGCAGGAGGGGCCCTGGCAGGGGCCCTGGGCTCTGTGCACGGGCCACCCGGTGATCCGGGCCTGGGGCAGCCCGCCGGCCCTCCCAGGCCCCGGCCAGGCCCTGCCTGCGCCAGCGGCACAGCCCCTCCCCTGCCATCTGCCCCACCGGGTCGGCTCAGGCCCAGCCCCCGCTCATCCTCAAAGCCGCGGTTTCCTGGGTGGGGTCCCGTCCCCCCACGGGCCGGTGCCCTAGTCAGCGTCCTCCTCAGCTCTCCAGGGTTGGGGCTCAGCACCTGCAGGCAGCGGGCCCTCGTGGAGAGTGGCCGTCGGGTGCGCTGGCACCCTGGAGCCTCCAACCCCCGGCTGGGCCCGCGCAGGACACGGCTCTGCGGCCTCTCCCCCTTTGCCTTCAAGATGGCAGCCAGAGGTCCAGGAGCTCATCAGCCAGCTGGAGGGGCTGCTGTCCCATCAGGCCCCACTCTCGAAGGCCAAGGCCACGGCCACAGAGCCCAAGGAGTTCAGCCTCACCGCCCCCAGGCCCCGGGCCATCCCTGTGCCTGAGCCTGTTCCCGAAGTGGCCAAGCCAAGACCAGTAAGTGCAGCGTCCACAGGCCGCGCCGGCCAGGATGGTGGGCCGTGGGGCTGGGGGCCGCGCCGTCCGGCCAGCGCCAGCCGGGGCACGCTGGGGGCACGGCAGCTCGGAGCCCCGCTGAGCCCCGCAGCCCATGCCCTCCAGCCCCACCGGGGCAAGGGCTCATCCCAGGGGCCCGTCCTGTACGCCCCAGCGGGACTGGGTGGCAGCATCTGCTGCTGGGAGCCCCGGTCTTGCTGCCATCACCCCAGTGCAGGCCTTCGCCCCTTTCCCTGTGTGCCTGCAGCCGCCTCCCCTCCCTGCCACACCCTTCCTCCTGTCGCGCTTCTGGTCACAAGCAACGGAGAGCAGCGGCTCCATCTAGGTCGGGCGAGGGGCTGGGGCGCTGCGGCTGGAGCAGGTGGTTTCGGGACAGTTGATCAGGGCTCCAGCGCCGCTCGTCTGACCCAGCGCCCACTCTGGCCGGTCCCAGCCTCACCTGAGTGCCCGCAGGGACTCGGCTTTCCGGAACCTGTCTGATCGCCCAGCAGAGGGCAGGGAGGTCCCAGGGCCCCTCTCCTGTCTCCCTTCGTCTTTTGCCACCCTCTTCCTCCAGAGTGCATCCCCTGACCTCTCATCTCTGTCACCTTCCTTCCCATTGACTTCATCTCCTCTTCTCTGCAGCATCAATTAGAGACTACAGTTGTTGAGCGATTTGTGGCCTGTCTATTTTCTGTCTTCATTACCAGTTCTTGTCTGTCTTGTTTGTGCCCCATTCTCACAGCCCTAACTCAGAGCAGTCCCCCAGTGAATACCTGCTGGACAGATGAATGAATGATGATGGATAATGTGTGGATGGACGGGTGGACGTGGGTGATGGCCGGGTAAGTGATGGATCAATGGGGGAATAGATGGATGATGATGGGTAGTGGCCAGTGGGTAGATGGATCATCAGATGGATGAAGAGATGGGCACATGGACAGATAGATGGTGAATGGACTGATGACAGATGGGTGGATGGTTGGATGAGTGGTTGATGGATGGATGGATGGATGGACGGATGGATGGACAGATAGATGGGTAGATGATGGGTGGGTGGATGGGTAAATGATGAATGGATGATGGATGATGGGTGGATGACAGGTGGATGGATGGTGGATGGACAGATGGATAGATGGGTGGATGGATGATGGATGATGGGTGGATGACGGGTGGATGGATGATGGATGACAGGTGGATGGATGATGGATGGACAGATGGATAGATGGGTGGATGGATGATGGGTGGATGACAGGTGGACGGATGATGGATGGACAGATGGATGGATGGGTGGATGGATGATGGATGATGGGTGGATGACGGGTGGATGGATGATGGATGACGGGTGGATGATGGGTGGATGATGGATGGATGGACAGATGGATGATGGGTGGATGATGGATGAAAGGATGGATGATGGATGACGGGTGGATGATGGATGGATGGATGGCTGGGTGGGTGGATGGATGGAGGATGATGGATGGGTAGGTGGATGGATGGGTGATCAAGGGCCTTACAGCCCCTTCTGTTTCTGCCCCAGCCCTCACGTCTCAGGCTCTCATGCTAGCTCCACCTGCCTCCACGTCTGGCCTCTGCCTGGCCCCTGCCACGCCCTGCCCTGCTCCACAGCTGTGTGCCTCATGGCGCAGGGCATGAGATGTTGGTGGACAGTCACCTCCCTGGAGTCACTGTGGCTGTCTTGGAACACGGCCCATTTCCTTCTGTCCTGCCCTGCTCCATGCCTGGGGCCCTGGGTGGAAAGCCCACTCGGAGTCACTCCCCCACTCATTCGACAAGCAGCTACGGGGCCACGCATGGGCCAGAGAGGCCTCGTGGCATGTGCACGCCACTGGGGACTCAGCGAGAAGGCAGGTCATGGCGACCACTGCTGAGCGGAGAAGCTAATTCAGGGGCAAGGACGAAGCTTTGCAAGAGTTGTTATTCCGGGCGATGAGAACAGGAAGGCCCCGGAGGTGCCATGGGTAGAACTGGAAGAGCGAGCAAGCGCACGGGGCCCGCAGGGCCCTGCGGAGAACGGGCGGCACAGCGCCCTTCCCAGGCTCGAGGGCAGGGGCCCAGGGGGAGGACTCAGGCCCATAACCTCTCTCCCGCACACCTGCCACTCCTGCCTGCCACAGCCGCCCACTCCTGCCAGCGTCCTCGGCTTGTCTCTCGGTGCCCAGTGGGCCTGGGGCTGCGCTTAGCCGCCTCCTTTCTTGCCATCCTCCTCTACTCCCCCAGCTGCCCACCAGCAGCCAGCAGGTCCCAAGGGAGCCCGGGGCCTCGTGGCCCCACCTCTCCCAGCATGGAGAGCACGGTCCAGCCCGGCAGGCCCAGGCCCTTCAACGTGAGCCGGGGCCCACGCGCTCCTTCTCCACCCCCAGGTGCCCGGGAGCACCTACCGGCCACCCAGGGAGCAGCAGCTGCTGGAGATGACCAGGAGGTACAACCGCCGCAAGGCCGAGGTGGGCACAGATGATGGATGGACGATGGATGTATGGGTGGATGATGGACGATGGATGTATGGGTGGATGACGGGTGGATGGGGCCGTCCTGTCCTCCGGAGCCCGGCGCAGGGCTACGGGGGCCCTGGGGCACGCCGGTGGTGACGGCTCGTGGTCGCAGGAGCGGCTGCTGCAGGCAAGCGTGGAGGAGCTGCGGTGCGCGATGCCCAGGGCCTGCGGCGAGACCCCCGAGCAGGTACTGCGCCCGCCATCCGCACGCGCCACTGCTTGGGGGCCCAAGAGGCGCTGGCTGGCCCTCGGGGGCGGTGGGGGCCCGTCCTGGGCAGCAGCGACCATGCCCCTGCACCCCTGGGGTGTCTGCCCGCTCGGGGCTGCCAGACCCGCCACTCCGAGTGCTGAATGCTCAGTGGCTCCAAGGGCTCGACCCCAACAGCCGGCCATCGCCCGCCAGCCCACACAGCCACCGGGGGCGGCCTTGGGTGCCTGGGGAGGGCCTGCTCCAGCTGCCCCTGTGGCCCGTGGTGCCCGCCCCAGCAGGGCAGGGACAGAGAGCGGGAGCTGCCCAGGGGGTCAGGGCCAGCTCGGGGGTGGCCAAGGACATGGACCCTGAGCGCTCAGCCAGGCCACGGCGGTGGGAACTGTCCAGGCCGGGGGCGCGGAGGCCAGAGGGGCTGCCTGGCATGTGCAGGGCGATGGGGTGTGCAGGGCGAGGGCGGCAGAGTCGGGGTGCTGTGGGGGCAGCCCGGCGCCAGGCCCTGACTCCCACAGGACTCCAAGAAGCCGCAGCTGCAATCCCTGCCCCGGATCCACAGGACCCCGAAGCTGACCTTCTTCAGGGTGAGGGCTCCTGGCCTGCGGCACTGCGGCCTCAGGGTCCTCTTCGGGGGCAGCGGCTCGCGGCCTCTCTGCCCCGGGTGGTGCCAGGGGTTGGGAGGGGCTTGGGAGCCCGCAGCAGCCCCACCCGCAGGGCCAGTGTCGCCCAGTACAGCAGCTCCCTCTGCCCACAGCCCAACGCCGTCCCGGTCAAGCTGAACACGGCCGCCATCCTGCGGGAGGGGGCGCTGTACCAGCGGCGGGTGGAGAGCGAGCTGCAGAGGTGGACGCCCTGCCGGGCCCTGCGGGAGGGGGCGGGCCTTCAGCAGGGCAGAGGTGGGCTGAGGAGGAGGCTGGGCAGAAGCCCGGCCCACTAGCAAGCCCCTGGGGGCGGCCCCGGGCATGAGCCTGCCTAGCTGGCCTGACCGGTGAGGGGTGACAAAGCGAGGCACAAGGGGGGCGCCTGGGCAGCTAGGTGGGTGGAGGGATAGTAGATGGGCAGGGGCATGGTGGACAGACAGATGGACAGAGGGATGGTGGGCAGTGAGTGGCCGTGGGGGAAGGGAGGCCGGGAAGGTGTGGCTGGAGGGCAGGTGGGCCATGGGGGCAGCCCAGGCCCGAGCTGCCCGGGGGCCCGTGCCGGACACCACGTGCCTGGTGCCTGTCAGGATCGACAAGCTGGTGGACGGGGCCGGGGACTTCTCCGAGTTCCTCCTGTGGCAGAAGAGGATGCAGGCCCAGGACCGGGAGGAGCAGCTGGCGGCCGGCGAGTGCCGGAGGCTGCAGGGGAAGCTCAGCCACGAGGAGGCTGTGCTGGCACGGCAGCGCCTGGCGCTGGAGAATAAGCAGAAGGCAGACCAGAAGAAGGAGGAGGTGAGCGGGCGCCGCGGGCAGGTGGCCTGGCAGGGGCAGCCAGAAGGCCGCTGTGCTTGCACATGGTGTCCCCCACGGGGGTCTGGGCGCCCAGCGCCTGCGTGGCCGGGGGAAGGGCAGCGCCGGCCCAAGGAGCTGTCCCTGCGGAGCCGGCCCTGAGGCCGGCCCAGCAGCACCTGAACCACTTTGACAGGCCTGCCTGGGCCACTGCGCTTGACTCGAGGGTGTGCCCGTCCTTCCATCTCAGCTTGCTTCTTAACTCGCGAGGTCGGGGCCTCCCTGGCGGCACAGAGGGTGAGCGCTGCAGCTGCTGCGGTGCAGGTTCGATCCCCGGCCAGGGAGGGACCCACAGGGCGCTGCAGACTCTCCTGCCTCCCGCTGCCCCCTCAGCAGCGTGTTTCAGTCCATCTGCCTGCTATGCTCCCCACTCTGTCTCTGGTGACTCCTTGCACCCCTGCACCTCTGGCCTGTACCCCAGCTCGTGTGTGCAGAGGAAAAAAGACAAAAACGCCGTGAAGTCTGAGCAGTCTATACGTTGATACGGAGATGTCCCACCTTGAGCAAGCCAGTGCCGGCATCCTCGTTTTTCTAAAAGTTTTCTCTTTCTTTTCTTTTTTTCCTTTCTGCATAGAAGAGCTGGGTACAGGCCACAAGTGGGGGGAGAGGACTCCCCAGAGGCAGAGCGGGGAGCAGAACAGGTGGATCCACTGAAACACACTGCTGAGGGGGCAGTGGGAGGCAGGAGAGCATCCCTGGCTGGGGTCACACTCAGGCCTTGGTGGCAGCTGAGGCTGCCCGCTGGCCCCAGGGAGGCCGGGGTGCTTGCGCTCTGAGCCCCGTGTGGAGGTGCGTCTCCCCTGCTGAGCGTAGGCGCCCGTACACACCCACCTGCACCCCTTGCTGGCGTAGACGCCACACCTGGCTTCCGGGCAGCGAGTGTCCCACGGGAGGGCCAGCCCCAGCGGATTCCAAGCCCAGCTCACGCGGGACAGCCTGCCCGGTGTAGCCAGGAGCGGGGAGTCTCCTTTCTGGGCTCCTTTCGGGCAGGCCAGGTCTCCTCCCACAAGGCTTGGTAGTGGGGGCTTGTCGGCACGGTGGAGACCCCACTCACAGAGGCGCTCCTGGGAGCTGTCTGTCCGAGGCCGTCCCCCCGCCTGCCCCCTCAGCTGTCCGGTGGACCAGTGGCCAGTTGAGGTGTGGCGTGCCGTGGTGCCGCAGCCACGGTGCACGACGGCGCAGCCAGCTCAACGGCGCCCTGGCCTGTGCCCCCGGCGTTGGGAGGGCTGGACGCTCAGCACGAGGCCCGGCCTCCCTGCCTGACTGGAGCCCATCCTCTGGCCCACGTCCTGGGCCGGCCCTTCCCTCAGGGCTCCAGCTGGGCTGCCCCGTGTGCGGCCTGTCCCATCTCCTCCAGGGACACGCCCGGTCAGGGAGGGGCCCGCAGGCGCTGGCGTCCACCTCCTGCAGCCGGCCAGCAGGTGCTGTCCCCACAGCCCGCCCTCGTGCTCCTGGCTTTTTCTTTTTTGATGGTGATTTTGACCGGTGCGGGGTGGGGGCCTCCGGTCGGCTGTGATCTCCGCACTTCTCAGAAGGACGCGCTGCTGCGTTCCTCTTCCGAGAACATCCTCGGGCCTCTGCCACTCGCCGGGGCGCTGGGCCGGGGCACCTCCGGGCTGCCGGGCCGCGGACTCCGTGAGCGCGGCTGGCCAGCACCTCCCTGGCCGGGTGTCTCGTCTGCAGGCAGGCCGCCAGGATGGCGCCCCCGCCGTGCCCCTGCGGCCCCCCAGCGCGTCGTCCCCGCCGTGTCCCCGCCGGGGCCCTGCTGCCTGCCCCGCGCGGCTGGCGGTTTCCTCCAGGAGATGGTGCCCGGCGAGCCCGCGGGCTGAGCAGATGGCTCGCGGCTCCCGCAGGCAGGAGCCGCCCAGCCGGACAGCCCTCTCCCTGCACGGGACAGCATGGCCTCGAAGGGCCGCTGGGCCCTTCCATGGACCTCGGGGCTTCCCGCGGCCTCACGGGGCCTCCTGCATCACAGCTGCACTCCCCTGCACACGTGCCAGCAGGGGCGCGCCCGGAGGTGCAGGAGCCAGAGGAAGGAGACCGCCCTGCGGTCTGGGGCTGCGGCTGTGCGGGGCGTGGGTGGCCGCGTGGGGCGGGGCAAGGCCCGTCGCAGGCGGCCCTCGGGCCCCAGGCCTGGTGGTACCTGAGAGCCCCGCCTGTTCTGGGCACACCTGGGCGTCGTCATGGGCACCGGGGAGGGGCCGCTGGGCAGACGCCCCACCGGGAGACCACTGGAGGGAGGACTCGAGCGCCCCCAGCAGGCTGCCTCCCGGGAACGGCCGGCTGCTGACGGCTGTGTCCGCCAGACCTTGGGACGCATGCAGCGGCTGGCCGAGATGCGCCGGCGGGAGCAGAGGGCCGTGAAGGAGCTGGTGGAGCAGGTGGTGGAGGTGCAGAAGAACGTCAGGGCGGCTCAGATGAGGCTCCTGAAGGACCGGCAGCAGAGAGGTGCCGGGCCAAGCCATGCCTCGAGGGAAGGCGGGGTGTGCGGCCGCCCCGGGGAGTCCCCAGCACCCCTCAGCACCCCGCCTGGCCCCCAAGTCCAGGAGGTGACGGAGGAGAGCCGGGGGCTGCGGCGGCGCGGTGCCGAGGCGGCCTGTGAGGAGCAGAGGCAGCGCCGCGAGCTGGTGGCCCAGCTGCGGGCCCTGGAGACGCAGCCCTCACGCCGGGGCAAGCTCGTGGGCCTGACGCAGGTGAGGCCGTCTGCGCCCGCCCGCGCCAGGGCTGTGGACGCGGCGCGCTGGCCGGGCAGCCCAGGGGCTGGGCGTGCCGGCTCCCAGCTGGGGCTCCCTGCAGACCCCGGGGTACGGCCTGGAGGGCGAGATGTCGGTGGTGGAGCTGCGCGAGAGGCTGGCCCTGCTGAAGGAGGCGCAGCGGCTGCGGGAGGAGGAGCGGCGGGATCAGATCGTCCGCAGCAAGCGCGCCAAGAGCCGGGAGCTGCAGGACGTGCTGCAGCAGATCTCCCTGAGCCGCGCTGCCTTGGGGAGGGCCGCGGCCCTCAGGTCAGCGCCCCTCCGCTCCTCCCACCCGGCCCCGGCTGCCCCTGCCTCGCCCCCAGCCCTGCCGGCCCAGTCAGAGGGCAGCGAAGCTCAGCCCCCCAGCATCTGGGTGAGGTGTGGCCTCTCCGGAGCGCTTCACCTGCCTGGCAGCAGGTGCTGCACCCATAAAGTTTTTGGGGTGCTCCCTCTGAAAAGAAGACCCTACCCCCACGGCCAGACACCGGGGCTGCGCGGCACTTGCCGCTGCCCCGGCCCCCACGGTCGCCACCCAGTGGCCGGCTCTCAGGTGCTAGGCTGGGGGCCGTGGCTGGGGGCTGCATGCGCCTCCGCTGGAGCTGGGTGCGCGGTCACAACACCCTGGTGAGCTCAGAGAGGGCCCCGGGCCACCTCCACCCCCGCAGCCCGGCCTCAGCGCACAGATGCCACCGCAGCGCCCTGCCCGCAGCTGGCCTCCGGGGCTGGTCGCCAGCAGCAGCGGGGCGCGGCGAGGGGAGGTCTGGTGGGGGCGCCTCCGGCCCGCAGGGCTGCGGAGCCTCCCGGACTCTCCCTGGGGGGCCAGGCTGCGGGGAGGAGCCGGCAGCCCCGGAGTGGCCAAGGAAGCGAGGCAGGGGGCTCCCACCGGTCACCCCAAGGGAATCCCCATGGACGCCACCCCCTGTGGGGCCCTGTTCAGCGCGCCCTGCCTGTCGCCCCCAGGTGGGAGGAGAAGAAAGCCCGGGGGGCGGCCCCAGGGGCGCCCCCCCAGGACGAGCGCGTGCGGGAGCTGCAGCGCAGGATCGCTGAGCGGGCGGCCGAGCGTCGCAGGCAGGCGGCCCCCACGCAGGTGCCGGCGCCGCGAGCCGCGCGCCCCAGGACGCGGGTGAGCGCGGGGCGGCCCCGGGGCGCGGGTGAGCGCGGGGCGGCCCGGCAGGCGCGGGCGGCGGCGGGGAGTTGGAGTTGCGCGGAGGGAGGGCCGCGGGCGGCCCCGCCCACCGCCGCCCACCGCCGCCCCCGCCCACCGCCGCCCCGCCCGCCCCGCCCGCCCCGCCCACCGCCGCCCACCGCCGCCCCGCCCACCGCCGCCCCGCCCGCCCCGCCCACCGCCGCCCCGCCCACCGCCGCCCCGCCCGCCCCGACCACCGCCGCCCCGCCCACCGCCGCCCCGCCCGCCCCGCCTACCGCCGCCCACCGCCGCCCACCGCCGCCCACCGCCGCCCGCCCACCTCCCCTGCCCGCAGGCGCAGCTGGAGGCGCAGCAGCGGCAGGAGCGGCACTGGCTGGAGCTGGAGCGCAGCCGCGAGCGCAGGCTGCGGGCGGCGCAAGAGGGAGGCTCGGCCTGCGGGTCCGCGCGCCGCCTGGAGGCCTCCTGAGCTGGGCCCACCTCCCAGAGCAGAGTGGCCAGTGCAGGGCGGGGCTGCGGGCTGCTGCGTGGGACACTCCGCCGCTCAACAAAGTCCCTTTTTATCTGGAAGTGAAGTGTATCCCCGCGTCCTTGTTTCTCCGTACTCTGCGCGGCGCCCGCACAGCCCTCGCCCTCCCCTGCGCGCCCTGCTGAGACCGCAGAGCCCCACACTAGAAGCCTGAGGCCGCGCCTTAACTGGGAGACCCCCCAGGCCGGAGCTGTGGCTCTGCGCCAGGGTTCTGGAGACCCTCTGCCTGGCCCTTCTCTTCCCAGGAGGCCTCCCTCGCAGGGAGCTGGCCCAGCCCCGGCCTTCAGCACTCCTCCAGGCTGCCTCCGGCATCAGCCTGGGAACAGGGTGGGAGCTGCTGGGTGCCATCTCGCCCGGGGGAGGGGGGTGGGCCTGGACCCTGCGGGGGTGGAAGGCAGTTTCGGCTGGGGAGGGTCAGCGCCCTCAAGGCCAGTGAGTGGGCGCCTCGGACACAGTGTGCTCAGCTCCCAGGCACGTGTGACAGGCCACGGTGGGGGCTGCAGAGGGCCACACATTTAGATGTGCAGAAGAGAGCCCCCCACACCCCACATGCAGCTTGGCACCCAGGGGAGACTGGGCACAGGGACACCTTTAGATGGGGTGGGCATCCCCAGGGACAAGGACCGCAGGCCGTGGACCCCTGCACTCCCAGCTCTATCAGAACCAGGGGCTTCCCACGCCCGGATGGGTAGGAAGGGATCCCCCACCTCCCTGTCAAATGAGAATGGGGAGCAGACACTTCTTTAAAAAAGATTTTATTTTTGCATGCAAGAATTGGGGTACAGGTCAGAGGTGTGGGGGGTGAAAAGATTCCCCAGAAACAGAGTGGGGAAAAGAACTGGCAGATGGACCAAAATATGCTCCTGAGGGGAGCAGCGGGGGGACAGGAGAGGTCTGCTGCGCCCTGTGGGTCCCCCCCCCCCCCCCCCCNCTGCTGCGCCCTGGGGGTCCCCCCCCCCCCCCCGCCGGGGATCGCTGTGGATGCTTCATAGTGCTGAGACTCCACTCCTGCACCGCCAGGGAGGCCCCCCAGTGGGCAGATACTCACTTAAGGAAATAAAGGCCTTGGCGCTTACAGTGTGTGGTGCAATTCAAAGCCATTTCATTCACTACTGAGGGAACAGTTGGCAGTCCACCAGATTTCCTTGGGGGCACTCGGGCCTTCAAAGGGCATTCTGGCCCCCAACCATCAACCGGGTGGGGAGGACTTCAGGATGGCTCGAGCTGGAGCGCCCCTCGCATCGGGGGCGCACACAGCGTCCCTGTCCCGCCGGCCTGCGGAGCCAGCCCCTGCAGCCTTCCCTGCCGGACTGGTCTTGGGAGCAGAGGGGAGGGTGCTGGCTGGCAGTCCGCAAGGCTCTGGTGCCCCCGCGGACCGGGCAGCTGCTCAGAGCCTCCTGGAGAGCATGGGGGCTCCGCTCCTGCAGCCCCTGCCAGTGGCCGCAGGCAGACCCGTGTGGGTGGCAGGAGTGTCTGGTGTCCACAGTCCTTGCTTGTGACTGCCTATCGAAAGCCAGAGTCCCCCCCCCAACCTGGGCTGACTTCCTTTGGCCAGTACGGTACCGTAGTGGCCAAGCCCCAGTGGCCGGGAGCCCTGCCGGGCCTGCGCGCACACGCTCAGGCAGACCACCAGGTGGAGAGCCAGTTGAGCCGCTGGAGGCCCCCACTGGCCCCCACAGGCAGCAAACCAGCAGCCCTGACATGTGAGGCCGGCTGGGACCAACACCCCTCCGCCTTACAGAGCCCTGCGCGATGCACACGTTCGCGGACAAGCCGCTCAGCCTGCACATGGGCTGCTCCCTCCTGCATGCAGGATCCTGTGCTGCCCCTGGGAGGACCAGCCAGGGGAGAGAAGTGCAGCCGCTGCTGAGTCTCCACGGGCCGCACAGCCAGTCAAGGGTGCTTCTACACCAGCACAGGGGGGAGAGGCTGGCAGCAGCCCCCGAGGCCCACCCGGGCAGGGGCTGTCTTTGTGCTAGATGAAAGCAGATCCTCAGGGCGGCTGTAGCAATGCGGGTTCAGGCGCACGGCCCAGGAGTGGGCGATAGCTGTGGGCTCCGTGGAGCTCCAGGCGCCATCTCTTCTCCAGCGAGAGACAAGCGAGGCGCGCTGTTTGTGTGCGGGCCGAGGACGCCGGAGAGGTCCGGCCAGCTGCAGTGGACAGGCCTTCAGGCAGCATCACATCCTGCCTGCATTAAGGTCACAAAGGGAAAGCCCTGGCTCGTTGTGAAATCCAACTTACTAGCCTTAGAAGTCTGGTCCTTTTAAACTTTCACTTTCTCGGCCGTGTAGGCGCCCGTTACAAGCTGAAGTCCTCCTAAACGTCTTTCATTTTCACCTAGAATCTATTTTTTAGCAATTCGGTTGTCTGCCTTATCAAACATTTAAAAACGCCTATGGATGATTAAGTGTATACATTTTTCTTAAATTTCAAAATTTTATTTAATGTCCCAACTAAAATCACAAAACTTGGAAAATCTTGTATCTTTCAACTTAAAGTCGACGAGGCTGGGTCATTTGGTCCCACTTGGTCCCCTTCCGATGACAGAAACTTCACAGAGTCCGTTCACCAATGCTCTCATTTTCTGGCTACTTTGCACACGTGACTGGGTTTTGCAGCTCCCAGCCCCTAAGGAACCAGGTCGGCCTGGCTGGCTAGGGCCAGAACTGACGCCATGGCCCCAGACCCACCAGCACAGCTCTCTCTTCTGGATGCAAGTCTACGCCTGGTCGCCCTGGGAGCTGCACTCAAGTCACCCGCCCTCCCATACTCTAATGGGACCCTGCTCTGCAGCCCCCACCGGGGCAGGCGCGACCGGGGCAGGGCTGGGAGTCCAGGAGGCAGGCACCCGGGAACCCTGCAGGGCAGCGGGTGTCGTTTACATGATGGGGCTGGGTTCAGGGGGGCCTTCCAGGATGTCCTGCTTCAGCCTCCCCTCCGGGCTCCGAAGGAGTGGGGATCCGCTCAGCGCCCCGCGCCTCGGGCTCGCCGGCGCCCCAGAGGTGCTGCGGGGCGGCGGAGACTGCGGACCACCCATTCTGGCGCTGGGCGGCCTGGACCCAGGTCCAGCTGAGTCCAGGCGGCGGGACGCCACCCAGTTGGGGGTGCCCATCGAAGTCCCAGGGCGCCCATCCGAGACCACGTGCCCACCCCGATGCAGGGCGCCCACCCACACCCGCGGCCGGCCCGGCGCCCGGCGCCCACGCGAGGCCCGGCGCCCAGCGACCACCCGAGTGCCCGCGCCGGTGCCGGCGGCCCGCGGACCACAACTCCCGAGGGGCCTTGCGAACGCAGGCGCCGGCCGCATCTCTCGCGAGAGCTGGGGAGGCGCTCGCGTGAGCAAGCGGGGGCGGAGCCGGAAGGAGGCGCGTTTCAAAGCTGTAATGGATGGTTGCCTCATCCAATAGGATTGAAAATATGCCTCCAGCCCGGTGGTCCGCGGGAGTCGTGGCGGCGGCGGCCAATGGGGGCGCTCCAGGGGCGGCACCTTGGCCCGGGAGCGGAAGTGGGTCGCTGTTGAGGCGGCGGCGTCTTGCTGGAGGGCTCCTGCTCCGCGGCTTCCGAGGTGCTCGCTCGCCCCGCGGCGCCGGCGTCGGCGCCCGCCCGCCAGGCCCGATCCGGGTGGGGCTCGGCCGCGCGGGCCGGGGCGGAGGGTCGGGGCCGGGCGCAGGGGCGGCGGCGGCCTCGCGGCCTGCTGAGGCCTCGGCGCCGCGGCCTAGGGTCCGCCCCAGCGCGGCCCAGCCCGACCCCCCGGCCCGGACCCCCGGCCCGGCCCGACCCCCCGGCCCGGCCCGCCCGTTGGGCCCGGCCCGGCCCCGGCCCTCCGCGCCGCCCCCGCCGCCCCGGCCGCCCCCGCCGCCCCGGCGCGGCGCTCGAGGGGCCGGCCTCGCCCGGGCCGGCGGCAGGGCCGGCGTCGAGCGGCGTGCTGCCGGGGCTCCGAGGCCGGCGGAGGGGCGCGCCCAAGGTCACCGCGAGCGGCCCGGGCGAGCCTGCTGCCCGGCCGCCTCCTTGGCGCGCGCGGGGCGCGGGCGCGGGGCGCGGGGCGGGGCCGCGGCGCCGAGGGACAGTGCCTGCGCGGTGTGCGCTGGCCGCGCGCCGCCGGCCTCTGACCCGGGGGGGGGCGAGGGCCGGGCGAGGGCCGGGCCGGGCCGGGCAGGGCCGGGCGCCGCGGCGCCTGTGGGCCTTGGCTTTTGTCTCGGTCGCGCCCGTGCTCGCGGCCGCTCGCGGTGCCCGGTCTCTGCGTCGGCGCTGGGTTGCGGGCCCGACCCGGCCTGGGATTGGCCGCCCGGGGGACGGGCTGTCGGGCCCTCCCCGGGGTCGCGCCGCCCGCTCCCGCGTGAGCCGCCCGGTGAGTCGGGCCGGGTCCCTGGCCGCAGGCCTGGGCCGGCGGAGCTGGTGGGCAGGAGCTGGGGCCCACTGGTCCCCACGGCGGGGACCCTCGGGAGGAGTCGTCTTGCTTTCCTGGCGGTTTGGGTTCTGTAAGGGGTCGGGTTCATCCAGCACTGGGGGTGGCGAACAGGCAAGTGCGGCCTTCGGACACGACTCCTGGACTCTGGAGCCTGCTCCCCGCCGGTGCCGACCCTCCCGCCGGACAGTTCTCTCTGCCAGTCCAGGGCACCTGCCGCCCCCTGCTTCTCTGGGGGCGGTTCTCGCGTCTCTGCATGGAGTGTCAGTGTCCCACGTGTGCTCCGTGCCATCGTGCAGGCCGCCACGCCGCCTCTCTGCACGGGGAGCGAGGCTTGGGCCCCTTTGAGAAATGCGCATGTAGTGAACTCATGCTACTTACGGCGCCCGTGTCCCAGGCTTCTGCTGCGGGTGCAGCAGCGTGCAGACTGGGCAGCGTCCTGGCTCTGGTGCAGCGGGGGTGTCGGAGGAGATTGCGCAAGAGGTGTGGCGGGAGGCGGAGGGACGCTGCCTCTCAGTCCCTGGGGACGGGGCCACCCTGAGCGACGGCGTGGAGTCCCTGGGACCAAGCTCCAGGCAGGCGCCCCCGCCACGGCTTGGCCGCGAGGAGGGAGGCGCTCGCTGCAGTGCCGCCCCTGAGGCAGGGCCCGGCGTGGCAGTCCCCCCTGGCCCTTGAGAGACTGGTCTGTGCCCTTGCTGGTTCCTGGTGCTGGATGAAGACCCGTGCACGGCCGGGCTTGCCGGCCGTTGCCTGGTGCTGTTTCCAGTGGCGGCCCGCGTCTTCCGCTGTCCCCAGGTTAGCGCTCTTTGAGGAACGGGGCGGCCTCACGCAGGTCGTTACGGGTGACTGAAGTTGGAGGGCAGTTCACGTACTGCTCTTCTGACTCGGCTGGTTGGTCTGCAAGTTCGGGAATTGTAAAGGAGGCCTTTCGAGGCTTCCTCTCTAGGGCAGACCTCCTGTGCGCCCTGAGACCACAGTCCCCCTGAGGAGATGTGGAGGGGGCTGCTGCGAGGCCTGGAGCCGCTGCCTCGGCTCTGGCGTGAGTGAGCACTGGCCGGGCTCCTGTGCAGAGTGGAGGGACCTGGGAGCACCTCGGAGTGCGCGCCATGGCAGCCAGTGGGCTGAGCCCCAAGGCGAGGCTTTGTGGGTGTTCTCTCAGCCCACGCCTCCTGCTGGGGTGTTGCCTGCAGGCAGCCGTGGGAGCGCTTGCTGGGTGGTTTGTTTGACACACTCACGTTGATGGGCGGCTGCTAAGGGCGTCACTAGCTTTCTCCTTTGGAGTCGCAGTAGCAGCTCACGTGGTGCGGCCCCATGGCTCGTGGGGTGTCGAGGCTGGACGGGCTCGCCTGTTGGGAGCGTCTCAGGGCCTCGCTCACCAAGCCCCTGGGCTGTTTCCCCGGGGTGCTGGGTCCCATGCCTGCGGTCGCAGGCAGGGCGCACCCAGGGTCTCTGACCCGGCGCCTGCTCCGCCTGCAGGACTTGGTCGCATCGTCCACGCTCGGGTGGTGGGAAGCTCTCGGCTGCACCTCCGCCTGCTCCAGGTGCGCAGTGACGCGGAGCGCGGAGTGAGCGTTTCTGTCTGTTTCCTTTTCTTTTTCAGTGACATTGACCCACATTGATCTGATCGTACATTCAAGGAACTCAGTTTTTAGATCACCAGTGTGCCGGCAGCCGCGCGTGGTGCTGGCTGGTCTCCCCGCTGCCCCGGACAGCGCAGGGTGGTGCTGGGGCCTGGCTTGGGGTCTGTGGCCCTCCCCTCCTGTTCTAGCTCGGCCGTTGCTTCGTCTGCCGTCGCGGGCCTGACGTTTCCTTCCCCCGTCCCTTTTTGATATCCTAATTCGACTGTTAGTTCAAAACCCTGTCCTGGCCGCTCCCTCCCACCAGCTGGCACGTCTCACCTGCAGATGTCGTTTCTGGCTCTCCCGTGGAGATCTCTGTCTTCACGTCTCTCCTCGTTTCAGTGGCGACTGTATTTCTAGTTGTAACGAAGACTGCCCCCCAGCCCCACCTCCCCCCAAAGCCCCACACTGAGCCGTCTCTTTCAGCAGCTAGCGGGAGTGAGAGCGTCATTTCAGTGGGACTGTCACTTTTAAGCCACGGTGCTGTGCGGGCTGGGGATGAGGATGGGGGCCGTGGCCGTGGCCTGCCGGGGAGCCTCAGCGGGCGTGGCCGAGGCAGCCACGTGAGGTCAGCTCAGGCGTCTCGGGGGGTCGGTCCTCCTGCGGGCGGCGGGAGTTGGTCTGCACTGTGCCGAGCCTCTTAGCGGCGCTGCGCTGTGTCTGCGACATCAGCGTCTCAGCGTCAAGCGCCTGGTTGCGGGGCGCTGTGGCGCCGCGTCGGCTCCTCGTCCGGGCCGGCGGGGTCCCGCTTGCTGCTGGCGCAGGCCGAGGGGCGGCTGTGACGGTTGGGATGGCTGCGGGGGCCTTCGTTGCCTCGGGGTTCTTCCTTCACTGGAGACTTCTCCATAGCGCGTCGTCTCGTATCCAGCGTTTCACCTGCCGCAGAACTTCTTTCAGCACGGGAGATAATCCTGTCCAGTCCTGCGGCTGCTGAAGAACTAAGTTGATGTCCCGTTGTTGTTCCAGCCACGTTCACGGCACCCTCCCCAGGAGATCCCGCCCGGGCGACCACTCCCTGTGCTCCTCGCGGGGGCAGCGCCTCGGTCGTGCGCCGCGGCCCTGGGGCCCCTGCCCGCGCTGCTCCCGAGCGCCAGGCCTCTCCCGAGCTCCGGCGGAGTCGGTGCTGGGACCTGCTCCCGCGAGTCACGGAGTCTCGTGCCTCAGGCGGCGTCCGACCGGCCGCCCGGACCCTCGGAGGCCCCTGTCCGTGGTGGCTGTGGCCCCGCGAACGCATCGGCGGCCCTTAGTGGGAGACGAGGCCCCTCGGTGGAAGGACTGGCACCGGAGGCCTGGCCCGGCGGTCTCCCTGTCGTCCCCCTGCGCCTGGGGCCGGGGCGCGGTGTTGTGAGGAGCGGGCGCTCGGAGGGCCCTCCCTGGGCAGTGGGCCCCGCGGTGGGCCTGGAGCGTGAGCGAGCGCCGGAGCGGGCAGAGGCGGCCAGCCCCATCTTGAGGCCCGGGCAGGGGCTGGGACGTCGCGCGGCGGCTGGGCTGGGCCCCGTGCTGGGCAGGCGCTCCCTGCGGCAGGGCGCGGCAGCTCACACCAGAGGCGGGTTCCCTGCGCCGGTCCCCGCGGGTCGCCAGCCAGCGCTGCCTGTGCCTCACCTGCGTGTCGGGGCGGGACGCCGTGACCCTCACGAGCCCCTCACCTCGCTGCCCTCAACCTCTCCTGTCTCGACCTGCGCGGAAGCGAAGGGGGTCGGCCTCGCTCGTAGGGTCCGTCGCTGCCGCTGTCACCGTCTCTGCAGTCCCCTCCGACTTGTGTGTCGGCAGTGAGGCCGCTCTGTCCTCCCCGGTGTGGCTTGCTTGCCTCAGCGCCTCCGCAGGCCTCTCCTTTGCACTCGCCGCTGGCTCGGCCGGCCGGCCTGTCTGCTTTGGACGTGCCCGGCTTCTTGCCGGCCTTTGGCTGGAGGGGAGAGGCGTGATTCTCCCCCACCTGAGCAAGTCCAGCGCCCTGTGGGCTGCGGACCGGGCTCACCTCGGTGCTGCTGTGCGCGTCTCGGGGAGGCCTGAGGAGGGCTGCAGGTGGGCAGCCTGGGGCGGAGCAGGCTGGACAGTTATGAAGTCACTGTCCTGGGCGGGCGTGACCTGCACTAGAGTGTCAGAGACCAGTGGTCACGGGGCTGGGGCCGGGCCGGGGGGGTGGGGGCAGGAGGGTGTCTGCGGCCGGGGACGTGCTGGCAGGTGGGGATGCGCTGCAGGCTTGGTTCGTGAAGGGTCGCCGCGTACTTTGGGTTTGTGAAAGACGCTAAAGCACGGTGCTTGCTGTAGAGCTCTGTCGGGCGCGGGAGAGGAGATGCTGCAGTCAGGCCCGGAGGCGGGGGGCCGCGGGAGGGCCCGTGGTGGGCCTTGCAGGGTGAGCAGGGGCAGGCTGGTCTGGGAGCAGGCGTGTGTGGCTGCCCGGAGGCCCGGGGGGCGGGGCCTGGGTGTGTTCCTACGGGGCTTCTCTGGGTGCTGACCCCAAACAAAACCGTGTCGGCTCGCGGCAAGACTGCTCACTTGCAGACAGAACCGCGGCGTGAGGCCTGAGGTCTCGGGTGCAGGGGGCACGTCCAGGACAGGTCGGCGCCCCTTGAGGCCTGGGGGTCCTGCCGCGGCGAGGCCCCTTCTCACGCCGGGGCGTGGCCTGTGAGGGGGCTTCTGCTCACCCTCTTTTGGGGAGCAAGCCCCGCGGCCCGGGGCCAGGGCGCTCCTGCCGCCCTCTCGCTGCCTCTGCTGCTGCTGGCTCCTTGTCCCGCGGGGTCTGGGCTGGGTCCGGGCACCTGCCGAGCTCCAGGCCTCCGAGGCCGGTGTCGCCAGCCCTCGGAGACCCTGCGCCGGCCTGCCCTCTGGGGCCCTCTCCGCCCCGTGTGCCCCGCAGACAGCCGCCCCGCTGCCGTCCTGCCCCGACTTGGGGTCCCGCCTCCCCTGGCCTGCGGTGCCCGGCGCAGGTCCCTGGCACCGTACTGTGGCTCCGTCATGCCGCGGCCGGGCTTGCAGTTGCCTTTCAAGGCGGAATGCCATGAAGACGGCCTTTGACATCCCCAATGCCGCGCCGTCTCCAGTCCGGCTTCCCAAGGCCTGAGCACCAGCCGTGCCTCTCTGTAGAGGCTGTGGCGCCTGGCCGCCCTGGTGGGTGAGCAGCAGAGTGTGCGGGCTGCTGCCAGAGCCGCCGGCCCTCCCAGCCTGGCGCTCCTGGCTGCGCATTGCACATACTGTAGGCGTCTCGGTGGAGGCCTGCCCTGAGCTGCTGCGCCTCTTCCAGAAGAAGCGACCACTGGAGGGCCACCTCCAGCCGCAGCGGCCTGGAGGGCGCAGACAGCCCCGTGCCCCGCGGCCCGGCTCATCCGGCACCGCGCCCTCCGGCACTTACCCGTGTTCTCCCCCTGCCTGCTGCACCATTGGGTTCTTGAGAAACCACAGCCATGGGCCATCTTCAGTGTCCCGTCCCCAGCTGGCGGCCCTGCTGACCCCCCCTGCGGGTCGGGCCTTTGGCCTCCGCCCCTTCTGTGACCAGGGCTGCCCGTGGTTGGCTCACCGAGGACTCCCTGGCTCCGCGCCGCCGCCTCTGACCGGCTGCTCCTGTCCGAGCAAGCCCAGGCCTCAGGCTCCACCACTGGCTTCTCGCTCCTCTGCTGGACACCCACACCCAGCGCTCCGAGACGCGCTGCCCCCCCCAGCGCCCCGTGTCCAGATGGGCGGCGCAGCCGGCTGGGTGCCGGGACGTGGGCGGCCCCCCTCGCCCAGAAGCCCCGGCCCCCCACGCCTCTGCGCTGCCAGGTCTGTGCCCAGCACCCCCAGGCCTGGTCGCCCTCTCTCTCGGAGACGCTCGCGGCCTGGGTGGCCGGGGCCCTGCCTCACGCGGCCCGCGAGGAGGGTTGCCGGCGGGGTGGGTGCGGGGCGGAAAAGGCAGCCTGCTTTTCTGAGCGGGGCGTGGTGAGACGGGCAGGCAGGCGGCCTGCGTCCTGCCCCCTGGCCTGTGTGTGGCCAGAGAGGCCCTGCGCCTCTCAGGGTGGGGGTGGCCGGCCCCGGGCACTGTCCGGCGCTGCTGGCAGCTGATGACCCGGAGCCCGTCGTGAGGCGGACACTCTGGCCCCGGAGGCCCAACTGCCCCAAGGGCAGGTGTCGGGTTGCCTCGGCCTTGGCTGCAGTGGTTGTGGGTGCTGCTCGGCCTGCGGGGAGCGAGCGAGTGAGGGCAGGAGGCCGGGACGCGCAGCCCCCGAGAGCCAGGCCGGTGCCTGCTGCGTGCGGCCTGGGCTGCGCACCATCCGGCAGCTGGCGGTGGGCGGCCTGCATGGGGGGTCTCAGGCACTGCTCCCCAGGGCGCTGTGGCTGGGGGTGCGGCTCCAGGGAAGGGGCGGCTGGGTGGAGAGTGGCCCGGCCACTCCACCGCCTCGGCTGGGGCGGCGCCTGCCCACGGTGCCCGTCCGGGGCGGCGTCCTGGGTGCCTGGGGGTACAGTTTAGCCCCAGCCTGTCGGGGAGGCCGGCCTCGCTGAGCCGGGCAGGCGCTGGTGCCGTCCTTGGGGCACCGCCGGTGGCGGCCTCCCCTCTGGGGGCTGACCGCTGCCGGCCGCACGCAGGCTCGGCCCCTCTCCGGCCGACCGCACCTCCAGCGGCCCTGCAGCCCCGCCGCCCTCCCGGAGCTCCTGCCAGCGTCCTCCCGGGTCCGGTTCTTCCCGCGCGCCCCGTGCCAGGCGGACTCAGCGGGCCTGGGCCCGCGGGGGTGTCTCCTCAGCGCGGTGGCGGCCCTGCTGTGGGCAGGGGAGCTGTGGCGGCAGCAGGCCCCTCCCTGCGGCGGCTGCGCTGCTCTGCCTGGCAGCTGGCTCGGCCCTGCAGGCCGGGGCAGCAGGGAGCCTCCCCCCTGTGGGGGGTGCGGGCACGTCGCGGCTGTCTCCTCGGAGCGGCGTGGTCACCTGGGTCTTTGCGTTTCAGGACTCGGAGACGCTGGGGCCTGTCGCCTGCCCATGCGGACGGAGGCTGAGGACCAGAGCCAGTCGTGAGCGCGCTGCTCTCGCGCCTCCTCCTCGCAGCCAGCGGGAGCACCATGAGCTCGGTGAGCGCTCTGGAGGGGCTGCCCGGGGGCGGGGGCGGGGGCGGGCGCCTGTGGCCCGAGCAGCCCGTGTCCTGGAGAACACCGCCGCCCCGCGAGCCCCGGCACCCGAGGTCCACGGGCTGCCCAGCCCGACCGCAGCCCGGGGCAGCAGGCGCCGAGAGGAGCGTGGCACGGCCGTGGGTGTGTGGGGTGGCGGCGCTCCGGCCCGGTGGCTCGCCTGGGCAGCGCAGGCGGCATGTGAGGTTCAGGCCCGGCGTCGCCCCATGGGTGTGGCAGCGATGGGCTCCCACGGCGGCGCTGCCTCTCTGGAGCGGGCACCCGCTCGCCGACCGGCGGCTGGAGCAAGCTGGGCAGGGTCAGGCGCGGGGCACCTGCAGAGCTGCGTCCCCAGAGGCGGGTCTCACGCAGCCCCGGGAGGGGGCTGGGAAGCGCTGGCTGGGGCCTGTGGTGGGGAGGGCTTTGTGGAATGGGGTGAGCCTCGTGGGAGAGCCTGGACGCTCCGAAGCCGGGATCCCCGAGAGCGCCTGCTGCGGTGAGAGCTCGGGCTGGGGCTCTCCGGCCGAGGGGAGGATGACGGGCCGATGGGGCCATGCGCAAGCCCGGGTGCTGGCGGGCGAGGAAGGGCTGTCTGGCCGAGCCCACTGCGGCACGGCTCCTGGAGAGGGCGCCCGCTCCGCAGGGAGTGCCCTGCCGAAGGCCCCGCCAGACTGCTGGCCCCGCCGCGTGTCCTCGCCCGCCGCTCTACTGAGGCGCCGCGCTCACTGACGTCGCCCCTTGCGCCCTCAGAGGAAGCGCCGTGGCGGAGCGGTGAGTCCCAGACAAGCCCAGAAGAGAACTCGGGAAGCAGACTCCGCCCCCGAGATGGCCTTGCAGGCGGAGCCCATAGAGCTCGTGGAGAGCGGTAAGGGGTGGCCGGCGCCGGCTGGGCGCAGCATGCGCTGCCCGGAGCCCGGCTCGCCTGTCCTCGCGGCCAGCGCCCAGACCTGCTCCCTGGGCCCGGGTCGTCCCTGGGTCGGAAGCACCGCTCGGCGTGGGCGGGGGCGGGCAGGGGCGGGCTGCTTGCCCTGGGCCGGGCACAGCGTTTCAGTTCGAGGTGGGCTCCGGTCTGCGCGGCCTCCGAGGTGCTCGGCTCTGCTCTCCTCGTATGGGAGGGCGGGTGGCTGCGCGCTGAGTTGCGGGGTTCGGCAGGCAGAGCCCACGCTGGACCACCCTTGTCTGCTTAGAGAAGTGGCAGGTGCCCAAGGCGAGTCCTTGTGCCGTGCATGTCTGGCGTTTCTGTGACTCTGGCTGCCTGGACACGGCCTCTGCAGAAGCGGTGTGGACTGAGATGGCCCGCAGTGCAGGGGCAGGGCGGGCGCCGGCCGCGGCTGAGTCTTGGCTTCCCGCCTGAGCGCGGAGCCCGTGGGCTGAGGCCCCTTCCCGTGCCCTCGGTCGGCGGTGCCGCCCTGCAGATGAACTGCACGCTCGCCCGGCACCGCGGGCTCCGGATCCGGGCCAGGAGGGCCCAGCCGCCGCCTGGGCGATGCTGCTCCCCGCACAGGCTGCCTCCCACGTTCTGTTAGAAGAGTGAGGTCTTTTGGGCGCATTTTGTGGGCATCTGGTCCGGCGGGGGCTCTGCTGACCTGCTGCTCGACACGGGAAGAGAAAGCGGGTCCGAGCCGCTGAGCTTGTCCCGTCTCGCCCTGGGCTGCGGACGCTGGTTGTCCGGGCCGGCAGCCGTCAGCAGCAGGCGGTGACAGCCATTGCTGGTGACAGGAGCAGAAGGCCTTGCCCGCCACCTGCAGGCGTGTAAAGCCGGAGGTGGGCCGCACTCCCTCCCATCTGCCAGGCGGAGTGCTGTGACCGCTCCCTGCTCGCGCTCTGGGGGCAGACACGCCCTCTGTCCTGCGAGGCGGGAAGCACTTCAGAGCTGAGCGCCCAAGGAGGGTCAGCGCGCTGTGCCCTCCTTGGGCCTGGGGCTTCGGGCCGGCCCAGGGCCTAGGTCTGCGTGGGGGCCCTGGGCGCGCGTATTCGCGGACGCCCGGACTGTAGCAAGTGCTCGCGCTGCCGGGCCGGGCGCCTGAGGGCGGAGTCCCCGTTGCGGCGGTGCCTCTGCCCGCCCGACGCGCCCGCACGTGCTTGCTTTGAAGCTGGAGACGACGTCGTGGACCTCACCTGCGAGCCGCTGGAGCCCGTGGTCGTCGACCTGACGCACAACGACTCTGTGGTGGTGAGTGTCGGGCTGCCGGGGGCCGGTGCTGCTGCGGCTCTGCGGCCTGTGGCCGGCACCCGCTGCTGGAGCCTGGGGCCTCCACACGTCCCTCTGCCCTCGGCGCTCGGGCCGTGCTCGGCCTCGGCCTGTCTGCAGCGTGGCCGAGCGTCTGGCCGTGGGCGTCCGAGGGCCCTGCGTCTGGTGGGTGGGCGCGCTTGCTCAGCACTGCGGGGGCTGACCTCGGAGGACGCGGCCTCTTGGGGGTTCCGGAAAGGAGGATCTTGGGCCTGGGAGGGTGCCCTTGCCCCCCACCCGCCGTGGGGCCGCGGGCTCTGGCCGAGCTGCTCTGGGCGGCTGGAGACCGGCAGGCAGCCCCGCAGCCCTGCGCCTGCCCCTTGGCCCCTGGGGCCGCTTTTGCGCGGGGTCTCCGTTGCTGGAGGGGCGGCGGTGCGGGCAGGGGCGCTGGCAGCGAGCCTGGCGTCTGAGGGCCTGGAGCCTCAGAGCAGCCGCGCCGAGAAGTTGCAGGACTGCTGTGCGAGGAGCAGGGCCTGCCCCGGGGCCAGCCTTGGGCCAGTCGGGTTTGACCCTGTGCGGGGTTCCTGCCCCACGTCCGGGCCGTCACGCTGGCCCTACCTTCAGCGGCCCGGAGGAGGGCCGGGGCCGCGGCGCTCGGGCCTGGACAGATCTGGTGGGTTCCCTGGCGATGGCGTGGCGCTTCCCAGACAGGCTGGCGTGGCTGGCTGCCGCCTGGGCACAGCGTTCGCCGGGCTCTGGCCCGCGTGCGCCTGTGCAGCTGAGCGCGCTTCCTCACCTGGACTCACTTCCCAGCCCTTAGGTGACCGTTCGGCCTGAGTGAGGCTGCTGGTTCTAGTCACTGTCCAGACTTGTTTTCTGAGACGTACGGTGAGAAATACGTCCGAGACAGAGAAGCGCGTGCTTGCAGTGGAGCTGGTAATGCTCTAGTAGTCGCCCGCTGCCCGCTGCGGCAGAGGCCTCCGGGCGAAGCCGCCTCCCGGGCGCCCTCCGGAGCTCGCGACAGGCCCGGGGCCTCGCTAGGCTGGGGCGATGCGGCCCTCCCCGCTCGTGGGGCCTGGCCCCCAGGGACCTGGAGACAAGGAGCGGTTGAATATGCTGACCGCCAAGGGGAACTAACACGTCTCTCTTGGGGAGTTTTCTGTTTCTTGTGTGGCTTTTACTTTTTTTCTGAGTATGAAAACTGGGGTGTAGGCCAGAGGTGGGGGTTGAGAGGATTCCCCAGAGTGGGGAGCAGAACGGGGGAGCCACTGAAACACACTGCCAAGGGGGGACAGAAGACTGCGCACCCTGTGGTCACTCCCTGGCGGGCTGACTCGTGGACAGGGGCTGCGGACAGCTTGATAGCGGGAGATGGGCCCCCAGCGAGGCCCTGCGGCCTTTCTGACCCTGCCCTGTGGGTGGCCCCCTTTGCCGCGGGAGACCCTGGCGCTCAGGCTGGCGGAGGCAGCGGCCACTCACTGCGCACCCATGCGTGGGTGTGGCGGTGCCCCCCCTGGGACTCCGCGGCCTGCCCGAGGAGAGCCGCCCTGGCAGCGAGCCTGCACCAGCGCTTGCCGCGTCTGCGCGCCCTCCCCAGGCCCTCGCCCCGGCAGGTGGTGCTGCGCGGGAGCTGGGGCGGCTTCTCCTGCCCGCAGCAAGACTGGTTCTGCTCCCAGCCAGACGAGAGCCTGCTGCGCCCCCCGCGCCTTCCGCTGCCGCTGGCTCTTGGGCCTCTGCGCCGGGAGGAGGCTGGTGCGACCGCCGAGCCCCCTCGGCCCCAGCAGGCGTGGTTGTGCCGTGGGGCTGCTTCGGGCTCGAGGGCCTGGGCACTGCTCTCTCTGCAGGAGCATCTGGGACCCACAGCCGCACGGGCCTTTGGGGAGCAGGCCGTCTGGCAGCCTCTCCCGGAGGGGCTCAGCTCAGATGGCTCCTGGGCGGAGCTGGGCAGCGGCGGCGGGCGGGCTGGGGCGGGCAGCAGGCACGACTCGGCCAGGCCTGCGAGGCAGGGGGGCTGTGGGTCCCCCGGTGCTCCCGAGTCCTCAGCGTCGTGCCCGCGGGTCCCGGCGGCTCTCGCTCGCTAGGCGGCGCGTCTCTGGACGTCGTGCTGCAGGTCCTCCCTGCGAGGCTCCGTCCGGCAGCAGCCTGCCTGGGTGCGGCCCTTGCCTTGCCTGTGGGAGAAGGGGCGCCCGGGGGCGGGGCTGAGGCTGGCGTCTGCTTCAGGGCAAGGTTGCAGCCCCCTGACTCAGCTTCTGGGCCCGCGCGCGGGCTGTGCGGGCTGTGCGGGCTGGGCGGGCTGGGCGGTGCGGCGGGGCCTGTGCCGTCCCTGGGCTACAGGGCCTTGGCACAGGCCCACAGAGTGGGGCGCAGCAGGCTGCACACACTGACTGTGTCTCTCTCTGTTCTCTCTGCCGGAAGATCGTCGATGGTGAGTGTCGCTCCTTCCCCTCGGGTTGGCGGGAGGAGTGCGCTGGGCGAGGGCCCGTGGCGGGGCTTGCCCGGGGGAAGTACCACTCAGGTGGGCTCTGCTCTGCTGGGGCCGGCCCTCCCTGGCTCCCTCCGCCTCTAGAGGAGGCGGCCCGAGGGGGCAGAGCGCGGGCTTCTGGGGCACTGGCCTCCCACGCTGGCTCAGGGAGGTGGGGCGCCAGGAGGCCCTGGGCTCAGCGTGGACTCGCACCTCAGAAAGGAGGCGGCCCAGGAGGAACGCGAGGCGGCCACGCCAGGACCACGCCGACAGCTGCGTGGTGAGCAGCGACGAGGAGGAGCTGTCCCGCGACAGAGATGTGTACGTCGCCGCCCGTTCCGCTAGGAGCGCCCGGGAGGACGGCGCCCCAGCACTCAGGTACCGGCGGCAGCTGCGCGTCCGAGAGCCCCGGCTCAGGCCCCGCCCCACGCGGCAGGTCGGGCCTGCCTGGTGGTGCTCGGGCAGGGCGTCCAGGGCTGGCTTCCTGCGCCTCCGGGGACGCCGCTGCGGGTGGTGGAGGCGCCCAGGGGAGGACAGACGGGGCCAGGCTCAGGCTCCCGTCAGGAATGCTGGGGAATGCTGCCTGCTGCAGCCCGGCCCAGAGGGGCTGGAAGGGGCTCTGCATAAGCCCAGGCTTTGGGGCGGGATGTGACTCGGGCTGCCGGTGCCTTCTCCTGTCCCAGCTCTTCCTTGCTTGCGCCCTGACACCTGCACTCCCGGCGGGCCGCTGTCCTGTAAGGCTCTCCGGGCTTGTGCCGATGCGGCATTAGTGGCTTCCGCGGGGGGCGTGAGTGAGTTTGCTGAGGATTGACCAGCGGTGCTGTGATTTTAGGCCCTCCGGTACCGTCAGTTGTCCGATCTGCATGGATGGGTACTCGGAGGTAAGCAGCCCTCGCGGTCTGCCCTGCTGCTTCCGGCCTCTGCGCAACGGATAAGGCAGCGTTTTCCTGGGGGCGGCTGCCCGGCCTCCTGTGGCTGGCCTGGCCTGCGGCTGTCACGGCCGCCCTCCTCCTGTGGCCCGTGGCAGCCAGCCCTGGCTGCATTCCTGGGCCCTCCGTGCACGGCCCTGCGCCCGGCCCCGGGCTTCGCTGGGCACCCAGGCCCCGGCGCCAGCCACCCTGGGGCGGCTGCCGGGGCGGGCAGGGCCAGGCTGGCGCTTCTGTTTTGCAGATTGTGCAGAGCGGCCGCCTCATCGTGTCCACAGAGTGCGGCCACGTCTTCTGCAGCCAGTGTCTCCGCGACTCCCTCAAGAGCGCGAACACGTGCCCCACGTGCAGGAAAAAGATCGGCCACAAGCGATACCACCCCATTTATATATGAAGCGGCGTGGGCGCTCGGGGAGACGGACGGGTGGCCAGCCGGCCGGCCTGGCGGGTGCTGCACACGGCCTTACGTGGTTTACTGCCTCTAGTTTCCTGAGTTCTGAAGACTGTTTCGAGACCAGCGTCTGACATGTAAACTGCTCTTTGTCCTCGACCTCCTAGACCCCGTCGCCTCCAGGTGAATGTCGTGGGGCTAGAGCCGGGGCCGGGGCCCGTGCTCCCGTGGGCACTGAGAGGCACGGTCCAGCCTCCTCCGGAACCCGCCCGTCTGCCAGGGCGCGGTCCCTGCTCGGGGAGTTTGCCCCAGCTTCCTGCTGCCGCAGGGGGCCGGGCCTGGTTGGCGCGGGCGGGTGCCGGAGCCTGCCCGCCAGTGACACAGCACGCGGACCCCCAGCCGGAGGGTCTTGGTGCGGCCGGGCCTGGGGAGGCCGGCCGCTGGACTGTTCTTCCTCACGCGCGGGTCACCACGGCCCGGCCCGCACCTTCGTGCTGGCGTGCAGGGATCCCCGCGGTGGCGAGTGCCTCGGGGGCTGGCTGGGGCCGTCCAGCTCCTGAGGACGCCGTGTGCAATAAAGCCCGCGCCGGCCCTGCGCTGCTGCCCAGGAGACGTTGGGTGAGTGTCCCCAGAGCCAGCGTCGCCGTGGAGCAGTGCCTGCCCCACCGTCCTGCCCACGCCTGTTCTCAGGAACTGCACCCGCCGGCGCGTGCCGGGTCCCTTCTCCGACCAGACCCGTCCCGGGTTCGCCACACGTCCTCTGGCTCTTGTCCCGCTGCCAGCGTCTCCTGGGAGGTGGTGGCAGCCACTGTGGCCTTACCAGCCGCCTTGTACATGCTGTTGCCGCACGGCTGCCCGCCCGCCCCGAGTGTGGGCCTCCCGGCTGGCGTCTACTACAGAAACTGCTCTCGGGGCTGCCGGGGCTTCTGACGATTCCTGGGCTTGGGCAGGAGAGGCCAGGACCGCCTCCGAAGCCCGCCTGACGCCCTGGCCCCGGCCGCACGTGGGGGAGCCCCAGGCAATGGCAGCAGCTAGTCAGGGAGCGGCCTCACCGTGCAGCCAGCCCCCACCCGCACCCCGCCTTCCTCAGAGGGCTTCACACCAAACCCACAGCCTTCCGTGTGAAGCCTCGTGGAGATGGAAGGGCCGCCTCCGGCTTGCTAGCAATAACTGACCCACGGCGCTGCTGCGGGCGCGGGCCTCTGCACAGAGTCCACTTTACACGGGCGGAAGGAGTGCTCTCCTCTCTGTGACAGAAGCTTGTCTTAGTCCATTCTGACGCACATTGTGGCTCACTCCGGCCTGGTCTGAAGAGGTAGCTTCTGCCCGGCGGTTTCGAGGGCCGGGGGCGAGCCATGGGGCCCTCCAGCTGGCGAGCCCACCCCCGACAGCAGCCAGACTCCGGAGCCGGGGTGCGCGCACAGCCGGACCTCTACGCTTGTGCTCGAGGACGGAGGTCTGGGCGCGAGGGCTGCAGGACCTCACACTGGGCTAAATCGGGGCAAGTGTTTAGTTTCTACCATTTAGAAACTGCAAAATAGGAAAAGGTTGGCTTGAAAGTCTCCCTCCTCAGTGTACATAGTTCCAGTATTTCTTCGTTACGTTTAAACTATCCATGTACCGCAGCTGTTTGGACTCCTGCTAGTGTAAAGATGGAAATAAAACCATTGATTTTAACTAGAGACCTCTCTGGTGCCTCCACGTGCTCTCTGGGCAGGCCCCCTGGTCGAGGTGCTGGTTTCCACCGCCTTGCTCTGGGTAGACGTGGCGTCAGTGTGTGCGGGGGAGCTCTGGGCCCGCTGCGGACCGGAAGCCGGTGTGTGAGAGGCCACAGCGGGCGTCGCCTGGGCCCCAAGGTGGTGGCTGGCCCAGGGGCCCAGGCGGAACGGACTCCTGGGCCTGGAATTGGCCCCGCGCCCCGACTGCCCCTGCAGAGGATGTGTGCAGGGCCCGGTGCTGGGGCCGGGCGAGTGGCGGCGGGCGGAGAAGGGCCGGCTGGGCGGGGCCCAGAGCGGGGTCAGGCTCCCCGAGGCACACGCAGCAGTGTCAGCCTGCAGCGGCCACCTCGGGCTGGGTCGAGGCGAGGTGCTGCCGTGCTCGCCTGCTCTTGGCATGGCCTGGTGCGTTCAGGCCGCCTTCCCCAGGGCCATTCCCAGTGGCGCTAGATGGCCCCGCCACGCTGCAGGCGCAGGGCGAGCAGGCCGTGAGGCGCCGAGGCGCCCGCGTGTGCAGTGGCCGCTGCAGGCCTTCAGGGGCCGTGGGGCTGGCTGGCCAGCCGAGCAAGGGGTGGCCTCCCCGAGTGGGCACGTCCTTGACCCAGTCTGGACCTCACGGCAGCCGCCAGAGGAGGCTCAGGCCAGGACAGCACGGCCGGGCAGAACGTGCACCCGCGGACGGGCTCCCACAGGGCCTTCTTTTTGAGACTTTCAAGTGGCCTTTCCCGACTTTGTTTTCCTTGCCATGTAGAAGTGTGTTTTTGTCCACTAAGTATCCCTGCCAAAGCCTCCTGACTGAGACTCCGGGCTCTGACGGACACTTCACGCGCACAGCCTCAGCTGCACTCGCTGTTTTCCCTAGTTCCTGGGCCGCTTTTTGCTGGAGGTGCTGGCACCCGCATGTTACCACACTTGAGTGGTGCTGTGCTTTGTGTTTCACCGAGGTGCTTTTTGACACTTCTTGTCGGACAACGATCTCGTAGGATTTCTCTCCCAGGCAGGGGAGAGGAGTTTGTCTTTTACTCCTGTTTGATTTTGTCACAAATGGATCTCTAACCGCACCAGTACTTCTACTTCCATTGATAGGAAGTGTATTTCTCCTTTAATCTGTGAATGGTAGTGTACTGCATTCATTTTCCAGTGTCTACAAACTTTGTTTCCTGGATAAATCCATCTGTCTGTGATGTTTGCTTTTCTGTATATTAATTTGTTCTGCAAATTTGGCTTAGGGTTTTTAAAAGTCCATGTTCTTGAGTTAATACTGTCCTATAATTTTCTTACAGTGTCTTTGTCAGGTCTTGCTTTGAATGTCCAGCTGGTTGCCTACACTGAGACTAAAGCATATTCTCTCTGTAGCCTGCATATGAATGAGTCCTGGGGTTTTGGTACGACTCAGCAATAGAAACGCCTGAGCTTCTGTTTTTATTGAAATATTTTATAGATTTGATATTATTGTATATTTGAGAACTATTCACATTTTTAAGTCAGTTTTAAAGGTTTGTGGGAACTTATATAATTAATCTCTTAAATTTTGGATATAAAGTTTGTCATCTCTTGCGAAGTAATCTCTGCAGCCTCTTTTCATTGTTAACATTTATGCATTCCCTCTCTCGCCCCCCACCCCCACCCCCACACCTCTGGCCTACAATCCAGTTCTACGCAAAAAAAAAATTTATGCTTTCCTTTTTGAAATTAGTTGTTAGTGATTAATTTTATATTCTTGTACGTTACTGACAGCATCCAAAGTCTTTGTGAATCCGCTTATGAAGTCTGTTATTTCTGCTGGTTCTCTCTAATGACGACTTCTGTGCACGTTGTGAACTTTTTCCCTCCCTCGCCGTGAGCCTATGTGACGCGGTGTGCACCGAAAATTCTTTGGCCTGGGTTGCAGATGGGTTTCTCTAGAAAGGATTTGGCTTTGCTTTTATGAGATTGAAAATTTTACAACTCAGGGCCACTGTATATATCTTTTATATTGTGAAATGTAGCACACAAAAAAGCCCACCTCACTGAGGTTTTTCAAAAGCAAACGAATTATCTTAAAGCAAATACTGTGGCCCAGCCAGCTGCAATGAGAAGATAGTATTGCCAGCACCTCGGCAGCCCTTCCCTCCCTCCTGCTCAGTGCCCCGCCCTTAGCCAAGGTAGTTGCTATTCTGATTTTGGTAGAAATCACTCCTTTGGCTTTAATTATAGCTTAATTACCTAAACACATAGACCTAATCAGGTAATTTAGTTTTACCTGTTCATGTAACTTTAAAATGAGGGAATCGAGGGCCTCCACTGGTGGCGCCGTGGGTTAAGCAACGCACTACGAAGCAAACCGCAGCCACTGCAGCACGAGTTTGATCCCTGCTGCCGGCCAGGGGGGGGACCCACATGGTGTGGCAGAC
>JAGFMF010012010.1:752985-774869 GCA_019455555.1 Galemys pyrenaicus
CCCCGCTCTCTGTGGTGAATCCTCTCACCCCCCTACACCTCTGGCCTGTACCCCAGCGCTTGTATGCATAAATAAATAAATCTTTAAAAAAAAATAAAATGAGGGAATCGATGTAGTTTTCTGGAGATGGGGTGGCTTTTAATGCTCAGTATTTGTGAGAATCATGTTGTACACTTTGTTCATTTTCCTTGCTGTGGACTATTTCATTGGATGACTGCTTCAATTTATTTTCAGTAATTTAAATTTTTCAGCGATTGATAGCAAAAATTGAACTTTCTCTGTCTCATTTGGAGCAGTTTTTGCTCACTTGTCTTTTGGGCATATGTTTAAGTGTGAAATTGCTAGATTATGATATGAACTCAAAAATGTGAACATGAACACTTAAACAATCAGAAGATCAAGAAGTCACAAGGAAAATTAGAAAATACCTTGAATAATGAAAGCGAGAACATAGCAGGTCAGAACTAACAGGATTCGGTGGAAGGCGCATTCGGGGGCTGTTGGTGGCTGTACTACAGCTGCACATTAAACAAGGTCAGTCACTCCAGGGAGCTAGAAAAGGAAGCCCAAACTAAACCCAAAGCTAGTAGAAAGAGAGCAACAGTAAAGGTCAGAACAGAGAAAAATGAAAAAGAAACAAAAACAAGAAAAATCAGGGATGCCAAAAGTTGTTTTTTTGTCTTTTTTAAAAGATTTATTTATTTATGCATACAAGCACTGGGGTACAGGCCAGAGGTGTGTGTGTGGGGGTGGTGGTGAGAGGATTCACTCCGAGAGTGGGGAGCAGAACAGGCAGATCAACGGAAGCACACTACTGAGGGGAGCAGCGGGCACAGCAGGAGAGGTCTGCTGCGCCCTGTGGGTCCCCTCCCTGGCCGGCAGCAGGGATCGAACTCGTGCTGTAATGGCTGAGGTCTGCTTCATAGTGTGTTGCCTAACCCACTGCGCCACCAGGGAGGCCCCAAAAGTTGTTTTTTAAGATTAAAAACAAAACACTGAAGCTAGACTGAGTATCTGGAGAGAAGGCTCACTACTGGAATCAACGGGAGCAGGACATCACTAAGAGCCTCTCAGAAAAAGGGCTGCAGAAGACCCAGGAACACTGTGTGCCACAGGCCGCATGCCCTAGACGGGACGGACACGCCCCTAGAAACACAGTGTGACGCCGGCCCTAGGGCAAGCAGGAGCACGGATAGGCCGAGACGAGGTCACGTTGAAGCAGCACTCAAAACCCCAACAAATGAAAATCCACAGTGGCTTTGCTGGAAAATTCTATCAAATAGTGAGAAAGAATTAACCTTTCTCAGAATTATCCCCAGATTTTGAGGGAACAGTCCTAACTCAATTCTGTGATGGTCAGTGTTACCCTGAGCCAACGTCACACAAAGACGCTACAGGAAAAGAAAACTGGAGCAGTAACTACATAGTGGCAGTAAGCTCTCTCTTTGTTAATCCAGAAATGCCATCTTCATTTGTGCTTTGTTTTCCGCCCGAGTAAAAATGTATACGCTGCTGTTACCATGAGTCACGTGACACCAAATGGAGAGGCTGGAAGTTAAAAAAGTTAGAGATACCAGTAATTTTTTACCTTGATGACATATTTCAGTCATCTCAAATATACTATGCTGAAGAAAACATTAATTTTTTTTTTAAAGTATAAAGCAGTGTTTTTTAATCAGCTCTCGGGTCCAATGTTTGTAGTTCCCTTTCTGTTGCAGTCAGCTGTCGTGTGCCTCTGAAGATACGTGAACGTTTCCTCTGGCTGATTTTCATCTTTGAATCGGCAGTTGGATGATGATTTGCTTAGGATGGTGTTGCCTGTATTTATCCTGTTTGGGTTTGGAGAGAATCTTAACTGTGGGTTTTGGGGAATCCTCCTTCTATGGCATTGTCTTGTGTTTCTGATTCCGCTTAGACCTATGTTAGACCTTCAACTATGCCTCATGTTTCTCACCCTCCTATCACTTCCCCTCTCTCAGCTCTTTGAGGTGTTTTGAGTTATATTGTAGTTCATTAACCCTGTGTCTGATCTATTGAATTCTGAATTTGTTATTTTTTCAGTTCTAGTTAGTTTTTTTTTTTAGGAGTTATTTATGCATACAAGAACTGAGTATAGGGCAGAGGTGTGTGTTGGGGGGGTGGGATGTGGAGAGGATTCACCAGAGACAGAGGGGAGCAGGACAGGTGGATCCTGCTGAGGGAGCGGCGGGGAGACCAGAGTGGCCTGCTGTGCCCTGTGGGTCGGTTGACCATGTGCTGCAGTGACTGAGATAGCTTCATAATGCTGAGACTGAACCCCTTGTGCCACCACGGAGGTCCAGTTCTAGTAGATTTCAGTTCTCAGGTAAAGTTCTCCATGTTTTATTCTGTTTTTAACACCCTTTCCATGACTATGTTACTGTACTTGTGTGGCCTCTGCTCCTAAGTACTCTGAACGTGCGCCACCTGTGGTTGGTTCTGGAACTTGCCCTCTCCAGTGTCCGGTCTGGTGGCCCTTTGCCTTGACATGCCTAGGGACTTCCATCTGAAAGCTGAACATTGTGCATAAAGTTATAGCGGCTACAGCTGCTTTCCCCCTTGGATAGGCAGGCAGGTGCAGCCCATCTCCGTGTGCTCCTGCACTCGCTGTGCTGCCGTTTGTCCGCCCGCCCTCGGCTCCTTCCACTCCAGGTGGTCATGCCGTACCACGCCCTGGTCAGTTCGCATCTCTAGGCCTTGTCTGCTCAAACTGAGATTTCTAAAACCTCTACTCTGCTGTTCAGGGCCTTTCTAGTTTCTTAGTTCCCCTGTGAGAACTTGGCAGTGTCTCGAGGGAACGAATGGACCTGTGCGAGGCTCATGATTGGCCTGTCCCCCTAAGGGGGTCGAGTCCCAAGTCTCCATCTTTTCCCAGAGTGTCCTCTGCCCAGACAAAGCCTTGCAGCTCAGTCCAGAGCCCAGAGAACTGGAAAAGAGCAAAAGGTGGCCCCTGGCCCTGTGGTAACGTCCAGTTGCACATAAGCACGTGTGTGTCACGTTTCACTGCTGCTGCCATCAAGTCAGTAACCAAGTACACGGGTGACTCGTTCTGTGTCCACTAGCAACTGCCTGGCTGCCGCACCCCTGCCGTCCAGCCGTCTGTTTCAGGTACCTTCTCCTGTTCTTTTGGCTATTGTTTTTAGTTTATATTTCCCCCCCGGAATGAATTAGGAAGTAATATGACCTCTATGTGTCTTTTTCTGTGATTTATCTTAAGACCCTTCTATGGTGTTTCTTTCACAGTTTTGCCAGATTTTTAATTTCCTAGCCTTTCTCCATCACTCTCAAGCTTGGGCAACTCTGAGAGCACATTTAGTGGCGACGCCTTAGGGTGTATGTGGGAAAGCAGACTCAGTACTCAGGTTGCTTGTCACAATGGCAGTCTCTTGACAACAGTATGAAAGTACAAGACTATTTTTTGTCCATACAGGATTTACTTTGGCTGGCCAGAAGACTTTACATTGTATGCAGATTTTTTTTTTCCAGTATTTTGAAGCCCCCCCCTTCTATGACTCGAACTGTTAGTTAAGATACTTAGTGAATATACTTCTTGCTTTTTAACATGACTTACGTTTTTCTTCCTAAATGTAGTAGGCTGTTGGGTTTAATTTTGGATTTCTACAATTAATCATCCTTGGAGGACTCTTTCAGAAAATCTGGACGTGAGTTCTTATTTTTGGTGACTTGTATCACAGTAATTCCCCTTCTCTGCGGGAGATGCCAGATTCCTTATTTTTAAATGAGAGGTTTTTTTTAAAAAAAGATTTATTTATGCATATAAGACCTGGGGTACAGGCCAGAGTCGCGGGAAGTGAGAGGATTCACCAGAGTGGGGAGCAGAATAGGCAGCCTGACCGAAATATGCTGAGGGGAGCAGTGGGGAAACGAGGTCTACTGCACCCTGTGGGTCCCCTCCCCACCTGGGGACACTTCACAGTGCTGCGTTCAACCTGGTGGTGCACCACCACGGAGGCCCACGCTGGGCCCTGTGGCAACCATGCCTTCTCCTCTGCCTGCGTGTGTAAGCCGGGCACAGGAGGGGAAGGACAGCCACCCAAGATAAAACAAAGCAGTTGTGCCCGCGTTGTGCTCCTGTTCAGTCAGGAGTGTCTTTCAGCAGCTCGCTGAACCCCGCTAGAGGGCAAAGGCGCCTGCTGTATTTCTTTCAAAACTTATTTCCCTCCGTTTCCCCCTCCTAGAGTTTAGGAGTCACCAGGTTGAACTTCTGTCTCACTTCTCGCCTATTTTCTCTTTCTACCTTCTGAATAATTCTTAACTTAAACATCACTTAAATAAACATCACTTAAATAAACATCACTTAAAAAAATTAATGTATGTAATACATGTAACAACTGAGGTATAGACAGGCCAGAGGTGCAGGGGTGGGGAGAGGATTCACCAGAGACAGAGTGGGGAACAGGACAGGCAGATCCACTGAAATCCACTGTTAAGGGGAGCAGCGGGTGAGACAGGAGAGGTCTGCTACACCATGTGGTCAGCTCCCTGGCCAGGGATTGAACTCATGCTGCACCGTTTGTAGATAGCTTCATAGTGCTGAGACCTAACCCCTTGTGCCACCAGGGAGGCTCTAAACTTCATCTTGTAACTCAGATTGAATGTTAAAATTTGGGGTATATTGATTTTCAGGATTCCTCTCTTACATGTCTTTGAAGCTGTTAGCATTTACAATTCTTTGGCTCCTACCTTTCCATTAATATATTCTTTGCTGGACCCCCCTGCACACATATTTCCACCTCTTTGCTTCAGCCACTTAAGTAGCTGGAAATCCTAGACCGTCTTCATGTGTCAAGGACACATTTGTGTTGACTTGCAGGCTCCAGTTTGGGGTGAGCATCTGGAAGTCTCTTGGGATCCCCAACTTCACGTCTGGATCCTCACGTTGTCTTGTTTCCACAGAGAACTCCTTGTGCTTGCGGGTGGGAAGCCCAGCTGCTCTGGTTGTGCTTGGGGCGTAGAAGTGCCCTCAGCAGGGATGTCCTACTGTTTTTTCTGCAGACTTACTAAAGCTAGAAATTAGGAAAGGCTTTCTAGGTAAGGATTACTATGTAATACTCACTGATCATCACTTGGGAGGTAGCTGATTTTTCTTATAAAATTATCTTGTGTTCATAAAAAAGAAGTTATTAAAAATTTCACTTTTAAAAAAATACCAGTATATCCCACCTTTCCCAATAAGGTGGCAGCCACGAGCACCCAAAGCATCAGAGGACTGTCAGGCAGTCCTCTCCAGGATCACTGCCCATGTACCTGTGATCACTCCTTTCCTGCCGGCCAGAGATGCCGTCATTTCTAAGAACATACAAGATTCTGTCTGGCCTTTCAGTTCTGCTTTCTCTCTTGATGGGTAATTTTTTGTGTGTTAGTTTGAATTGGCCATAGAGTGCCTGCACATTTGATCAAAGGAGATTCTGTCTGAGGTTATTTTTGGGTGAGTTAACATCTGAATCAGTGGAACAGACCAACCACAATGTGGGTGGGCCCCACCCAATCAGCTGAAATCCTGAACAGGACACAAGGCTGAATAAGAAAATTTGCTGCCAAATGCCTTAAGCTACACCCTTGGTTTTTCCCTATCTTTGGATTCCAAGCCTGCCAGCTTTTGGACCAAAGCTCACCATGGGCCCTCCTGGGTACCCACCTTGCTGACTGCAGATTTTGGGACTGGTCAGTCCCCATCACTGTGTGGGTCAGTTTCTTCCACCACTCTCGCCCCTGACACCCGTTGAGACACAAAGCAGAGTCAGCAGAGTTGCCATCTGGGCCCTGCCGAGATGCTGGGGTCACCTGCCAGCTACTATCGTCCCTTTCTCATCCGTATCTGTAGGCCTATGGCGCCTCTCCCCAGCGGGGCAGCGTGCATTAGGTGAGCCTGTCACACAGCAGAATGCCTGGTGCCTGAGGTTAAACAAATGGGCGTTCACGCAACTGGAATTTAAGCCGGTATGTCCAGCCCTTACCTGGCAGGGTCAGGGACTCAAAGGGGCATGAGCCAAACACTTGTGCTCTCTCCACCCCCTAAGACTTCTCAGGGGCAACGGTGCACACCAGGAACACCCAATCCAGCGCAGGGGTGCTGTGACAAGGCAAAGTGGAGGGGCTGCGGAAGAGCAGAAAATCTGGGCCGGCGTCTGGGCGCGGGGCAGCCCGAACGGCCGCCATCCAGGGGGTGCCCGGCGGGGATCTCCACCCACTCGAAGTCCTCCTCCAGGGCACCCCAAGCTGCCGGGAAGCCGAGGGCAGCGATGGTTTGTCTCACAGCTCCCGCTGCTGTGGCACGAAGGACGGGAGGCGCCGGGCCTCGCATCCAGGGCCGGCCCCGCCGCCGCTGCAACCCCACGAAGCCCACGCGGGGAGAGCGCGTCCTTTGTGGCTGGGCGGCGGCCGCCGCGCCCCGGGACTCCGCCGCGCCGGCCCAGCGGAGGCGGCTCCCGCGCGGTGGCGGCCGGGCCCGTGTAGTCCACGCCGGCCGGGCCGCCCGACCGAGCCCCGCACGTCGGCTGGGCGCGGGCCCCGGGCCGGCCCAAGGTCACGGGGCGAGCGCGTCCGGGCGGATTCGAACCCGTGCCGCCCCAAGGTCACCGGTCGAGTGCGGCAGCGCCGGCTGCGGCCACGGGGCGGAGGTCCGCACGGCCGAGCCCCGAGGCCCGCCGCCGCAGCGAGAACGGCGCTGGGCGCGCGGCCGCCGGCCCGCCGGCCCCGGACGCGGCCTCCCGCCGCCGCCGCCCTCCGCCCGATTACGGCTCCCGGCGGGCCGCGCGGCGCGGCGGGCGCGGCGCTGACGTCAGGCCGCGCCCCGGGCCTCGCGCGGGGCCTGACGGGACGCGTGGTCTCCGGCCGGGCGCCCCCGGCGGCGGCGCGGGCGGCGCGGACTCCAGCTCCCGGCGTGCCCGGCGGCGGCGCACGTTAGCGGCGGGCGGGGCGCGGCGCGGCGCGGCGCCGGGAGGGCGGGGGCGCCACACCCCTCCCCTCGCCGCGCTGCCCCCTCCCCCGACGTAAACTGGGCTCCCTTTCCCCTTGTGTCCGCCATATTGGACGCTAACTCCGGCCAGCGGCGCGCCGGCCCGGCGGACTCGCGGCTCCTCCCGCCCGCGCCCGCAGCTCCGCCCGCCCGCGCCGCCGCGCCGCCGCCCCGCCCGAGCGACCCGCGCCCCCCGCCCGCCGGCCCGCGCCGCGGCTCCCGCCCTCCGCGCCGCCGGCCCGCCCGCCGCCATGAGCCCGGCCGACGCCAAGCGCGGGCCCCGGCGCCGGAAGAGCAAGCGGGGCGGCGGCGGCAAGGCCGGCCCGGCGGCGGCGCTGCGCGGCTCCCAGGCCGCGGGCCTGGCGGCCCCGGGCGGCGCGGCGGCGGCCAACGGGCCCCTGGGCGCGGGCGCGGGCGCGGGCGCGGGCGGCGCCGCCCCCGGAGGCTACTTCGAGGTGAGCGCGGGCGGGGCGGCGCTGACAGCCGCGCCGCCCGCACCTGCCGCCGCACGTGCGCGGCCCGGGCTCCCGGGGGCGGGGCGGGGGGCGCGGGCGGGGGGCGCGGCCGGGCGGCGCGGCCGGGCCCGCCGCGGGGCCTGAGTCACGCCCGCCGGCGGCCGAGCGGGCAGCGGGCGCGAGCAGGTGTCGCGGCCGCCGGCGGGCGGGAGCCGCGGCCGGCGCGTCTGCTGGGACGGGAGTGGGGAGTGGCCGGCGGCTCGGGCCCTTTCCGGCGCGCGACCGTCTGGGGGCGCCGCCGGCCGGACCGCCGGCTCGAGGGCCCGACGGACGCGCTGCCGCGAGCCGCTGGGAGGTCGTCGCGGGCCGGAGGGGCGGCGCCCGCGTGTTTCGGCGCCTCCTCGCGAGGCTCTGTCTCCGCCTGGAAGGTTTTCCTGCAGCTGTCCGAACGCGGGCGGGTCCCTGCGGTGACAGCTGGCGTTCCTGACCCGCCGCAGGACTCTGGCGCTCAGGCCTCTGAACTGTTTCTCCGCAGGTGGTGAGCTCTTTGGGGCACCTCGCCTGGCACGGGTCTCGCTCCGGAAACAGCGTGTGCCCACGTAGTGGCCGGGCCCTGCGGCTCCCGAGGCCGGCGTGGCCTGGGACCAGCCTCTCCCGACAGCCGGGGTCACCGGCAGAGGGGTCAGACGCAGCAGTGCAGGTTCCTTCTCGGTCCAGAGCCCGAGCGCTGGGCCTGGTGCGGAGGGCTAGAGGCAGCTTGCCTCTGCAGAGGAAGGAGGAGATGCGGCCAGCCCAGGGTCCTCCACCCGCAGCAAGGGGGTACACAGAGCGGGGCGCTGCCCCTCACAGGCGTGTGCTCTCAGGCAAGTCCCCGCCTGGGGCTGCCTCAGTTTCTCAGCACCTGCGGTTTCTCAGCATCCTGCTTGGAGTCTTGCGTGCCAGTGGCCGCCACCCTCCTGCCACCCTCCCTTTCAGGGCTGGGAGGGAGCCGGTGGGGCCTCGGCCCCAGGAGCTGCCTTGGGGGAGGCGGTCTTGGGCCTGGTTGCTCCCTCACCCGCATTGTGTCTGCTGAGGGCTGCCCGGAAGGGAAGAGTTGGGAGACGGCAGGGATGGGGATCGGAGTGTTTTCCTCGGCACTTCTCTTTCTAAGTATGATTTTCATGACAGTTAAGTGAGGAAAGAGGGTTACAAGATAGAAGACAGCTGGAAGTAGGGACCCTGTGTGTCTGCGTTTGCGTACGGATGCTTCAAGGTGCACACTCTAGACCATGGCGGACTCTGTGGCCTGTGCCTGAGGCTGTGAGCCTTGGGGGCACGCTGGAGCGCAGGTGGATGGTGCTGCCCCGGCTGGTGGTGCCAGCGTGTCTGCTTTTTTCAGGTAGGACAACTTTGGGCTCTGTCCATTTTTCAGTGTTGCAGCATTTGGCTGTTGTATACAAAACAAAAATATTTGCACCTTCAGAATTCTGTTTTCTGAACCGGCAAAATTAAGTTGCGCACGTTACTTACAAAACCCTACAAGCCGCTATCACGCAGGTTGACTGTTGCCGTTGTCAGCTGCTGTTGGATTGACACGTCCACCACACCTAGGGGGACTCAAATGGCAGTTTGGGGCAGTTTTTAAGATGTCACTTGTGGAGGGGAGCCGTTGGGGTAGGGGTCCGCATCCCCAACGGGCATATTAAAGGCCTGTGGTTAAGTGTGGGGCGAGTGTGGTGACGGAACCCTCGTTCGCTGCTGCAGAGTGCACAAGGAGGAGCCTGAGGTGACAGCGTTGGAGGGCCAGCGCAGGACCCCTGGGGAACCTGGGGGTGTGCTTGGAGGACTCCCCTGCCGTGGAAATGACTGCCCCTGTGAAATGGGGTGCAGTGGCAGCTGCTGCAGTTCACACTCTTAGTGGGCTGAGGAGGTAGGTGGATGGAGCTGGTGGGCCCGTGTCCTTCAATGAGGTGAGAGCGCCTTGGTGTTTCCTGTGCATGCACTGCGGGGCCCTGGGCCAGGACGGAGAAGATTCTCGTACCCTAGAATCTGCCGTCCCCTTCACAGCCACCCGCACCACCTTCCTCACCTGTACCCCTCAGGTGTGCTTCCCGCCAGGCCCCTCAGAGCAGAGACGCCCTGGGCTGCACTCCCTGCATGTGCGTGTCTGTGCCCCGCCCTCCTCCAGGGGCCCTCTGGATCAGCAGCGCGTTTCGGGGTGGTTGCTGGGCACGCGCGAGGCCTGACCTCAGCCAGCATGTGGAGTGCTTGCTCTCTGCTGCCCTGGGCCGGCCTCCCCACCGCTGCTCTAGCCTCGTGACCTCCCGGGAGAGCGCCCCCTCCAGCCTGGGGTGGCTGGTCTGTGTCACTGGCCACGGTTAGTCCTCTCCCTGCTGACCTGTGGTCTTTGAGTGGCTCTTCCTGGGCCTGCTCTCCTGTCGGTGGACATGGGGATGGTTTCAGGCTTCAGTGAGAATAGCGAGTAAAATAAGTGACGGTGCACGGCTCAGGTGTGAGCGCAGTTTGCGTCTCTGTAGGGTAGATGCCGAGGCCTGGGAGCTGGGTCCACGCTGACATGACCCGCCGACGGTCTCCCATGTGGGGTGCTGTCCTGACTCTCCACCAAATTGGCCGCCTTGCTAGCACTTGGTGTTGTCCACAGTTGTTATCTTTATCGTATTAACAAATACGTGTGTGTGGCACGGTGGTTTTAATTTGCATTTCCCTAGTGACTAGTGATGGTTGAACGTTGGTGTGTTTATCATTCTTGTTTTAACCTCTTGGTGAAATGTTTATTCAAGACTTTGCCTATTTTTAGTTTTTTTATATATGCGAGGTCTTTTATAAAAAAAAAGATTTATTTATTTATATATACAGGAACTGGGCTGTAGACCAGAGATGTGAGTGGTGAGAGGAGTCACCAGAGACAGTGGGGAGCAGAACAGGCAGATGGACTGAAACACACTGCTGAGGGAGCAGCGGGAGGCAGGAGAGGTCTGCCGCGCCCTGTGGGTCCCCTCCCTGGCCGGGGAGTGAAATCGTGCTGCAGTGGCTGCTGACAGCTTCACAGTGCTGCAACTTAACACCTCGTGCCACCAGGGAAGCCCCCTAAAAAAGCAATTTTTAACCTTCAATCTAGTTATAATGTATTCTGGGAATTTTTGTGTGGATTCATCGGAACATTCTTTTCTAGTGTGCTGGACTTTTTTTATTAGCAGAGGTTGAATTTTGTTAAGTGTTCTTTTGAATAAATTTATGTGATCATTTTTTCCTTTATTATATACCGTTCTTAAATTTTGGATATTGAACCAGCTTTGCATTCCTGGAATAAACTCTTTGTCAGTTTTTAGTTGCCGGATTTACTCTATCAATACTTTGTTGAGCCTTGTTGCATTTATCTTGACATGATACCTGTCAGTAGTTTTCTTGTTTTGTCCTCGCCTGCTTCTGTTACCAGAGTAACGTTGGCCTCATGAAGAAAGTTAGGAATTGGCGGTTCCCTTCAGTCCATTCAAACTCTGGTCTGCGGGTTTCAGAGGGTTGGTACGTTTCCTCTCAGTTGCTGACTCAGCGCGTGGAGTCGTGGGCCAAACTCGTCCACAGTCTTCATTTATAGCCGTTATCCGCCACGAGGGCCGCGGTGCGTTTCCCTCCTGGTCCCTCCTATTGACGCTGCTGCTTCCTCTCTTCGGCCAGTGCACAAGAAGGTTCTCAAGACTGTGCTCTCTTTAAAGATTCAGTTTTTTGCTTGACTCTGTCTCTCGTGTGTGTCAGCGTTCTTTTTAGCGGTCGTTTGCTTTACTGCTTCCTTTGGGTTTGTCCTTAGATTCCTTTATCTCATTCCTTTAGGTAGATGCTTAGATTTTTCATTTAAAACCTTTCTTGTAATGGGCACAGTTAAGGCTACAAAGTACCCCTCAAATTTTCCCCCACTGCCTGTGGTATGTGCTCATTTGGTTTTTTTTTTTTTTTTTTTTCATTTAATTGAAATGTTTTCTGATTTTCCTCAAGTCGTCTTTGACGACAGGCTCTTTAGAAGTGTGCTGTTTCATCCCTGTTACGGCTCTGTGAACGACCTCTAGGCTGATTGCGGTGGTCGGAGAAGAGGTTTTGCACAGTCTCAATCATTTCACAAGCTTTAGGGTCTGCCTTGGTGAGCATTACATTCACTTGAAACGTGTATACCCCTGTTGCTGATGTTCCTGAACGTCACTTAGGCCCACCTCGGTGGGGTCTTGTTCAGGTCATCGACACTCTTGGCGAGTTTTGTCTACTAACCCTATTCGCGGCCCAAAGAAGAGCGATGTCTCTGACTGGAGTCCGGGCCTCTCGGTTCCCCTGCTGTTTACTTTATGCTTCTTGTGTTTTAAAGTGTCGTTTGGGGCGTTATATTTAGGGCTGTTCTATCTTCTTGGTGAATTGACCCCTTTTGTCATTTATGTTCCTCTTCCTCATGGCCTTTTTCTTGGGGGTCCCAAGTCTACTTTGTCTGTTTGTGTGGTATATATTCTTCTAGCCTGTTTCTATTTTCTTTTTAAAGATTTCATTTATTTATGCATACGGGAGCTGGGGTACAGACCGTAGGTGCGGGTGGTGAGAGGATTCACCAGGCAGACTAAAGGAAAAATATTGTTGCGGGGAGCAGCAGGCAAGGTCTGCTGCACCATGTGGGTCCCGTCCCCTCTCTGGCCAGGAATCAGACTTGCGCTGCGGTCAGTGCCTGCTGAAGCCCCACGGCGCAGCGCTCAACCCCTTGCGCCACCAGGGAGGCCCTAGCCTGTTGTTTTTAAGTTACCTTGTTAATTTTGTTTGAAGAGAGTTTCTTCAGACAGTTGCTTTGTTAAGTTTTTTAGTCATATGTATTCGTATTTTTGCCTTTAATGGTATATGTATAAAGGTACTTCTTAATTCATTGCTAATTAAAAGCCTGATTACAATTGAAACCTACTTGGAGCTGGTATGAGATGCTTCAGGCGTGTGGCTCTCTTGTTCACGCTGTTCTTTTCACCCTGTAGACTTCTGAATGTGGAGAGACCAGTCCTCTTTCTGTTAGTGTAGCCAGTGTGAAGTGAGATCAGGTAACTTGTATCTCAACTTTGTTTTTACTGTGGAAATTAATTTTAGTTTCTGAAGTAAATTTAGAGTGATTTTAATGTTTGTGGCATTGAATCAGCTTGTCCTTTTTTTGTGGAAATTGACTTTTTCTGTGTACATAGCATGCAAATTTTTTCAAGTATTTTGAGTGTTGTATTAGTTGTATCTTCAAACTGAATGAGAAATTGGGGGATTTCACTTCTTATGACCTGCGATTTTTTAGACACTTTTTATTTGTTCAGTTTTAGACCTACAGAGAAGTTGCCAGTAGATTCCATGGTCCTTTCAGCCAGCGTACCCGAAGGTCCCGTCTGACATTACATGTGTGTTTGTCAAAAGTAAGCACTCAAAGGGCCTCCCTGGTGGCCAGGGGGTTAAGTTGCAGCACTATGAAGCGATCACCAGCCGCTGTGGCACAAGTTCAATCCCCGGCCAGGGAGCTGACCCCCAGGGCGCAGCAGACTCTCCTGCCTCCCCGCCGGCCCCTCAGCCGTGTGTTTCAGTCCATCTGCCTGTTATGCTCCCCGCTCTGTCTCTGGTGACTCCTCTCACACCCTCCCATGTCCCCACAGCCACACCTCTGGGCTGTACCCAGGTCTTGTCTAGATAGGTAAATCTTTAAAAAAAACAAACAACTGGGGCCTCCCTGGTGGCGCAGTGGGTTAAGCAATGCACTGTGAAGCAAATCTTAACCACTGCAGCACGAGTTCGATCCCTGCTGCCGGCCAGGGAGGGGACCCACATGGTGTGGCAGCCCTCTCCTGCTGTGCCCGCTGCTCCCCTCAGCAGTGTACTTCTGTTGATCTGCCTGTTCTGCTCCCCGCTCTCTGTGGTGAATCCTCTCACCCCCCACACCTCTGGCCTGTACCCCAGTGCTTGTACATAAATAAATAAATCTTTAAAAAAAAAAAAACAAACAACTAAGAATTTGGCACAGTATTCGCTACAGATTTTATTTGGATTCCACTAAGTTTCTGCTCATTGCCTATTTATTCTGGGCTCCAATCTAGGGTGCCATAATGCATTTTGTGGCCCAGAATTACAATTCTTTAGGCTTATTTTCCTTGGAAGTCCTACAAAAGTTATTTAATAATCATGTTTAAAGTGCAGCAGTACTCTTAGTTTAGCTAAAATGTGGGATGATCGTTGATAGTTTGCTACAATGTAAATCTTTGGTCTAGGCCCCCCGGAGCTTACCTAACTTGGGAAGTCACCCAGCAGGTGACTCCTTTAAGCAGGTAAACCTCCTTTAAGGCTCCTGCTGAGAGCTAGTCCTGAAGCTCCGGAAGACGGTGGTCCACCTGTGCGGGGCCTCCCAGATGGTGGTCAGGAGGCCGCCGGGGGCTGGCAAGGCCTGGCCATGGCTGTTTGGTTGCCTTGGCGGGGAAAAAAAATCATAAACCATGATATTGTTTAACAACAGCACTCATTAATTGGCTTAAGTGGTGGCAGCTGTCAGTATTCTCCCGCTAGGGTCATCACAGGTCGGGGCCACCCAGTGTTTGCGGCCCCTGGCGCTGCCCGGGAGTGCCAGGTGGGCAAACTGTCAGCTCTCGCTGGACAGGCCCACGGCAGAGCCTGTGTTCACGCGGGGACGTTCTGAGCTGCCTTAAAACCTGAGCCCCAAGATGTTGAATTTGAAAGGGTTTTTTAAAAGATGAATTTATAAGAACTGGGGTACAGGCCAGAGGTGCAGGGGCTGAGAGGACGCCCCGGAGACAGCGGGGAGCAGAGCAGGCAGATGGACTGAAACCCACGGCTGAGGGCCGGCGGGAGGCGGGGGTCTGCTGCGCCTGGGGTCAGCTCCTGGCCGGGGGTCGGACTGGTGCCACTGCGGGTGCGTCGCAGGGCGGGGACTGACCCCTGTGCCCCGGGGAGGCCCAGATTTAAAAGATTTAGCTGTCCTCCTCGGCGTCCCCTCTCGCCTCCGACCTGTGTGGCCGGCCGCAGTCTGCGTCACCCTGCGACCCCCACACCCCTGTCCCTGCTGAGCCTGCGCGGCCTCGCCCTCCGTGCCCATCCGGTGGCGGCCCGGCAACCTCTGAGGAGCCACCTCCCGGCCAGCCCGGGCTCCGCCCCCTGCAGCCTCCGTGCCTGGCGCCTCCGCGGGCGCAGGACCCAGACGGGCATGGTCCTGGTCCGGGCCGAGTCTCCTGCTGGCCCGGGCACTCGCTCGGAAAGGTCTCTGGGTGCGGGTTGTGGGGCCCTGCGCCTGCTGCGAGGTTCCTCCGTCTTTGCCTTTTCCCCTGGAGTCTGTGTTGTGGTCTTTGTCTTCTAGTTTGGAAAGGATTGTTGCCCCCCGCCCCCGCAAGTTCACCCTGCGTTCCAGGGCTTCTGGCGTCGTGAGTGAGTCGCCAGCCCGTGGAGACGCCCCTGCCGCAGGGTCTGGTGCTCTGTGCCCAGGTCTCTGCAGCCTCGTTGTCCTTTCTCGCCTGGGTCTCAGTGCGCCTCCTCCGTGGGTCACTTTATGTTTTCAGTTTCTCGTCGTCTCCCCCCACCCCCACCCCCGCTCTTGCTTAAGCCACCATTCCCTCTGACTTGCTTCCAGGGGACCCGTGCCTGACGAGAACCGGCCAGTGCGCCCGTATCCACGTCCTTCATCCGATGCACCACCCTGTGGGCGGCTCTTTCACCTCCCGCCTGAGCAGCCTTCGCAGTGGTCGCTGAAGGGCGCACCGCCGTGTCAGGCCCTGGCGCTGCCTTCGGCCCTTCTGCCATTGAGCTTGCTGCATCCGGCCTTGGTTGTCCGCACCTTTCTGGGCTCTCTTCCGCCTTCCTTAGCGTGGTGTGTGCTGGCTCTCCTGGCCACGCTGTGCCTGCGCTCGGCCTCTGGTGCTCGCTCCCCGCACCTCGTGTCATGCGCCCTTCAGCGACGGTCCGCCAGGTCCCCCTCCAGGGGACTTGGCCGATGGTAAGCTCGTCCTGTTAGCGGAGGTTTCCGGCAGTTAGAGGCCCGGAGGGCTGGTCAGCGCACCCAGCCCTGGCGTGTCCTCGCTGGAATGCTGGTCGAGGCCTGGCCCGGGCTGGCAGGTGAACTCTGGCCACCCACGTTGAGGCAGCGCCGTGCTCGGTGTTGCTGGGCTGCCTGCGCGCTCGCCTGTCAGGAGGAGCCTCTGGCGGAGGCCGTGTCCTCGTCTTGTCTGTGCGCCCGCCAGTGACCCCAGCTGCCCTGCGGCCTGGTGATGCTGGGGCATCGCCCTGTGGCCCCTGCCGGGCCACGGGTCCCCTGCAGCGCGCGTCTGCAGCGAAGTCTCTGGTGCTCGGCCCGCTCCTTCGTGGAGTTCCGTTGCGCTCCGGCGGGAACCCCCGAGGTGTCTCCTCCGCTCTAAGTCCAGCTGCAGAGGGGACGCCAGCTGGTTTGCACACAGCCGTTGGGCTGACTTCCAGGAATGACTTCGGAGCAACAGCACAGCGGCTTCTACCAGTGTCTGGCCCTGAGGGACAGCGGCCAGCGCCCTGCGCGGCCCGTGCCCAGCAGAGGACAAGGGGCGACAGCGACAGCAAAATAAGTGCGTGACATTGTCGGCAAGAACTTTCGGGGTATTTGCGGAAACGCTGCCCGTCGTGTGAGCACCTGCCTTCGGAGACGCGCCTGCACTTCTGAGGTGGGGACGCCACCTCGCCGCGTCCTCAGGATGAGGCGGACTTGATGTTGGATGAAAGAAAATAGGACGGGAGGCCCAAGGTGAACATTATTAAAATAACTGTCTTCACAGTCAGGGTGTGCTGGGGACCCGCTCTGGCACGGTGGCAGCGGCCCCCAGCTCCCGCGTCTGCTCTTCGCTGGGCCCTGCCTCGGGGCGCTCGTGTGTGCTGCTGAGCAGCGCAGGGCTCGTGTGCCGGGCGAGCGGCCCGCGTCAGCCTGGATGCAGCTGCCACAGCGGCGGCTCGGGCAGTGTCTGCAGGGACGCCAGTGCAGAGTGGGCCCCCGCAGTCAGTGGGGGCTGGCAGGACCCCCAGGCGGGCGGCCGGCGTGCGGGCATCTGGGAGCGACGGGCAGCACGGCCAGCCTGAGGCTGCTGTTTCTTGTGCTAAGATTACGCACGGTGCCCGCCCGGGGTGCGGCCTGAGAGCGAGTGCTGCTCGCGCGAAGACGAGGCGGCGTGCCAGCTCGCCTTCCTGCCGCGGCGGCGCCCAGCGGGAGGCTGCCTAGCAGTGTCTGAGAGCACGAGCAGTGTGCCTGCTCCCGCTGAGGCCAGCGTTTTAGCGGTGAGTGGAGGAGGCTCTGAAAGAGTTGCTGCAGAGTTCGGAGATGGGCGTGCAGAGGCCCGCGCGGCGGGCGTCCCTCAGAACGCTGCGGGCGCCAGCAGTCCTGCAGCCAGGCTTGGGAATGGCGCTTTTAGCGCGTTTAGAAGCCCCTTCCTGTGATACTTGGTTTTGAACTTTATAAGCATGTAAGACTGTGCCGCCCTCTGATTATTGTGTAAGAGCAAAAGACAGATGAGGAAAAAGAAATCGACCAGCTGGATGTCGGCAGGAGCCTTCGGAGTTGCTCGGTGGGCGAGAGCTGAGGAGCGCTGGGTGAGCGCCACCGGCGCTGTGCGCTCCGCGCTGTTTCTCCAAGGTGGCTGTGCAGCCGGCGGGCACCGGGCGTTTGCAGACTGACTTTTCTCCTTTCTCTGTGGCGTAAAAAGGTCAGTTGTGATTTTGGGACGAGCCGGCAGGGCGTGGCCAACTTCATTTCATCTGGTGTTTTGTGTGCTTTGTGACACTCCTGTGTGCTGTGTTCTTCACTGTACACAAGTCAACCTTCACAGCTGCCCCCGGTGCCTGCCGGGGCCTGGAGACATGCGGGCTGCCTGGCTGTAGCCCGGCCTGCCCTGGGGGGGCACGTCCTGCTGGCCGGCTGGGCCCGTCGCTCTGAGCGCGGTGCTTGCCGTCCCTGCCTCTCTCCTCCCAGCCTTCGCTGCTCGTCCTCGTCCTCAAAGTGGGTGTGGCCTCCTCTGTCGGATCACCCCCCTCCGGGAGAGCATGTCCTCCGAGGATGCGGAGCACGCTTGTGCCTCTGCCCTTGGGCGCTGACCAGGCTGGGGCGGTCGGCTGCAGGGTCACGTGGAGGCGGCTCTGGGTGGCCAGGGAGTGTGGGGGTCAAGTGAGTTGGGGCCTTAGAGCCTTCTAGAAATCTCTGTCACGACCGAAGTGTAGAAACTTCCCCGGCGTTGACAGCTTTTTCTGTTCAGTCAGTGCAGGAGCGTTCCCGGCCGGGTTGGGGAGGTGGGGCGGTGGTACTGCAGGGCGTGGCCAGGAGGGGGTGCGGCGCGGGAAGTAGGGGTGTGTGGAGGACTGGGACGGAGCTCTTAGGAGACCCTGCCTGGATATGTTTTCTTGTGGACCAGCTTAATCACGTGGTCCGCTGAGTTAATTCTGACCAAGCTGACCTTGGTTCTGAAGGCGGGAGGGCCTTGTATTAGGGCTGTTCTCTTCCCTGTGGCTTAGAAACTCTTGACTGGGGGTGATTGTGTTTGTAGATCATTCTGGAGGCTGAACGTTGATTTCAGTGCTGTCCTGTTACGACAGGTGGGCTGACTCCAGACGCGGAGGGAGCTGAACAGCCCTGTGGGGAGATAGTGATGGACGCCCCCCGGAGGGCGGCGGGACCCGCAGGCTGGGCTGCGAGCAGTGGCCGGAAAGCAGCCCGAGGCCGCGCGTCGGTCACTGAGCACAGGCCGCAGCTGTCCCTGTGGCGCCTGCCCGTGGCGTCCGCCGTGTCTGCGGAGGGCCCGCCGGGGCGTGGCGGTGGCCTGTGGAGCCCGGCTTCCAGCCACATGCTCTGGCCCTGGGGTGGCGCTGAGGCTCCGCTGCAGGTTAGGCCTGCGTCGAGTTGAGGTTCCCTGCCCCTTCCCTGGAGGCGGCTGGCGCAGCCCTGTTCTGGGCCCTCTCCAGCCTGCGGGGACCCACAGAGGCCCCGGGCCTGAAGATTGCCTACCTGGGTCGGGGCGGGGGGCACGAGCCATGGCCCTGGTCTGCAGCCCGGAGGAGGGTGGGCCGGGGACCAGGTGTCAGGTCTTGGATCGGGGAGCTGGAGACAGCGGGCCCGGGGAGCAGCGAGAGACAGTTTCTCTCACGGGCCCCTGGCCCAGCGGGCGCGCAGTGGCTGAGGCTGCGGTAGTGGCGGCGGGTCCGGGGGAGGGCGGTGCCCAGCCCACGCAGGCGGGAGGGCGGGCGGGCAGGCGGGCGCGCCTGACTGGTCTGTCTTCAGCAGGTCCCCCAGGCCGGGGACCCACGGAGGGCTGGACGGTGATGTGGGGGCTTTGGCCACACCAGGGCTCAGCTCAGCTGCCCCACGTTGCGCCTTCGAAGCCCCCACCGCCCTTGCTCGTCCCTCCTCGGCTGTGACAGTGACATAAGCCTGCGGGGGATTCGGCCCGGTGCGCGCCGGCTGGCCTCCGTGTTGCTGCCTCTCTGCGAGGCCCAGGCGGGCACCTGGCCGCCGCCGGGGTCCTGCGGGAGCCGTGCTCGGCTCTGCAGCCTGAGCGAAAGCTTTTCCTCCTTCCTCTGCACCTTCATTCCAGAAGTGTCTGCTTCGCCCGGGCAGCTCTGTTTTTCCAAGAGGCTTTCTGAAGCCCGAGGGGGTCTTTGTTCTGTGCCGCTAGGCTGCTGTCCCCTGTCCAGCTGCGTGGCTGCCGTCCTGTTCGCTCTCCGGCCTTCCTGAGCTGGCCTCTGATCCGAATGGAATTGCCCCCTTCCTTCTAAATAACACTGGCAGTCAGAGCTGCGGATGGCTGAGTCCAGCTTGGCCCACACCTCAGGTTTTGACCCGTGGTGCTGCTGGGCCGTCGCGCTCCTCCGTGGGCCGGGCGCGGGCCGGCCGTGGGCTGCTGCCGGGTCCTGGCCTCCCTGGCCCTGGCGGCCGGTGGCAGGACTGTGGCTGCGGTGTTACCTTGTTAGAGGCAGAGCTTTGAGCGCTGACGTGAGTTTGACTTTGAAACATGTGACTTAGACTTTTATAGGTGTAAGTGCCTTTTGGTTGAAAGTGAATGTGGCTTGTGTAATGTGCCTTTTGAAGTACAGGTTTTTGGGCTGGTTTTTAGTGTATTATTGGATAATCCAACAGTTAGGCCGTACGTGAACGCGTCACTTCTGTCCTGTCTGGTTTGCTGCGGGCGGGCAGCGCCCGTTGGCCCTCCTGACCAAGGTCCGGCTGATTCTGACCAGTGTTTGCGTTTTTAGTTCAAGGTGTGTGTCTGTTCCCTCCCGCCTCCCACGAGTACTCTGTATCCAGTCCTTCCTGTGGTGAGTGAGAAGCACACCTTCTCGTTACGGTAACTTCCCTCCTTCATGTGTTTGTCCGTTGGTAGCATTGCCACCCCCACGTTTGTTTCATTGCATTTGCCGGCCTCCCTCGAGGGGAGTTTTTGAGCCCCCATTTACAAAGGACGCCAGCAGGAGGCTGTCAAGGACTTCCTGGAGGGCTAGACAGTGAGTCCCTTCAAGTGCTGTAACTGCCTTCGGGGACACTGTTGCTTTTAAAAACCAACCGGGAAAAAGCTGAGTCCTGCAAAAGGCAGACACTTGCCCAGGGCCTGCGCTCTGCCCTTTCTCCCTCCGCCGGCCTGCCTGTGCGGTGGGGCGGGGGCCCAGACTGGCAGCTGTGGCTGACTGGATTCCGTTTGGGGGGACAGCCGGTCCCTGGGTAGTGTTCTGTTGATTTTCTTCACTGCTTTATGACACATTCAGAGGCTGGAAGAACCACCAGCACCAACAATGCTGTTCTTGAGGGGGGGGTCGGTGTTTTGGAAGGAAACTTGCTAAGAAATTAGATTTTTCAAGTCACGCTTTTCAGACTCCACCGCTGTTTCTGCTCTGTCGTTGACCATTGCCACAGCCTGGGTGCACGTGTGGGGTGTGCATGGTGCCTGCGTGTGCCTGTGTGCGCGTGGTGTCTGCCTGTGTGGTGCATTGCACACGTGGGGTGTGTGAGGTGTGTGCGTGGTGCCTGCGTGTGCTTGTGTGCGCATGGTGTCTGCCTGTGTGGTGCATTGCACACGTGCGGTGTGTGAGGTGTGTACGTGGTGCCTGCGTGTGCCTGTGTGCGCGTGGTGTCTGCCTGTGTGGTGCATTGCACACGTGGGGTGTGCGTGCACGCGTGCGAGGTGTGTGCGTGGTGCCTGCGTGGTGTCTGCCTGTGTGGTGCATTGCACATGTGGGGTGTGTGTGCGCGCTTGCGAGCTGTGTGCGTAGTGCCTGCGTGTGTGTGTGCATGTGTCTGCGTGTGTGGGGTGCACGTGTCTGTGTGACACGCGTGTGTTCATGGCCCATTGGTCTAGAGATGCAGGGAGAAGCAGCCATGAGCCGCTGGTGAGCCGAGACTCCTGACCCCGGCGCCCTGTAGCTCCCAGGGCGCCCTGTAGCTCCCTGTAGCTTGCAGGACAGGAGCAGGGCCGTGTGCGGCCGCCTCTGTGCGGCCGCTCCTGGCCCCAGGCTGTCCGCGCCATCCTGCGGGCCTCGAGCCGGTTGCTGGGGCGAGGCGGGGTGTGGACCCCGTGACCCTAAGCCCCTCGCACCCTTGACATGAGAGCAGCGTCTTGGCCAGTGAGGTCCTAGGACCGGCCGTGACCGAGGCGCCTTCCGCGAGGGAGGGCGCCGGCAGCAGGCATGTCCGCGAGAGCAGCAGGCGGGGCTCTGCAGTGTGCGTCTTTGTGGTGTCCCCTGGGCCAAGAGGTTGGGCCGGGAGGGACGCAGCGAGGGCCGCCCCGGCACTGGGGTTGTGCTTTGTGGAGCCCGTGGTTCAGCCGGCCGGTTGGCACCGCCTGGCCAGGGCTAGTCCTGGGGGAGCTGGGCTGGCCCCAGGGGACCCGCGGAGGGGCACGCCGAGCCCTTGGGGGCCGGCACACACCTCCAGGCTCGGGCAGGCCCGGTGGGGGCGCGGGGCGTGGGCCGGGGCCACGCGGGGCTGCGGCCTGTCTGTGGCCGGTCAGCGTGGCTCCCCCGGTGCCGGCAGCAAGGGCTGGTGCTGGGCTCGCCGGACCCGGCCTGCAGGACGCCTGCCGTGAGGGGAGCAGGGCCTGCCGCCAGCGGCTCCCCCGGGCGCGGGGAGGGCCCCGAGGGGCGCTTTGACCCCACAGGCCCTTGGGGGCCTTCAGAGAGCCTGGGCCGCCCACAGGGGCCCTCAGGCAGCCGCCTCCCACCCCAGCCAGCGCAGCGGCCCGCCCTGCCCTGCCCTGCCCTGCCCTGCCCTGCCCTGCCCTGCCCTGCCCTGCCCTGCCCTGCCCTGCCCTGCCCCTGCCCTGCCCTGCCCTGCCCTGCTCTGCCCTCCCCTGCCCTGCCCTGCCCTGCCCTTGCTCCTGCCCCCGCCCTGCCCTGCCCCGCCCTGCCCTGCCCCTGCCCTGTCCTGCCCCTGCCCTGTCCTGCCCCGCCCT